>CM045764.1:178603484-178943484 GCA_025200525.1 Camellia lanceoleosa | reverse complement strand
GAAATTTCAGACTATTTGACCCGGACCAGCATTATGGGCACAAGTTCAAGAAGAACCAAACACCAAGTCAGGGCAATCAGCATATGCAGTGAAACCCAAATAAAAACAATAGAATATCAAGAAACAAAAGAAACAGATACCAGACACAGTAGATAAACAAGGTAAAACATCAACTATCTAATGAAATAACTAACCCACGATTGGTTATATCAGGAACTGAAATATTCTCTCTATGAATTTCTGAGCCCTAACTTTCAAAAGAAAACACTAATCTGCTGTTGCTTATCTAATATCCAACTCCAAGAAGCTTCCTCCACCATACAAATGTCACCAATGTTATCACCCAACAGATTCCATCAATAAGTAAAGTTTCCAACCATATTCCATTACACCAAACACCTGAGTTGTATGAAATATCTTACATTCTCCAGATGACATACACATTATGATTCTCCTATAACTATCCAGAGAATAAGACAAAGAAAGTTGAGATGCTAACTTAATTCTTTTAGACATAGAAAAACAAATAGAATGACAGAGACTTTCATTATAATTCCATCTAACCACAAAAATTCTGAATTCTTCCTTGGCAAAATTTCAAGGGCACAAAAGAGAGGAGGTTTTTTTTTTTTTCAAGAAAGAAAGAATAGCAATATGTCATCTGTTATTAAAAACAACATCACAAAAACAAAATAACTATACTTGGCATAAAAAGCAATTAACTTCGTTATAATTTCAACAATTTCCAAAACTAACAATCCGTGCTTAGTATCAATAAGAAAAAAGTTAATATTCATCAATCCGATTCTAAGTGAAAGAAACAATCTTTAGACCATCAAATTCTAGATAAACAGTGGGTCAATCGCTTTCCGATCATTGCAAACTACGAAAATTACTTTGATGGTTCAGTGAAAACATAAACCCTAAATAATCACACACTGAAAAAACTAATACATTCATCAATCAAAAGATTAAAAAAGAGAACACTTATTGTACCACTTCCGAAGCCCTCCTCCTCTTCAACTTCATCTTGAAATCAACAAACTCAGACCATTGCACGATTCAAAGAATCAAAGGCGAAATCGATCGATTCTCAACACTGTGATTGATAAACAAGAAAAGTTAAAAAAGATTAACAAGATGAAGTAAAAAATAGATCGGAATATGGAGAATTGAAAGATGACGGATTGATGATTGTGAAGTGCGAAGAGGTTTTAGAGATCGAATTTTCTAGGGTTTTGTTTTCAATTGGCTATCGATCGCACATATAGGTAGATAAATATAGAGAGAGAATAGAATTACTCAGCGAAAGCTAGAGAGTAGTGTCGTATATAAAGAAGAGAGAGAGAGAGCTAAAAGAACGTAAACACGGGGAAACGAGAGATTGGGGTTTGGGAGAGGGGAGAACATGAAAATGGGACTCCGAATAATTGAGCCGCTTTCAGGTGTTGGAACTCAATTTCTTTAAAATTAGTCATAATTTTTTATATTAATAAAATTCATATATTATAAACATTTTATAATTTTTATTAAATTATCATAACTAAAATTTATTTATAAAATAATTTTAATTTTTTTCTCCCTCTCCTACCGATTTCAGCTACTACTCACAATATAACATCTGTCTTATTTTCAAAACAAATTTTTTAATGTGAGTAATAAACGTGTTTTTTTGTTTTGTTTTTTAAAAATTAAATATAAATACATTTAATATTTTGTGTAAATGAAGAACAGTAAATTATAAAGTTAGTGATAGCGAACCCTAATATAAATTCTAGTGATGTGGCAAATAAAAAAAATTACACAAGTCAAAATATCACATTACCATGTAAGATCCACCATTAGAGTTCTATTAGAAATGTAAGACCCATCATTAGAGTTCTATTCGAACTCTCAAATTAGAGCTCCCAAACATTATTAAAATTATAAATGTTGCCAAATGGTCTCAACCAAACGGATCCTGGTATCCAATATATTTTCACTAACATTTTTTTTAAATCTTTGTTAACAATTGTCCTTGGAATACAATATGTAAATAAAACAAGCCGAATATGAGACAATTTCCATGAATTGCAATAAATTTTTAACCTTTTATCTTATATATTTGGAGTCGACATTGACATTCAGCTCATTTGTTAATGTTTTATTTTTTTATTTATTTTATAAATCAATAATAAAAATTTAATGTGTATTTTATTTTTCTTTTTATAATAATTATATGCTTTTTAAAGTATTTTTTTTAAAAAAGGTTTAAATCAAGTCCTCGCTCACTCCCTCACCACCTTTGGAAACCATCCACTACCGACTTGCCAATGGTCAATGTCTAGCGCTAACCAAATTATGCAGCATCCAACAACCCTCTCGTTGGCTTTGTCGCCTCTGTGATCAATCTCCTATAACTTCTAGAGGCATTCAACAACACCTCGATCTATTATGCCTAATGTCCATGTTTGGCTACTTTGTCATCGGACATTACATTTAGTCACCCCTATCAACGGTTATTATTTTCGACAACTTATCAAAAAAAAAATTTATTATTTTTATCTAGTTTTAAATATTCACACATTTAAAAACATATGCATTGGCCCACTTGAGAAGAGGGTTGGAGGCTAAAATAATTAATAAGACAAAATATCATATCTAAATCATAATTAGGCTTGGTTTGAGAATAGGCTATTTTAATAACTTTTTGACTTTTTACGAAAAGGTGTGCAGAAAAGTAGAGAGGTGATGTGATGTGTTTTAGTTGACTTTTTGACTTTTTGGCTATTTTAGCCACTTTCCAAACATAGTTTTATTTAATTTTTTTCTCTTACAACTATCAAATCAACTATAAAAAAAATAATTAAAAAATCAACTATATTCCCAAATATAACTTTTTAAACTACATTAAAATAACTAAAAAATCAACTAAAATAATAAAATTCTCAAACAGGGTCATTGTAGCAATTTACATCTTATCAATGAAAAAAGGTATCTTTATGATGTTTGCTCTTGATTTTAAAAACCTAAAGAAAGGAATAATATGCTTTCAACCAACCTTTTTTCTTGCACCCTTTGCAAAGAAAATATAAAAAGGCTCATTAAGGAATCAAGTCATCCAAAGTAACAAGAAAACAAGTGGGAAAAAAATATACATATATTTATTAGTGAGAAATTTAGCTAATGTGGTTATCATTTTTAAATGACAAAACTAGCCAAGTATTGATAGCCTTGGATCCTTTCAAAGTATAAAATGGACGGTTCAAAAGTGATTAAAAAATATATGGTAAGTACTCAATAAAAATACATAACTTTTTCCTCACAAGTCACAACCGAGATGACTGGCTTGCTTATATTACTTCCGAAGTAAGCAAATGTGCAAAGGTTTTGCCTATGCAGTGGGAAGTGTGAACTAACCGATTATTTGAAAAGTATTAGATTAGCAAATTTTTTAATTTTTTATAAAAAAATGAGAAATATGGATTGAGTTTAAAGTGATATAATAAAGAAGTGATATGATATAAATAAGATGATTGTGACTCGAATAGAATAATATGCCAAAATAGTATGTATTATTTTAATACATGCCAAACAAAACTTAAATTTAATTAGTGAGAAAATGTCCTTTGTTTATACTGTGTAATCAGTTTCAGACTCATCTAAGTAGACATTACAATTTAAAGTATTGTAAAAAAGTGAATCCTTCAAACATATTTGACTATTTCTATCATAAATATCTCAAATTTATTATTGAATTTGGGGCGAATTACATTAATAATCCCTATAATTTGAAATTTATATCATTTTAGTTCTTAACTTTACAATTGTTATACATTTAATCATGAATTTTGAATGTTATTTTAAGTAAGGACGATCAAAGATATTTTCTTTGCAAACGGTTTATTTCAAGGACAAAATCGTCACACAACTTATTTGTGTTAATTAACTTGTATGTTATTTGAAATGTGGTGGCCTTATTTTAATGAATAATACTGGCACTTTCTTTGTTATAAAGTTCTGTTTAGTTTGGTTTTCAAAACCTATTTTCAAAAAAAAAAAAAAATTCTAAGAAACTAAAAATTAAATTGATGAAAAAAAATTAAAATCACGTAATTTTTATATAATTTTATCTTCCAGGAGGGTAAAGATAATTTTTGTTTTATATTTTATTTTCGTTAAATTAGTTTCTAATTTTTCAGAAGTCAAATTATTGACAATTTTGATGTCATTATTAAACTAATCCATTAAATCAAAAACTAAAAATATTTCATATATTAAATATATCGATTACATATTAAAAGTCTAATAACAATACATTGCATGATAGCCATAAAAAAATATTTGTCAATAACAAATGATAACTATACAAAAATATCAATAAAAATGTGTGTGTCAATTTCCGACCACACTGTCAAACTGGTACTCAGTTGGAGAACACTGGCAAAATAGATTGCCCGAACGACCTGTCACAGAAAAGAAGAGACTCCGGCGGTGGTTCGTCTACCCGAAGGCATTCCGACGATCAAATCAGTTATCTCTCAAAGATAGCAAAAGTACTTAACTCACTATTCAAAGCATAAAAAGCATACCTTAGACCTATAGGGGTGCCTATCTTTTATAGCCAACACTTACCTAATTTCAATAAAAACCTAATTTCAATGGACTTAGGATTACTGCTAATCTTGGACTCCTAGTAAAATTGAGATAAACTCTCTAAGAGTTTTATCTTTACCCAAACTGAAGTCCTCTCTCATTCTAAGACTCTTGTCCCTTATCCGCTTACTCCAGATTCTGGTATCTTCGCAGATAATCTCGGCCTAGCCGAGATCATCTCAGCATCATGACCAGGACACGTGGCACCTTGGCTGGCACTTCGGTGACACTTCGACCACGTGTTGTCATTCAAAAATTATTGTAATAACCCCGACCCTGATTAACGCCAATTGGAACTTAATTAAGCCTAATAATAATTAAGAAGAAATCTGGAATTAAATTGCATGTACATTGCATGAATTATGTGTTTCTATTTGTTCGGTGTCAAAACATCTTTTCGTGTTTTAAACTTTAAACTGCAAATTGGAAGCCTTATCGGCGCCCGATTCCGAAATTGATTGAAGTGTTAGACTAGTTAGATTTTATGTAAATTTATGGTAGGCTTAATTAAAATTCGATTTAGAATGTTTAAATCTGATTAATTAACATTTTAGTAATGAATCTAGTATAATTACCAATATGCCATTGTTAGTGGAATGTGTAGACAACTTGTATTGAGTTTATGGCACTTAAACAAAACTTTCTCCTCAGCCATTTCTTGATTCCAAAACCGACTAGAGAGAGAGGAGAAGGAAAATTGGTGTAGAATTGGGAATTTTGAACTCAACAAGTGATTGGGCTTGATCTTGGAGAGGATTGAAGAAGTGTGTGTGTGTTAGAGCCTCTAAGCTTGACATTCTAGACTTAAAGGTGAGAATTCATCCCCTCATTTATGTGATTAAACTAGTTCTTGCATATTTTTATGACATATAGAAGATTAAAGTCTAGATTTAGTTGGAAATGGTGGAATTGGGTAGTATATTATGCATGCATGTTTATACTCTTGCCATTTGAGTTTGTTTTCATCACAACTTGACATGCATGCCCATAATTTTGTTAGAGTCCATGTATTCATCATGTTTTTCCACCAAATTGACCATTTGATCATGGTTTTGAGCTTTGAATTCAATTGAGCTCTTGTATGTTGGTTTAAACTTTGTTCATGAAGATTTGTAGAAATGGTGCTCAAATTGACTCACTCTTGGGCAATGATTTTATAAATTGACTTTTGAAACTTGGTATACTATGTGTTTAAAGTGTTTTTCTAGAATTTAGGCCCAAGAGGTTGAGTCTTTGGTTGAAGAATGCTTGGTTCGAACTTGGAAGGCAAATCTGGAAATTCTAGATTCGGCTTTCTCGCTCGAGCGAAGGATTCCTCGCTCGAGCGAGCACTTTTGCCCAGAAGCTCGCTCGAGCGAGCATCGAGTGACCATCGCGCGTAAAATCACAAAGATCCAAGATTTTTCTTGTTTGATGCACCGCCGGCGAAGGAGTTCTCGCTCGAGCGAAGCCTTTGATTTTGGAAGCTCGCTCGAACGAGGCTCCTATTTTCAGCAACTTTTGAAAAATATTTTCTAAGGCAATTTTGCACCCTCATTCCATCCTAGGCATTCCTAGGCCATGATTAAGACTCCACACTAAGGTTAAGGGGTTAAGTACACACTTAGAATCGTTGATGTAGGTTTTGTACAATTGGAGTGCATGTTTCGAAGTGTGTACCCGTAATGTATTATGTAGGTCACGTGCCGCAATCTGTTGACCGTTTGACTTCGTCTACCTGTATCCACGCCCACAGTGAGTAATAACTTTGTAAAGTTATGTTCAATGTTACGTATTTTCAGTATACTATGATACGAAATGTTTGATTCTTTGAAAAGCTATGTTATGTTGAAAATGAATGAATGATTGTCCAAGATTCTGAAAGTTAACCGTGGCATCCTTAGCACCACATGATATGCGTCCCTTTATGGGTCATCAAGTCCCTTCATGGGTCATCAGGTCCCTTTATAGGTCATTAGGTCCCTTCATGGGTCATCAGAACGTCTCTGTGCACATGAGTCATCAGAAAGCCTTTAAGACTGTCCCTTTATGGGTCATCAGGTCCCTTGATGGGTCATCAGATCTGGTAACGCTATTGGATGTACCACGTATGAATATGTGAATATGGAAATGATTACGAACAAGTACATGAAACTGTTTTGATACGAATGTGGATACGAACATGACTACGTTTCTGATTTGAAATCTGAATATGCATAAGACTTTATCTTTGATAAGCTTGTGTTTCTGATATAACTCTGATTTCTAACCCTGTAATGGACATCATTCATTAAACCCCTTTACTCTGTTATTATTCACTGGGCTTTCGCTCACAGTTTATATTATATATGTAGGTGAGCCGGCACAAGACCCTGGCCAGAGTTGATGGCCATCTGTTTTGTTTTTGGTCAGCCACCTGTTGCGCCTCCCGAGGAGGTTCCGCCTGAGGCCTGATGTTATGGCAGTTTTGTACCTCATGCTAGTCATTGTACTTGTTTTGTTAAGTTGAATCTTGGGATGTACTTATGTAAATATTTTGTACATATGGGTGTACCTGACTAGCATGTTTATGTATATAAATAAGTTTTAAAATTTACTGTCCCATGTATGTCATCACAGCTCATTGGACCTTGTTTATTTTACATTATTGCTTCCGTAGCCCCTTAATATTTGTTAATGTTTATAGAGGCCGTAGGTAATCCACGGATTACTGACCGGTTTCGTCGCTAAACCTATAGGGGCGGGTTTGGGTCGTGACAATTATGTCCCTACAAAAAATATAGATAATCGTTGAAAAATTCAAGATAAGAGGGGTATAAGGCATTAGGTTAAGTGGATTTTTTTTTTAAAGAGAGGTTGTAATAACCTCGACCTGTGATTAGCCTATAATCCTTAATTAAGAATAGTTAATGAGTAATTAAGGAGAAATCATGTGTTAATTATGCATTAAATGTGTGAATTGTGTTTATATCTGTTCATAGTAGGAATATCTGTCTGTATTTCTGATTCGGCACGCGAATTGAAGACCTTATCGACATCTGATCACAAAATTGACTCGGCTTATATGTTATTTGGAATTTTTGAAAATTTATAGTAAATTTAATTGAAATATGATTCTAAACCAAATAATTAGAATTAATCATGACAATTTGATTAGTTTAAACCAAGCTTGATTAGCCAACACTAAAACAAGCCTATATAAGGCTTCTAGATTACAAAACACTCTCATTTTGTCATCCTTAAGAACAAAAACGTGAGAGAGAAAGAGACCAAGAGAGATTAAGATCAAAACTTGAGGTTTGGAAGGAAATTGCTAGGAGATTTGGATAGTTGCTCAAGATTATCACTAAACCTCAAAGAATTAAGAACTCTAGATAAGAATCGTGTCATTAAGTTTTGTATTCAAGACATTAGTGTAAGAATTCAAGAGATTAAAGTGGTTACACATGAGAATTAAGCCTAGATAAAGGAATTTGGGAATAGTTCATGCATGCATGTATAATTCATGAAGTTTTGAGCTCAATTTCCAAACATTTACACATGCATGAAGCTTTACTTACATACTTTGAAGAATCCAACTTGGTTTCACTTGTATTCCTTCAATTGTGCATGTTTTAGAAGCTTTAAAATTAAATCATTGCATGCATGTTATATACTTATACATTTCAAGTTTGGTTTTGCATAATTGATTTGATTTTGGGCTTTGATTTTGCAAAATGATTTTCAATTCATGATGTTATATTAGTTTAGACATGTTTTCTCAAGTTTTGGATCCAAAATATGTGTTTTGACACTTTGAATTTGAGTTAATCTCAATTCAATCCCCAAAGTTTGTTGCAAACTCTACCAGAATCTCAAAGTAAATTTGGGGTCTCTATCAGATACAATAGATATCGGTACTTTGTGCAATCTCACAATCTCATTCATATATATGTTAACCAACTTGTCTGCATTATAAAAGGTTTTCACAAACAAAAAATGAGCAGATTTAGTTAAATGATCAACAATGACCCAAATAGAATCCATACCTCTGGAGGAGCGAGGTAGTCCAACAATAAAGTCCATCGTAATATGCTCCCATTTCCATTCTAGTATTGGAAGTGGTTGAAGTAATCCAGCAGGTCGTTGATGTTCAACTTTAACTTGTTGGCAATGCAACCATTTAGGTACAAAATCAACAACACATTTCTTTATTCCAGGTGTAGACACCCCATTTTTGACCGCCCTCGAGACTTGGGCGTTACTGATGGTTTGCTCGGTGATGAAAGTGTGCAGGGCAAAGGTTCAATTTCTTCGGCAAGGAGAGAGGCGAATCTCAACTTCACACCCCATTTTGAACCAAAATTATTTTGGATGGTTTTGAGACCTTAAAATCCTCTCTTTCAAAACATTTTTGAAATAAAATTCCCACGATGTTCCGACGCTCGCATTTCGGTAAATTGTGCGCTTTTCGGTAAACCGAGCAAGGACAAAGTGGAGATGAATGAAAGAGAGATGAAATCTTTGAAAAATCTTTCAAAACACCTTACTTCGGGGTTTGAAGTTGAAGGGAAGAGGAGAAGAGGGGAGAAAACAAGTTGGAGATGAGGTTCGGCATGAACCCGGGTAGAAGAGAGTTGAGCAGTCCTCGCTAAATCAAGCTCATCTATCTATACACTTGGATTTAAGCTATGAGGTCATAACCATTGGAAAGAAGACTTCCGGGGCTTCATTTTGCACTCAAGAATCTCCCAAAACCAAGTCCGGGAGGGGGAGATATGATCGGTTGAACTTGGGAATCAGTCCGGTTGGATCGAATCTGCGCGGCTTCACCAAAAAGGGCATAACTTTTTGCACAGGAGGAATTTTAATGCAAGGTTTGCGCCATTGGAAAGCTAACTTTTGGGGCTTCAATCTAGTCATCCACGGCACTTTTTGACCTCATTGGCCACCCATCGGCACTCTATTTAGCCGACCGGCCAATACAAAGTGCAGGTCGGCAATGTATTGTGCCGACCGGCAATTTATTTGGCCGATGACCCTTTTTCTTGGCCGATCTGACCCTTTTGACTCTCCTAAGCATGGTGCATGCCAACTGTGCCAGCTGGGATGCACAGACCCGACCCCTCATGCATATATGTGGCTATTTTGCACCCTTTTGAGCCTTTTGACCCCCCTTTTGCTTCTAGAAGCTTGAACCCTTTGGCCAAGCTTCTTGGAGAAGCTTGGCCAGTTGTTTTAGCTTCTCCAAGAAGCCTTGAGCCATTTTCACCCTTTGCCCCTTTCATTTAGCTTCTTGGAGAAGCTTGGAGCCTTGGCCTTTGCTTATATAAAGAGCTCTCCTCCCCCATTGTTGAGGGTTGGAGTTTTTGAGGAAAAAAACTAGAGAGTAGACATATATATCTAACATATATATCTACAACCCTCTATATCTATCTTATCCAAGCCTCCAAACACCTTTGTTCTTGCACCATTTGCCCTACAACACTGTAGACACCCCATTTTTGACCGTCCTCAAGACTTGGACGTCACCGTCGGAACACTCGGTGATTATCCATGTTTGTGTTCATTTGGAGTTCCCGGAGTTCTCGGCTGCGCGCGCCTCAGACCTCGAACTCGACCCGGTTGTGTTTGGTTCTGCACCAACACTTGTATTTTGCCATGAAAAGGAAGGAATGCCTTGTGAGGCACCCTACACATCACCGGGGCTAGAGGCCACCTACTGGTGAAAATTATATCGGCACTTTATTGTGCCGACCAAGACTATTTTGTGCCGGCCTTTATTTTTGTTAAAATGACACTCTTGCGGCGGGTCTTGTGCACTTGCTTTATCAAATATTTTTATTGCAGCTGTAAAGTTCTGGCTCCCCTCCATACACGTGTATGGAGGGATGAAGCTTTGGTTTGCTTAGGGGCTAAGCATTTCATGCTTATAAGAAGGAGCCTCTTCCTCTTGCATTAGGGTTGAAGATTCTTGAGAGCAAAACCAGAGATATACATATATATATCTCTGATATACATCCTTACAAAACATATATCTCTCTTTCTCTCCTTTTGTGTGTGTTTTAAGGCCAAAAAGTGTGATTTTGTCTCATTTTTGCTCCTTTACACACACCATTACACCTTAGCTCGAGATTGAGGGACTTAGGAGGTTGTTTGTGTTGGTTTTGGACTGGTTTTGAGCACTTGGTGGTGGCTGGAACCTTTGTGCTTCAAGAGATCTTCAAGGGTAAGGATCTTACTTTATTTTCCCCATTTTTGCAACTCATTTCTACCATCTCTACTTTGTGTTTTTGGATCTGTGTTTAACATGTAAAAGTCTTGTTTTTACTTGCTAAGGAACATTCATTAAGATCATTTGGCCATTTGAGTGAAGCCTCACTCTTTTGGTCTTTATTTTGGCCCATTTTGTGCCTTTTCTTGTAGATCTTGCTTGTTTGGTGTTCTTGGCCTTCTCACCACTGAAAACCAGTGGGTTTTCAGTGGTGAGAGGGTCATTTTCGAGCATCATATAAGGGAGAGACACCCCTCTCCCTTTGGTCCTTTGGTTGGCCTTTGTTTTGGCTCATAGCATAACATGAATGCATGCTTGTATTTGCCTCCATTTCAGAGCTTTGTTAGTGTGTTTAGGGTCATGTTTGACCTCTGTTTTTGATGGATTTCGTGGCCTCTTGCATGCTTCTCATATATGCTTTGAAATGTTCTTTTATGCTCAAAGGCATGCCATGTGTTTAAGCCTTCACACTTGCATGTTTTGGGTTTGATTTCATGAGGACAATAGCATCTATTTGCCATGTGATAGGGCTGTGAGCCACTGATCTTGACACATTTGGCATGCTTAGTATGTATCTCTTGCATTTTAGGCTTGTGAGCCTCGCATGTTTTGACCCTAGCATGTTTGGCTTGTTTTGATCTAATGATTTGGCATCATATTAGGCCCCATTTCAGCCCATTAGTCTTGTTTGTATGTTGGTATATGTGGCTTAGTTCATGCTTTAAAGATATGCTCTTGTGTGCTTAGGATTTGGCCTTATGCATGCTTACATATTTGATGTTTTTTTGGGGATGCCACACATGAGTTTTGGATGTCATTTCATGTGCTAAAGGTCTGATTTTGGTTGTTGGGAGCATGCCATGAGTAGTTGTGTAAATGGTGTCAAATTACTCTCTTTGGTGCCCTAGACTTGTGCCCATTGAATAGCATGCTTGTGAGGCATTTTGATCATGTTGAGAGGCTTGTATTGCCACTGTTTTTGGGAGTTTGAAGGCTGCCCTTTATGGCTTAAGTCCATTGTTGCATGCTTACTTCATGATGTTGCTTGCTTGGTCAATGTAGCCTTGAATGTATGCTTGTTAGTCCCATGTTTAATTGGCCCATCTTGCATGCCATTTGTACCCTACATACTTTAGCTCTTTGCATGTTTAATATGATAGGTCGCATTGCATTCGAGCCTTGCTTGCATACTTGCATCTCATAGCTTGGTTTGGGGTTGTCAAGCCAAGCCTAGGATTGAGGGGAGTTCACATTTCAAGTGGTGTAACTCACCTCAATCCTTGGTCATTAAGGCCCTTGACCTCCACATGATAGGGACTTAGCCTTCATTTGTTTGTGTTGCATGCATATTTACATTAAAATGAGCAACCTTGGTTCCTTAGGCTATCATGCATCAAATGTACAATTGATAGCCCTAGAACCAAGAGCCACACCCCCCCTTGAGCCCCTTAACATGATAGGAGGTGTTGGACATGCTCACATTTGCCCAAAAACCATGCCTATGCATTCTTTGTCACGCTTCTTCACGTCTCCGCAGGACTTTCTCACGGCATTTTAATGTGCCGATCGGCACTTTATTTGTGCCGATAAATACCAAGTGCAAATGGCCTTCAGTAAGCCGATGACTACATTGCCTAGCATTGGGGCATTTGGACCACTTGGGAGGTATCCTGCATTTTGGGAATTTTTGGAGAGGCGGAAGAAAAAGCAAATGCAATGCCATGGCATAGGTTTTCGAGTAGTCATGACGAGCATGCATCATTCGCGCATTAGAAGGCTGAGGCTCCATTTATTTTATTTGTTTAAATTAATTTTGGTAATTAGAATTTGTAATAATTTATTTATTCATTTCTTTCGGGCCTGTATTATTTATTTATTTGGTCCCTCCGAGTGAGGGCAAAAATGTAATAAGTGTGGGTGAGTGTGATGCATGTCCTCCAACCCCCGCTCCTTTCTAACCCTTTTATTTATCCGCTTTCAGTGGTAGATTAGGGCATTTTAAATTAGCATACCTTATGCAATGCATGCGTGCATCCATGCATTTGTTTACATGCACCGGGCTCGGTACATCATATAAACCGCATTGCAATTTTCAAATTCCAAAATTGAATACGTGCTATGTGATAGCATTCCATATGCCATGCTTAGGATAGCGAGAACTGTCTAACGCATGCTGCTTGTGTTGCATTAGTCATTTGACATGAACTAGGTCATGCATTGTTTTGCTAACTAGTTCTTGTTTTGGCACGGAGTACGAGGTGAGCTTTTATGCTTTAGCATACCGCACGCGTGCGAGTGTTGCCATGACAGTAGGATTAACATGCGGCTAAGTGCTTATGTGATATAACTGTTTGTATGCCTGTGGGTGGAGGTTGGATTGCGTGAGTTGGGAGTACTCGTTGAAATCCGTATTTTAGCCTACTTGCGAGTAGCAAAATCTAACACGTTTTTCGAGACAAAACGGATATGCAATGTTCATTTCCAAGTCAGGCGATCCAGTCTATATTTGTTTGCTGTGCGCATAACGTAGTGATTCTAGGTTAATAACCGGAATAAGAACGCATAAAGTTTTCAAAAACGGATATCACGGTTAGTAGAGGCCGGTCTTCGGACTGGCGAGAGGGTGCTCATAGTGACCTTCCCGATCGTACCCAAGCTCGAGCCAAGACCACTTTGGTGATGACGGACATGTGGCCTTGACCGAGTCGGGGTTTCTAAATTTCCCAATTAAAAATATTTAGGTGGCGACTCAGAATCGCAAAGCAGTCCATGTTTGGCACTTCTTTTCAAAAATCTGTTTTTCTCAAAACGATTTGCCAGAGTTGGACTCTTTGGTTCAGATTTAGAACCGTGACACAAATCGAGTCCGAACTGTAGAGTGAAGCCCCCACGGGGGCGCGTCTACAGTTTCTGGCGACTCTGCTGGGGAGTTTGGAGAGCTTGACTCGAACTCGTGATATCCTGTTTTGTTTTCACTTATGTGTTTCTTTGCATTGCATGTGCATTGGTGCGCCTAGGACACCGTGTTGGCCATCTGCTATTCCTGAGCGGTTTGCCGGAGGCTTGTCTTGTCAAGGCATGTCCGTAAGGCTGACCGGTTGCGGGCTCTGCCAGTATGGGAACACAAACCCCGGTTTTACCGGGGCACCCTTTTTGACCATTCGACCTAGTTGCATACTCGGAATCCATAGTGACCATTCCAAACTAGGACAGGTTGCCTACCCGATTTAGGTTGTTTGAAACCGCTGCGTGCGTAGTAAAACCCTAGCTCCTGACAAAATAGGACAGGGGAACCCTACCCCAACATAGGGGTGTTTTGGTTCTCATTTACTTGCTACATGCTTTAGAGTGTAACTCTGCAGGGAACATACAGATCAGTTTGCAAGATTAAGTATCAGGCCCGAGGGCATCAGTAACAGTGTTCTGGGAATCAGTTGTCTATGGATATCAGATTCAGGCCTAGGGGCAATGGTTCGTGATCAGTAATCAGTGGTTGAGAAACAGTGTATTCAGCATTCGACCGTTTATTGTTTTTAAATACCCGACCGTGTGTTGTGTGTTTATTTACTTTCTTGCTATTATCTTTGTCGATTGTCCTTTATTTATACGTTTTATTTATCTTTTCATTAGGTAGTTGAGCACAATTGCTACCGATCCGATAGATATTCCCAAGCACCTGGGTTAGAGGTCGACTCCTTCGATCGAGGATCGATGAGCGGACAACGATGTACTACTCGCTACCCGGTCACTAAACGGAAGTCAAGAAGGCAGAGGGCATCAAGACAACAAATCGATCCAGAGGGCTTTGTCTACCCCAATTCGTGCTCATTAGAGATCGAGGTTTTGTGTTACCAACAGAGAGGAATTTATACCATAATCCAACCAAGACAGATAGTATGGCTGTTTGGAGAGATGGTGCGCCACCTTCAAGAGAGTATGAAAGCAATGCGCAAAGAAGTCGTCGTCAGCGAACCGCCCGAAGCAACAGCCACAGTTGTAAGAGAACGGCGAAGACAATTGCGAGCTAGAACAAAACCGGAGCATCTGCTCGCACTGATTCCTCCCCACCAGAGTTCCTAACGTCGGAGACGGCCAATGTTCAGATCGACATGAGCCTACGGGACCACCCCCTCCAACCCTACCCCAAATTCAACCTCACCTATCAAAACACCCATCAATCTCTGGGACTCTCCTTTGAGTTCGAGGTGACCCACCGCACTCAAATTAAGCAAGCTTGAAAAGTTATTCAAGAGATCTCAAGGGTCAAGACTATCCCCAATATTGAAGATGGTTATCTTGATGCTTGTTGTGATCTTTACAATTCAAGATGCCTCATATCGATCGATTTGATGGGTCCGGGGACCCCATGGTACACTTAAGACTGTTCTCGGACGTTCTAAGGCCGATGGGCCTCAGTAGGCTCCAGAAGTTGTCTCTGTTTGGTCGGACTCTGTCAGGTGTAGCATCCGCATGGTATTCCAAGCTAGATGATGACGTTAAGATAAGTTGGGACGAAATGGTCGAGGCCTTTATCGCTGAGATTCATACAACACATGATTGAGATCACTACCCGTGATCTCGAGACAACCAGGCAAGAGCCTAAGGAGGGTTTTTCAGAGTTCAGTAACAGATGGAGGCGAAAGCATCGATGATGACCTTAAGGCCCACGGACAGAGATCAAATCCGGATGATTGTCGCAATCTTCAACCGGTTAATGAAGAAGATGATTGTAGTTCACTTCCCTACCTTCGCAGACTGCATGATATGGGGATCAGATTGAGGATGCGATGAAGCAGGTCTGTTTGATCAAGACCGGAGCAACCGGCGGACATTCAACCGAAACAACAATGCAGTTCGAGTGGCACATCGCCTCTGAGCCTCCAAGTAAGCATGGTTACCACTAACTCCCACAAAGAAATCTGGCCTTCGCCATTCTCCCAAGGTCGTCGGAAGCAACCCACAAACAACCAAATACCCACCCAAAATTCGAACTTTCGCTCATTTATATGCCCCTATCCAAAGCTCTAGGGGTATTGATCAAGAAAGGCACCGAGGCCCCCTGAGCGACCCTACCGAAAAAACTCCCTCCTACCCACAACCCGGCCAAATATTATGATTTCACCAACAAAGATGGTCACGACACCCGACCAGGCTTCCGGTTCGCCATGAAATTCAAGACCTTATCGATAACGGGTGATTTTGCCTCCCGAGAAGCCCAATGTCACTACAAATCCCTCCGCACATAACCAAGCTCCACCACCTAAAAGACTTAATTTCATCCATCTTTGGGGCCGTGTCTTATGACCCTAATGTCTATATCACACCCACCCACTTGCCTAAACCGGAGGTGTTCCTCGAAAGTGCACGGACTTGTGCATGATGGACATCTCCATGACCCAACAAGCGTCGTGATGATTGCCAAGAACAGGAAGGGGACCCAAAGCAAACGAGTTGTTGAGCCAAAATCATGGATTTGGAAATGTCTTGAGAAAACGTATAGTCCGAGTGACTACATTCTACGGGTGGGCGGGATGCGCCAATGGTGAAGCTTCCAGCCAGAGGAGAACTATGTGTAATCCAAGGAGATAGCCCGGGACAGGAAATGGATAGTGTAGCAGCCGTGGAGAGGACTTTGCCAATCTCGGCTTTTACTACAACTAAGACCCGAAGACCAGAGATAACCTGGTTCGATTATGGGGAAACAAAGAGAGGCCATTGGGTGGTTGGACGATCATCCAGATGTGATAGAAGAATTTCACGGAGGGAGCCCAAAGGCGGGAACCTCGAATGACGAAAAGTTGAAAAAGAGTACATTCTTAGGCGCCCGGCGAAGAGTTCGCTTCGAGTGGAGGATCGACCCACGAATTGTTGAGCGGCCGGATGTATTGGCCGCAGTCGAGCGAAATGTTTGAGGATCCGAGAGTCAAGAAGGCAAAGGCCCAAGTGGGGATTGAAACGGTGTGCCTGAAACGGATAATGTTACAAGTATGAGAATGGAAAGTCTGGTAGTACGAGAACGGCCAGCGCCCGAGCGATGTTTGTCGATTCTTGATGGGATGTGGTGGGAAGATGAGGATCTTTGTCTTGCCCATCTGACGAAGGCGGGGAATAACCAACCCGATAACACGGTACCTTGGAGAGATTGACCACATGACACGGGTGGGCGGTATTTCAAACCTCCACACTTGGATCAACCAGAGGCCTCGGGGAAGGACAGAGGTGAGAAGCGAAGGAAGCTTTCGAAGAAGCCGTACTCAAACAATTTGAAAAAGATACAAGCAAATATCTCTATTTGGGGAATCGCTCATGGCTTCTCGAGTGCACTGAGGCTGTTTTATCGGCCATGGATAAAAAGCTTT
Organism: Camellia lanceoleosa; assembly: GCA_025200525.1. Lineage (NCBI taxonomy): Eukaryota > Viridiplantae > Streptophyta > Magnoliopsida > Ericales > Theaceae > Camellia > Camellia lanceoleosa. The sequence continues at coordinate 178,926,258 of CM045764.1, read as the reverse complement.
CAATAGAAACAACACGAGCGACTAGTGGGGCTAGTCTTCCGGGAGGAGCTGCCCGATGTTGACGTTCTTGATAAGGAATTACACCGAGGGCACGAATCACAACAAGCCACTCTACATCTCAGAGAGTGCGGGGATAAATGGATACCGGTAGTCCTTGTTGATACTGGTCCGCCATCAATGTTTGCCCATGCAACGACTTTACGCGATTGGTCCGAAGTCGCAGATTTTATACCAACAGTCCAGGTCATCAGGGCATATGACAATACAAGCCGAGGTGATGGGAACCGTTAAGATCCGGACCAAAGTTGGGCGGGACGGCGGAGATAGATTTTCATGTCTTGGAAGTACCTGAACTTTCAATTTGTTGTTGGGGCGCCGTGGGCGCATCAAGCGCAAGATCATCTACTTTGCATCAAATGGTGAAATACCCTACGGAAGGGAGTAGCCATCGTTTGAATTCATCAATTCATCCACCACGAGGTATCCACGCTGATGCGGAAACAGAGCATGGTTTGGAAGACGTGTTCATATCAGGTTTTAACTTGGCTGAGGCTCAGGTTGTACAGAATATCATGGCCGTTAATGAAGCGATATATGTTAGCGCCAGCGATGTACCTCATGAATAAACTCCAATACATCCTCGATGGGATTAGGGAAGAAGCGTAAAGGCATCGCATAGCGTTGGCGAAGTGCCACACAACCCTCACACCTTGGCTTGGGTTACATGCCCACCAAGGAAGATTGGGTAAGAAGAGGAAAAGAGATGGCGGGAAGAGCCAAAGCAAAAGATGGAAACCTTCGAATTGATACGGCCCATCCGGTAATTTGAACAGACGTTCGTCCGGGAGAAGATTTCCCGATACGTGGTTTCCGGAGCCATGGTTGAATGAAGAAAAGAAACGATGCCGGATTTGAAATTTTCTTCGACTTGCGCTTATCTGGGATGATGTTCTCAAGAGCGAGCACCCGACAATGAGGCCGAACATAGCAAGGAATTGGAGTCTGCGGACCTGAGTTGAAATAGGGGTAGCGCTGCATGTCTACTCTCGGATCCTTTGATCGACCCAGTGCTTGGGGGATGACTCCTCGGTGTCCATGATTAGAGATGAAACGGTAGGGCCAACCAATGCTATTTTGATGCATCCATCGCACCTCCCTCATCTGGCAAGACGAGGAGGATTTTTATCAAGCAAAGACCGGTAGTGAGCCGGAATCGATTCCACCGAAGTCTTGTGAGTCGGAATCAGTTCCAAATGCCCGAGTCCGAGTCCGTATTCCCGGGAGTGATAACCCTGATGCCACAGCCTGCCTGTGTCGTTTTTTTTTCTCTTTGAGTCTCAAGTAATGTAAGAGTCGGACGGTTTGGAAGTATCTAATGAGAACGAGGTGATCGTGGTTTCAGTACTTTTCGTGCCTTTTGGTTTATTGCTTAAATCAGACTTTCAAAATTTTGATGAAAACGACGAGGATGAAATTCCTCGGTTTTGCAAACGACTAATTGAACAAGAGCAAGAGAGGTTTGTTAAACCCTTAATGGATGAAATCACCATCGTGAACGTTGGTCTTGAGAAGGACCCATACCGGTCCAGATCGGGTCCACGTTGTCTTCGAGGAACGCGAGCGCTTAGTCGCTTATTAAAAATTTTAAAGATGTTTTCGCGTGGTCCTACGAAGACATGCTCGAATCGATCCCGAGATTGTACAAAGACCGGATCCTCTTGACCCCGAGGCCCGACCACAAACAAACTCAGAGGATCCGCCTGATGGGCCATCAAGATCAAAGAAGAGGTCACCAAGATTGACGCAGCTTCGCCGGTATCCGAATATCCGACTTGGCCGCCAACATTGTTCCAAAGGTCAAGAAGGATGGCGTAATCCGGTATGTGTGGACTTCGTGATTTAAACAGAGCCATCAAGGACGACTTCCCTTGCCGCACATCGAGTTGGTAGATTTCACAATGGGCATGCTTTTGCTCTCATTTATGGATGGCTTCGTGCTATAATCGATAGTAATGGCGCTCAAGATCGGAGAAGACCGCTTTACCCCGTAAGTACATATCGCTACAGAGTGATGCCATTTGGGCTAAAGAACGCCGGCTACATATCAACGGGTCAAGAACTACAATATTACATGACATGATCCATAAAGAGGTCGAGGTGTACGTGATCGACATGATTGTCAAGTCCAAAGAAAGAGAAGGCCACTACACCGCCTTTGCAAAAGTTTTTCCAAAGGATCGTGAATTTCGCTACTGCTGAATCCTCGAAATGTACGCTTGGTGTTACAATGAAAAATGTTTGGGATTTCGATTACACAAAGGGCATCAAGTCGACCCTTCCAAAATCAAGGCCATCTTAGAAATGCCACCACCAATGACCGAAAAAGGAGGTGCGAGGCTTTCGGGTAAAGTGCAATTCATAAGACGGTTCATCTCAAAACTAACCTTGACTTGTGAACCACTTTTGGTCTCTTGAAGAAAGGAAAGAAATTCGATGGCCGGTGCCAAGGCATTCAAGATTCGAACAGATCAAAGAGTATTTACAGAATCCGCCTGTTGTCACCACCAAAGCCGGAAAGCTGATATTGTATCTCACAAGATCGAGACTACGATGGGTCAGATGCTCGCACAAGAATCGGAAGATAAAGTGGAAAGGGCCATCTACTATCCGAGCAAGAAGATGCCGGATTATGAGACCCGCTACACTACCGGAGAAGGCATGTCCGCCTTGGTATGGGCTACTAGGAAGCCGCGCACTACCGTTAGCTCACTCAGAATGTTGGTTTCACGACTTGATCCCATCAAATATCTTTTTCGAGAAACCAAAGACTTACGTAGGCTAGCTCGTTGGTTGTCATGTTTCTAATTTGACCTCAAGTATGTGACGCGAAGTCCGTAAAAGGGAGAGCGTGGCGAATTCCTTGCCGACCACCGGTTGAAGGATGAAGCGGTTGAGTACCTATTCCCAGATGAAGCTATTCTCGACATCGAAAATGAGACTTGACGATGTACTTTGACGAGGCCAAATCAATACGGATATGGGATAGGTGTCATTGATAGCATGACGACTTCAGATCCCTTTAGCATTCAAGCTTCAGCCAAAGGTCTCAACAATGAGGCGAGTATGAGGCTTGTATTGCCGGCCTAGAAGCCCTAGAACTAGGGCAAGGCGATTGGATGTCATTGGAGATTCAACCTAGTCGTGTTTCAAGCTAAAGGACCGGAAAGTAAAAGAGGAAAAGATGATCATTTACCACCGCATCTTTGGATTTGTTAATTCTCGGTTTGAAAAGCTAAGTTTCACTCACCTAGAGAGAACAACAGTTTGCAGACTCGCTAGCAACTCTATCTTCTATGATAGACATCCCATCCGGGGTCCTGGACAAGGCCCAATATTATTGACCAGAAATTTGCACCGCCATTTAATCAATCTCTGCCATAGACGAAGTACAGGACAACAACCCTTGGTATCACGACATATGGAACTTCTTGGAAAAGGAGGCATATCCACTAGGGGCAAATGCCAAGGACAAGAGGGCAATTAGGAGAATGGCTGTTCAGTTTATCATCTGCGGGGGTAAGTTGTACAAAAGAGGTCATCTGGGAATGCACTAGTTGTGTGGAAGTCAAGAGTCGGCGCCTAATGGAGGCCATCCATGGAGGAGAATGTGGTGCGCATATGAATGGGGTGATGCTGGCACGAAAGATCCTCAGACAGGGCTACTACTGGTCTACCATGGAGGAAGATTGTATCGGTTTTGTTCGGCGATGCCACAAATGCCAGATTCACGCAAATCGCATGAACATCCCGCCATCAAAGTTATACAACATGACATCACCATGGCCGTTCTCAGTATGGGGAATTGACGTGATTGAGTCAGCACCAAGGGGTCGAACGCATGAGTATATATTGGTAGCAATAGATTACTTTACAAAGTGGGTCGAGGCCCGCCCTATGCAAGAGTTGAAGGCTTCGATGTCGCGAAGTTTATCGTAAACAATATTATTCGCCGCTATGGAGTTCAATGAGATCATTTCGACAATGGTTCTCACTTCAAGAAAGAGGTGATTGATCATTGGAAAAGTATAATGTGGCTTTTAGAAGTCATCCACGACGCCGCAGACCAACGGAGCAGCTTGAGGCCGCCAACAAAAACATCAAACACATATCGCAGAAGATGGTGGAGACCTATCGGATCGCTGCATAAGTTGCCATTCGCCTGGGGCTACCGGACTTCAATTAGAACTTCTACCGGGCAACCCCTTATTCGTTGGTCTATGGGATGGAAGCCGTTTCTACCGATTGAGATTGAGGTTCCATCATTGCGTAGTATTGGCCGAGTGTCGATATCGAGGCGGATTGGCAGCAGAAAGCGATTCGAGGAACTCATGCTCTTTGATGAAAGGAGATTGAAAGCACTGCCATGTCCAAGGGTATCGTGAAGGATCACCCGAGCTTTCAACAAGAAAGTTAAGTCCAGAAATTTGAAAGAAGGGGATTTGGTGCTCAAGGACAATCGAGCTCCCATCCACGACCCAAGGGGCAAATTCAAACCTAATTGGACAGGTCCTTACATTATCAAGTCTATCTGGTCAGGTGGAGCTGTGGTTCTGATGGATCTAGATGGCCTAGAGTTCTCCCAACCGATCAACATGGACAAGCTGAAGAAATATTACCCCTGAGAGGCTCGCTAGGCCGAAAACCCGAAAGGGCGACCTAGGCAAAATTCAGAGCACAAAAAATTAGAAAATAATAAAAATTGAGCTCGCAAGGCTGAAAACCCGCAAAGGGCGGCCTTGGCAAAAATTAGAGCGCAAAAGGAGAGTGAAAATACTCGAGTGAACCCAAGCCTGAACTACGTAAGGCTTGATTCCCATCCTTGGGATACGTAGGCGCCTTCATCCTCAAGTTCACCATAAACATTTTCCCGATCGCCTTTTGTCTATTTGATCATCTTGGTCATCTTTGTCCATCCAGATTCATCGCAATCTTCGGCAAAGGTTATTCAGACTAGGGGCAACTCTCCGTTGCTGCAGTCAAGGCACTATTCAAACTAGGGCAATTTTCCAATTGCGTGAACTGGGTTGTGCATCTCAAAGGACAAATTTCGGCGTGTCCAGCCCGATCCATATCGAAAATGGTTTTGAAAAGTTTTAATAAAGATGACTTTGTTCAAATAAATCTTTTGCAACTAAAACCATTTCGACCAAAACGGAAAATTTTCAAGACTATAAACTTCGATTTCATTGATTTCAAATAGAGTTCTCTTGCTCTTGCATACAATCGGTTGCTTTTATCTTACATTCATAAGGAAAACTTGAGAGTACTAATAAAGCAATAACCGGCGTGGTCAAGTCAATGTCCTCGCGCTCCCAGAGCCGGGTCGAGCCATCGATGCCAAAGTGGGTCCCTCTCGTGCCTCTTCATTAAGCCAATCCAAGCACTCATCGACAAAGTGCAACCGAAAGTGGAGCGGGGCCGAGTTCTTCGCCTCCATGTCAAGCATACCGCCACCGTGAGCCTCGGATTAGAATGCAATGGTATTCTATCCTTCCAATGACAAGTCTGATCATGACCAAACTGGCGCAGGATACGGAATGGGAAATAGAAGACGCAGTGAGTCAAGCCAATCAATTGGATCCCGGGTTGACGGGTCATGCTGTAAGTCATCATTGGGAGATTGAGCCAAGGGCACCGCCAAGCAATGCGATCCGCATAAATTGCACATCCACTCAAACCACCAACCTTCATCAAGGGCGTCAACTAGGCGTTGTCTGAAGAAATAGCCGCGCGCTGAATATGCTGGGCAAGAGTCCACAACCTTCAATTTATCCATCAACCACACCTGGGAAGGGATGAAAATGAGAGAATAAAGAATAGAGAGAAGTACGATGAGAGAAAAAGTAAGAAAGGGGTTTTTGTGAGAAAAACCGAGCCTGAGGGCCGAGTGATGTGAGCAAATATAAAAGTGAGATGGGGTGGGAAACATTACCTGCAGTAATAGTGGACTCCCTGCTAATCTGATCGTCTCTCGACGATGAAAGACGTCTAAACCCAACAGTGTCTCAGCTAAGACCATGGCAATGCAACTTTTGCCCTCCTTCAAGCCTTGGGCAACTTCAATCAGCCGATGACCGGATCCTCCGAGCCGAGACTAATGTAAAATGAGATAGCATCCATAGACAGAGCGCGTGCCGCCGAAAGCCTTGCCAATAGTGGTCGCCACGATCACCAGTCTCAGAAAAACGACAGACCAAGCTCGGAACATCTAATGTCCCGTCACAAATCAGAGAACGAGCATCGGGTATTGAGAGCCCACACATTTGTCCTAAGGCTTGAGCATGGCCAAAACGAAATTGGGGTAGGATTTCTCATTGCCAGATTCCATTAGAGCTTGGAAATCTTCAAAGTGGACACACCTCTTGCCCGTTAAAGCTAAAGACATGTGTTACCGGGTTCCGTAACCTTGCCGCATGGAGGAACGGAAAGTGCAGCGGAGTGCGGCGAGAAAGTGAATAGTGCGATGCCGAAAAGTCTTAAGTTCAAATTTTTCCGAGCCATCCAAGTTGTTAATCCAAGTTATAGATTTTGGGCAAGAAATTCTTCCATTTGGAGTCAATCAGTGTGGAAATGAAGAAGACCACGAGGCTAAGATCTTTTGTAGAGGATAAGGTTGAGTGGAGGACACATGTCAACATTCTGCTGGTGCAGACGGGTCTACAGCCGACCGGCAGTAAATATTGCCGACCGGCCACAATTTTTGCCGACCGGCGATACTATATGCCGATGACCATCCTCCCGGGCCGATGGTCCTTGTGTCCAAATTGATGATCTTCCTTCTATGCTTTCTAAGCTTTCTATGTCAATATTTGGGAATTCCACTCTCAAAGACTCTCCTGATTGATTCCCGCTGAGTCGCTGATTTGTTTATCGAGTTGTTGTATATTTGCTTGTCGAGTTGTATGTCACTCACTTTAAGTCTTTGATGTGTCTATCAAGTTGTGCTTGCACTTGGTTAGTCTGTCGAGTCTTTGATTTGCTTATCGAGTTATAGTTGGTTTACTACCTGATTATTGCGATGCGATGCTTTATTTTCATAAACACAAGTTTCAGTTTCAGCCGCATTGTGGTGTGAAACCTTGCGATGCGATGCATAGAACATGCAAATGCAATACCTTTTGAACAAATAGTTGTTTCATCTCCATCATATGTTTTGCAAAAACACACGATTTTGAGAAATAAAACCTGCCTAAGGCAATGCAATGTGCTTAAACTCCTATTAAAAAGGAAAGTAAAGCAAGAAAATAACAAGGTAGTGCTAAGTGTTCGCATTGGTAACCTCCTTTCTAACAGACCTTTCGCTACTTTGTTCGGTCACGGTGATTCAGATCTTCATCGCTATAGGCATGGTCCAAGAAATGCGCCTCGCGAATATAGCGCCGAGTTGACCTCGTACTACAACTTTGTGAGCGACGCCAGAGCGCCAAGGATGTCCTTTCTTTACGTCAGTAAGTTTCAGAAGAAATTGTTTCAATTACACTGTGTTGCAATACGTTGCATTTCAACATCATGTTTTACCATATTCAATTTCGAGTCCCTTCTCTAATACACATTGCATTGTATGCGTGCCATGCTTTACTGATATGTGTTCAATTTTCTCTAATACACATTGCATTGTATGCGTGCCATGCTTTACTGATATGTGTTCAATTTTCTCTATACACATTGCATTGTATGCGTGCTATGCTTTACTGGTATGTGTTCAATTTTCTCTATACACATTGCATTGTATGCGTGCTCTGCTTTACTTACATGTGTTCAATTACAACTGCCTATACACGTCGCATCTGCCACACACCTCCAATCGGGTAATTTGCATGTTGCTAACAATATCGTACTTGTTAAGTTTGCTTTCTTTTCAGGCACGATATTGTATGTACGGTTCATTTATCATGGCCGGCGAGCCAAGACAGTATGGTATCTCTCCGAGCGAGACGTTTTGAGAATTGCATAATTCTCTTACATTCTTTCTACATTGTAGTGTAGACTGTTGCATGTTAGCTTATAACTGTCGTATGAATGCTTCATTACAGCTTTCTTTGCATGATCATAAGTTATGCCCGGCTTCTTGCATTTTCGCCAGATTTTGCCCCCGCCAAGATATCTTATTTGTTCAAGATGATTGTCTAAGTCTTCGCCTTGTCAAAATGGTCGCTCGGCTTTGACATTCACTCCCGTCATTGTTATGACTTCCGAAGTTCATCAAAGAGGGCAATCAGAGACACCCCATTTTTGACCCCCTCAAGACTTGGACGCCACCGTCGAACACTCGGTGATTATCCATGTTTGTGTTCATTTGGAGTTCGGAGTTCTCGGCTACGCTCAGACCTCCGAACTCGACCAGTTGTGTTTGGTTCTGCACCGAACACTTGTATTTTGCCATGAAAAGGAAGGGAATGCCTTGTGAGGCACCCCTACACATCACCGGCTGGGGCTAGAGGCCACCTATTTGGTCAAAATTATATCGGCACTTTATTGTGCCGACCACTGCTTTTTGTTAAAATGGCACTCTTCCTACTGCATCGTGCACTTGCTTTATCGGATATTTTTATTGCAAATTGAAAGTTGCTCCCTCCATACACGTGTATGGAGGGATGAAGCTTTGGTTTGCTTAGGGGCTAAGCATTTCATGCTTATAAGAAGGAGCCTCTTCCTCTTGCATTAGGGTTGAAGATTCTTGAGAGCAAAACCAGAGATATACATATATATATCTCTGATATACATCCTTACAAAACATATATCTCTTTTTTCCTTTTTGTGTGTGTTTTAAGGCCAAAAAGTGTGATTTTGTCTCATTTTTGCTCCTTTACACACACCATTACACCTTAGCTCGAGATTGAGGGACTTAGGAGGTTGTTTGTGTTGGGTTTGGACTGGTTTTGAGCACTTGGTGGTGGCTGGAACCTTTGTGCTTCATGAGATCTTCAAGGGTAAGGATCTTACTTTATTTTCCCCATTTTGCAACTCATTTCTACCATCTCTACTTTGTGTTTTTGGATCTGTGTTAACATGTAAAAGTCTTGTTTTTACTTGCTAAGGAACATTCATTAAGATCATTTGGCCATTTGAGTGAAGCCTCACTCTTTTGGTCTTTATTTTGGCCCATTTTGTGCCTTTTCTTGTAGATCTTGCTTGTTTGGTGTTCTTGGTTTTTCACCATCGAAACCAAAGGGTTTTCAGTGGTGAGAGGGTCATTTTCGAGCATCATATAAGGGAGAGACACCCTCTCCTTTGGTCCTTTGGTTGGCCTTTTGTTTTGGCTCATAGCATAACATGAATGCATGCTTGTATTTGCCTCCATTTCGGAGCTTTGTTAGTGTGTTTAGGGTCATGTTTGACCTCTGCTTTTTGATGGATTTCGTGGCCTCTTGCATGCTTCTCATATATGCTTTGAAATGTTCTTTTATGCTCAAAGGCATGCCATGTGTTTAAGCCTTCACACTTGCATGTTTTGGGTTTGATTTCATGAGGTCAATAGCATCTATTTGCCATGTGATAGGGTCATGAGCCACTGATCTTGACACATTTGGCATGCTTAGTATGTATCTCTTGCATTTTAGGCTTGTGAGCCTCGCATGTTTTGACCCTAGCATGTTTGGCTTGTTTTGATCTAATGATTTGGCATCATTTTAGGCCCCATTTCAGCCCATTAGTCTTGTTTGTATGTTGGTATATGTGGCTTAGTTCATGCTTTAAAGATATGCTCTTGTGTGCTTAGGATTTGGCCTTATGCATGCTTACATATTTGATGTTTTTTTGGGGATGCCACACATGAGTTTTGGATGTCATTTCATGTGCTAAAGGTCTGATTTTGGTTGTTGGGAGCATGCCATGAGTAGTTGTGTAAATGGTGTCAAATTACTCTCTTTGGTGCCCTAGACTTGTGCCCATTGAATAGCATGCTTGTGAGGCATTTTGATCATGTTGAGAGGCTTGTATTGCCACTGTTTTTGGGAGTTTGAAGGCTGCCCTTTATGGCTTAAGTCCATTGTTGCATGCTTACTTCATGATGTTGCTTGCTTGGTCAATGTAGCCTTGAATGTATGCTTGTTAGTCCCATGTTTAATTGGCCCATCTTGCATGCCATTTGTACCCTACATACTTTAGCTCTTTGCATGTTTAATATGATAGGTCGCATTGCATTCGAGCCTTGCTTGCATACTTGCATCTCATAGCGTGGTGGGGGGTTGTCAAGCCGATGTTAGGATTGAGGGGAGTTCACATTTCAAGTGGTGTAACTCACCTCAATCCTTGGTCATTAAGGCCCTTGACCTCCACATGATAGGGACTTAGCCTTCATTTGTTTGTGTTGCATGCATATTTACATTAAAATGAGCAACCTTGGTTCCTTAGGCTATCATGCATCAAATGTACAATTGATAGCCCTAGAACCAAGAGCCACACCCCCATGAGCCCCTTAACATGATAGGAGGTGTTGGACATGCTCACATTTGCCCAAAAACCATGCCTATGCATTCTTTGTCGCTGTCTTTGCCTTCACTGTCTCTTGCAGGACTTTCGCCGGCATTTTATCGTGCCGATCGGCACTTTATTTGTGCCGATAAATACAAGTGCAAGGTACCTTTGAAGAAGCCGATGACTACATTGCCTAGCCTGGGCATTTAGGACCACTTGGGAGGTATCCTGAATTTTGGGAATTTTTGGAGAGGCAGACAAGAAAATGGTCGCAATGCCATGGCATAGGTTTTCCCAAGTCATGACGAGCATGCATCATTCGCAAGATTCCGATAAGTAATGAGGCTCCATTTATTTTATTTGTTTAAATTAATTTTGGTAATTAGAATTTGTAATAATTTATTTATTCATTTCTTTGCCTCAGATATTTATTTATTTGGTCCCTCCGAGTGAGGGCAAAATGTAATAAGTGTGGGTGAGTGTGATGCATGTCCTCCAACCCCGCCTTTCTAACCCTTTTATTTATCCGCCATGGTAGATTAGGGCATTTTAAATTAGCATACCTTATGCAATGCATGCGCATCCATGCATTTGTTTACATGCACCGGCTCGGTACATCATACAAACCGCATTGCAATTTTCAAATTCCAAAATTGAATACGCATATGTGATAGCATTCCATATGCCATGCTTAGGATAGTCGAGCCTGTCTAACTGCATGCCTGCTTGTGTTGCATTAGTCATTTGACATGAACTAGGTCATGCATTGTTTTGCTAACTAGTTTACTGTTTGGGCACAGAGAACGAGGTGAGCTTTTTTGCTTTAGCATATCAAGACGCAGCGAAGTGTTGCCATGACAGTAGGATTAACATGCGGCTAAGTGCTTATGTGATATAACTGTTTGTATGCCTGTGGGTGGAGGTTGGATTGCGTGAGTTGGGAGTACTCGTTGAAATCCGTATTTTAGCCTACTTGTGAGTAGCAAAATCTAACACGTTTTTCGAGACAAAACGGATATGCAATGTTCATTTCCAAGTCAGGCGATCCAGTCTATATTTGTTTGCTGTGCGCATAACGTAGTGATTCTAGGTTAATAACCGGAATAAGAACGCATAAAGTTTTCAAAAACGGATATCACGGTTAGTAGAGGCCGGTCTTCGGACCGGGCGAGAGGGGGTGCTCATAGTGACCTTCCCGATCGCATCCAAGCTCCCGAGCCAAGACCACTTTGGTGATGATTTTATATGGCCTTCAAGACCGAGTCAGGGTTTCCTAAATTTCCCAATTAAAAATATTTAGGTGGCGACTCTGTAATCTGGCAAAGCAGTCCATGTTTGGCACTTCTTTTCAAAAATCTGTTTTTCTCAAAACGATTTGCCAGAGTTGGACTCTTTGGTTCAGATTTAGAACCGTGACACAAATCGAGTCCGAACTGTAGAGTGAAGCCCCCACGGGGGCGCGTCTACAAACACCTAGCACAACACTTCCATCCTCCATTCCAGCACTTGGGAGGCCATTTGCAGAGGTTAGAAGCTTAGAAACTTGGACCAAGGGCTGCTGGTTTGCTGCTCTTCAAGGGTAAGCATCCATTTCCCTTAAACTTGCATTTTTTAGCTTCATTGGTTAGCCTTATTTACAAGTATTTTTGAGCTTCGATGTAAACTGTAAAGAGGCTTATTTTGAGCCCTTCTTCAACATTTAAGAAAGGCTTAACACTGTTGGGGACCTCCATGTATGACTTGCTTCATTACCCCTCTTTGGTCCCCATTTTTTCATGTTTGTTTAGCTTATTTTGCTTCTGTTTTTTGGCCATGATCATAACTGAGAGTGGACATATTTTGACCCCCTTGACATGTTTCATTAAGGGTCTTTGGCTGTTTGATACATTTTTTGTATACTTCATGTTATAGCCCTCTTGTGGCCTTAATCTTGCATTGCATTTTAAGGGTGTTTTTATATTGATTTGGGGGCTGTCATAAACTGTGAGTAGTCATATTTTTGGCCCATCTTCAGTGTTGTCGAAGGGTCTTTTTCAGTTTGGGCTTTGAATCTACCACTTGCTTCATTACCTAGCTTGAGGGCCCGTTTTTGCATGCTGTTTTTGCCCTATCTATGCTCACTGTTTGGCCATGCTTTGTACTGAAAAAATGCTTGTTTTGGGGCTTCCTTGCTTCTGTTTTCATGCTTCATGTCCATATTATGCATGTTTGATATAGCTATAGGTCATTTCATGAGCCTAATCTTGCATTTCGGGTCCATTTCATGCACTTAGTGTCATTTCGCTATGTTTTGGGACCATTTGGCATCATGTTCCAGCGTTGAAATTCACATGCTTGTATGCCATCTTGCATCCCTTGCCATGCTTTGGTAGAGTTGCATTTTCGTGCCTTAGGTTTGATTAATGCATTGTGCATGCATCCCATGTATTGTGTTGCCTCACTTGCCTCATTATGGCCACTGATTTTGGCATGCTTGCGAGCTATCCATGTTAGTTTAAGTCCATTGTTGCATGTTGTTGCATACCATGTTTGTTTACATGTTTAGGTTGCGCGCCTAGCATACATTGTTCATTTGCATGCCCATGTTGCATACTAGATCACATGCTTAGGTTGCATTACATTGGCATGCATGCCTTGCCTCTTGATCAAGTGATAGAGGTTGGACTTTATGTGTTTGTTTGGTTTGCATGACATTTGAAATCAAAGTGCATACTTGGTTTCTTGGGCCATCACGCATCGAAATGCGCAATTGGTGGTCCGAGGATCAAGGAACATACCCCTTTGAGTCAAAATCATGATAAGGATGTGTTGGTGCACACATTCGAAGTTTCATGCCATGCAATCGCTCGTCATTTGTTGTTGTCAAAAGCTTTCTCAGGGAAGTTTCACGACCGGCAACATATAAGGCCGACCGCCATTTGTGAATGGCCGATAGCTTCATCGAATGACCGATGGACATTCCTCATGGCTGGGAATTTCCTCCACCGATGGTATTCTACTGCAGTAAGGAACGTGTCCCAGACTTTGCGATCTTTGGAGAGGCAGGCGGTAAACAGAGGCAAAAGTGGCATGGTGCGGGTTTTCCCGAAGTCGGATTCGAGCATGCATCATTCGCGATCCCGAGGCGGTGGGCCACCTTTCCTTTTGCATTTAATTTGATAATTAGAATTCGTAATAATTTATTCGTAGATTCTGACCGTATTATTTGGGATCAGATATTCTTTTGGTCCCTCCGTGTGAGGGCATATTTGTAATAAGTGTGGGTGAGTGTGTATGTCTTCCAACCCCACGCCTCTTTCTTCCCTTTATTTACACGCTTATGATGGTAGATTAGGGCATATTTAAAATTAGCATACCTTATGCAATGCATCCATACATCTGTTTACATGCACCTGCAAGACATCATACAAACCGCATTGTACTTTCAATTCCAAATTGAATACGTGATAGTTGTAGCATTTCACATGCCATGCTTAGGAGCCTGACATCTAGATTGCATCTTTGCATGTGTTGCATTAGCCATTTTAACATGAACTAGGATCATGCATGATTACTAACTAGTTTCGCTTTTGGGAGTACTAGGTAAGCTTTTATGCTTTAGCATACCGCATGCGATGTGAATGTTGCCATAATAGCATGATTACCATGAGGCTAGCCGCCACGTGATATAACCGCTTGAATGCCCAGGTGAAGGTTGGATTGTTTGAGTTGGAATAACTCGTTGAAATCAGATTTTAGCCTACTCATGAGTAGCAATTTCAAAACTGTTTTCAAAACAAACGGATATGCAATGCGATTTCCAAATTAGGCGATCTAGTCTATACTTGTTTGTCAGGCGCATAACATAGTAATTCTAGGCTAATAACCGAATAAGAGCACATAACGCTTTTCAAAACGGATATCATGGTTAGTAGAGGCCTTCTGACCGGGCGAGAGGTGCTCATAGTCGACCTTCCCGATCGTACCCAAGCTCCCGAGCCAAGACAACTTTGGTGATGACGACACGTTCTTCGCACCGAGTCAGGGTTTCCTAAATTTCCCATTTTAAAAAAATATTTAGGTAGCGACTCTGTATTTGGCAAAGCAGTCCATGTTTGGCACTTCTTTTCAAAATCTGTTTTTCTCAAAACGATTTGCCAGAGTTGGACTCTTTGGTTCAAATTTAGAACCGTAACAAACAAAAAAGGGGAGTCCGAACTGTAGCCGAGGTCCCTCGCGGGCGCTGCTACACCAGGCCACCAAAAATTTTGTTTCAAGTCATGGTACATCTTTGTATTTTCTGGATGTATAACAAATTTGGAATTGTAAGCCTCAGTCAATATACGCTTTCTTAATTCTAAACAATCTGGTACACAAAGTCTACCCTGAAATTTCAACACATTATTTTCATACACAAATCCCGCCCTTGGTTTTGATTTAATTTTGTCAATAATCTTCTTCAGGAATTCATCTTGTAATTGCTTTTCTTTTACTTCCTCAAGTATAGCTGGTTGTGCAAAAATGACGGCTAAAACTACACCATGTTCACGTAAAACAACTTCAATTTCATTTTTTCTAGCTCATACAACAATTCTTTTTGACCAATAAGCAAACATGCCAAATTCCTAATAGATTTTCTACTCAAAGCATCTACAACTGTATTTGCCCTTCCCAGATGATACAAAATTTGTAAATCACATAATCTTTAATTAATTCGAGCCATCTTCTTTGTCTTATGTTCAATTCTTTCTGAGTGAAAAAGTATTTCAGGTTTTTACGGTCTATATACACTTCACAAGTTGCCCTAAACAAGTAATGGCACCAAATTTTTAAAGCAAACACTATAGCTACAAGTTCTAGGTCATGGGTTGGATAATTCTTTTCATGTGGGCGAAGCTGCCGAGAAGCCTAGGCAATTACTTTTTTGTTTTGCATTAACACACATCTTAAACCTTTGTACGAAGCATCACTGTAGATTTGGAACCCATCAGTACCATTGGGCAAAGTTAAAATTGGTGCAGTCACCAATCTAGTCTTTAATTCTTGAAAATCAAACTCTCTTGATCATTCCAATCAAATGATACATTTTTCTGTGTCAACTATGTCAGTGGCATGGCGAGTTTGGAGAAGTCTTTCACAAATCTTTTGTAATAGCCAGCAAGCCCCAGAAATCTTATAATTTCTGACACATTTGTTGGTTTTGGCCAATTCACAATGGCTTCGCTGTCACGCACAGTCCTTTTCAACCATTTCCTCAACGTGTCCCTTCCTCATTGGTTTGTACCTGACACGCGTTATAAGGTCGCGTCGCTTCTGCCCATGCCGCCTGACAAGCACATCGTCTAAGGTTAATTCATTATGGTTTGCCGTCTTTTCGAATTTTTGACAAAATTCCCTCTCTCTCTCTTTTTGCCTCTTCACTTCTCATTCTCGCATCCTCTCTCTGCTCAGAATTTCTCTCTCTAAAGTTCCCAAACCTCTATTTTCAAGCCCTTCGAAGCTCTGCAACTGCTCCGTTTATGTCACAACCCAAACCTATCCCTAAAAATTTGGACATGACCGGCTTGAACTTAGGCTTCAAAACCAAATGACCAACACATACTTTATATACCATATTGGGCCTAAACGAAAGCAATTATAGTAACAAAGTGAAACACCCATTGAGCAGTGTCTAGATGTCAGGATCTCAAAACATTTTTCATCACAAGGCCATAATACGTACATAGTCCACATATACATACAAGTCTAATTCATGGGATATAGCCAAAACGTCAAGGATTTAAAAGTTATACATATTTACAGATTGTTTGACAAAAACAGCAATGACCCGACAATGAGTGCTATAAAAGGGGACTTCGCAAAAGGCAAAAGGCTTTACTTAACTGGCTTGACACAATAGGGTCAACAAAAGGCTTCCAAAACTGAACTAGGATTGGCTCCCAGGTTGATCACCTACATAAATATAGAGTGAGCAAGGCTCAATGAATAATAGCAATGTAAGGAGGTTTATGTGTATGAGCATAAATCATGTAAAGCATAATCATAAGTCATAAGTCGGGCTTATGCATATTCTTATTTCTGAATGGCCTTAGGCCCAACACAATACATAATGGCCTTAGGCCCATCATACCAATAGCTGTTCGGAACATTATAAGGTAGATGGAACATCGGCATGTCCCTATCTCCCTCGACTTGCAGCCGTGAGTCATAGCCAATCCATACGCTTACAAGGTGGATGGAACATCAGCATGTCTCCATCATCCTTGGCCTTAGTCCATGGATCATGAGTAGTCCATATCATAATGGCCTCTGGCCTATTCTTTACAATTAGAGCGGAACGACCTTGGGTCCATTTCATGTATCATTGTTCAATCATAAGCAGTCCAATCAAAACACAATTGTTATAACATGCGCCATTCACAAGTAGCAATAGAAGAGTCGTAATCACAATACATAAATGAAACCTATTGTTACACTACTATTACTCACTGTGATGTGACCGTGCAACGGTTCCTTCTGTTACGTGACCTACTTATGACATACAACTTGTAAGTAAGTTACTTTTCATTAGCATTTTCTCTTTATTTAATGTTTGGTTTGTTTAATTCGTGTTCAATTAAAGGTATTTCAAAAGGATCAAATGTACACATTAATAATTTTAGAGGGTAAAATAGAGGCAAAGAAGCTGACAAAAATTTCCCCCATTGACCGCACGTACAGAAGTCCCCACTACACGTGTGGGAAGGTGTGTCGCATGTGCGGCTCCGTACGTACGGCTCCATACGTGCTTTTATTTTAGAATGCTCAATCTAGCTCCCCTATTTTCTGCACGTGCGGCTGTACATCCCTCATGTGCGGCCATGGGCCCCGCACGTGCGGTTCTGGGCTCTGTTTGAGCAGTCCAAAAATTTAATAATTTCTGCTTTTGAAAGGCATTTCAAGGCCCTAATTCAAGCAATCACATTTCAAAAACATAATATATGATCACAATAAACATAAATCTCAAACCCAAGCAAACCATAACTCATCTCAATTGCATATTTACAAATCAATTTACCACATTCACTCATTTCTTCATCTTTGCATGGTTCATCAAAAATATGTACAAACATATATGCATATAGGAGCCAAAGCATGCAAGATTAAAGATTAGAAGGTATTTCCTCTCAAACTAAATCAAATAAATTCCAAACATAAGGATCAACTCCCAAATTAAACAAAAACAATGAATCTTAATGATTTTCATGGATATTTACTCAAACATGATTATTATTTCAAAACCCTAAGTTTAATGAGTGGAAAGACTTCATTTTAAAACTTGATGCTATCAATTAGACAGAGCTTTCGGATAGTTTACTTAATTTACACATACCTTGAACTCCACTCTTCTAATGTCCTACTAATTCTTCAATCTTCAAGCCTTGATTGATCTTTTCCCTCTTTCTCTCCTTCCTTTCTCTAGACATCTCCCAAGAGATATTTTTGTTTTGCTTTTATGAGGCTAAGTCCTCTGAGACTTATATAAGCATCCACTATATTTACCAAGGCTTAAATGGTGAGTCTAAGTAAGCTTAGTTAAGATTTAAGCCCAAATTAAATCAATTTAATTCATTACGAATCAAATTTTTATAAAACTTCATATCATGTCCTTAAAATCATGCTTATCATAATTGCAAAGTCAATTTCAAGTTATCGAGCTTTTAAGGCTCTCAATTTCTAGTCCAAATGTCTCAATTTTAACAGATTTTCTCATAACCGACATATATAATTTCATAATCATTTAATTCACATAATTAAACACAATTTCACATGAAATTTCACATCAAGCATATAATTACACATATAATTAAAGACGTAAAGTATGTAAGAGGGTCAGGTTATTACAGTTTACCTCCTCCAGTGAGTTCCTTATTGTTTGTTTCTAGTCATTACCGTCGTTTGACTTTGGCGAACCTCATCCCGACGTCCGCTTCTTCGGCTCCAATCAGTAAGTCCCTCATTTTTTACTTCTCAATTTTTATTTATTTATTATTATTTTTTTCTGTTTTTCAATGGTCTGCAAATAATTTATTTCTGAACTGTTGTACTCATATAAAATTTCCATACATGGCTATGAAATCTTCTTCAATGATGCTTACTACTTTTCATGTCTTTAGATCATATTCTGTTTGTGACACACTAACACCACTGTACGCTGGGATGGTATTCTGGTTGCCATTCGTATTTCTGTTTACATTTCTTCACCATTGCACTGATCATAGCCGTATTCTTAAATGTTTGGCACAGTTCTTGTCATATTCATATTTGTCTTTGTCCTTTTCTAAATCAAGTTTTGTCTTTGCTTTTCTTGTTTGTTTCCAGATTCTTGCCTTCGAATACTGTTCACTTGCATAGATTTCAAGGTTTTAGGATTTGGCTTAGAAATCTTTACAGTTTAGGAAAACTGAAACAAAAATCCTTCCCTCAATCTTCAAAAACCCTCACCCTAGTGCTCTCTAATGTTTAGCCGAGGTCTTCAGACCCATATTAATCACTTTTCCCTGAAATCTAGTACCGATTTCCTCAAGCCGACATTATGGGTATGTTTAGGTGGAAGGTAGATACCCCAACCAAACTATAATACTTTAGGAAAGAGTTCTCCATTCCAACTGACGTTCAACTCTGGTTGGCTAGAGAGGAGGACTCTATTATGCCTGGGAAGGATTACATGCCCTTTCCAGTAGTCTCCATCATTGAGGGCGGAGTCAAGTTTTCCCTTTACATCCTCTTTAGGGAAATCCTCAATTACAACAAGCTCAATCCCATGCAACTGGCCGTAAACTCCTTTAGGATCATCAATGGCATTGTCGAGTTGGCACATTGACAGAATACTATAATTACCCTATCCAACATCCAGTATTGCTACGCTATGTGTGGCCTCAAGACCAACACCGGTTACACGTACTACCTCAAGCCGAGATCTATATAGTACAAGTTAATAGCCGACATTGTAGACTCCAATAAGGACGCCACAAACGACTACCTAATTGTCTCGGGCAATTGGGAGTTTGAGCCAGACGATAAGCTCCACCTTTTTCCATTGCGCTGTGAAATTTTTAGGGATGACAAGGGTAAGGACTTAGTCCCTCCCCCTAAAGTCCCTTCTCTACTGCCTTATTTAACAATCTTTCTGTTAATCTATTCTAACGCTCTCTCTTTTTATTTTTACAGCCCTTCCTCAGCTAGAAAATAACTTTCGATAGACATATGTGCCAAGCAAGGACTTGGTTTGCCTTTTCGGCTTACCAATTAAAGTTTGCAAAGCTCTAATCCTGTGCAACTACATTATGACGTACCAGAGCCCTCTGCCTAACGTCCCCAGGAGAAGTCAAACGCCTCCTTCTGCCACCACTTCACCGGTTGATTCATCATCAAGGCCAGACTAAGCCTCCACTTCAGATCCAGTGGACCAGCCATCCACTTCTGCCCCCCAACTGATTCCTCCAACCCAATGCCAACGCTGACGTTGAGCTTCTACTAACGCCTCTACCGACAGAACTTGTAGTCACAGAAGCTGAAATCCAGTTTTCTCGGCCATAGACCCATCTAACCCTCCCCTTGCCTTACTAACGATTTATTTCGGCACTAGTGTAACTGTTGCTGCAACTACCGAGGATATGGGCCGACAAAAGGTGGTAGCCAAAAACCTTCTTGCCAATATCCCAGGCATAGTCACCATCCAGTCTTCTTCCCAATTGTAGCCAAGGCCGAAACCTAAAAAGGTTAAAAAAGTGAAAGCCAAGGCCACCATCACCCAGCTCCCTTCTGACTTTGAGAAAGACCCAGAGGATTCAGTCTCCATATCAAAGCTTGCCGAAACCGAGAAGAGGCAGGCCAAGGTTAAAGCATCTGACCCTCCGTCGCTCAAGAAGCTAAGGTCTGAGGGGGTAAAAAGCCCAAGTGCTTCTCATTCCAAGGAGCCCTGGTCCCCTACGCTTATGATTGGGGACCGTCCTATGTCGGTTGATGACAGTGCTATAGATAGCATCTAGGTCGGCGCTGCACTTTCCACAGCTGTTCTCCTACCAGCCGACATGGTTCGAATGGCCGAGATCATGGAGTATGAAAACTTCACGCTTATGATGCAACACTCTGTTCTAGTAAGTCTTTAATTTAGGCATTTTTCATTCGGTTTTTGTTATCTTTGGTACTGTACTTAGGAAATTTTTCATAACTTGTTTTTTTCTTGCAGGCCATTTAGCATGCCCAATCCTTTGTAGTCAAAGCCAAGGAGGTGAATAAAGAGTTAGCGCGCAAGATCGTGGAGGCTGTCAAACTCCTTTCTTCACTGAATCAGGTCGAGGCACGTGTCCGCCAATTTATGGATGAGGCAAAGGCTGCCTAGTCTGCTCAAAATATAGCCGAGACTACTAAAACTATCATCGAGGTCGCTAAAGCTAAGGCTAAGGAGGCTGAAGCAAAGGTAGCCCAGGCCAAAGCTAATCTCAAGAAAGCCCTTGAATCCAAAGAAGCTGACATCAAAGCGGTTGATGAGAAGGCTTATGCTGAGGGGGTCGCCACCGTTCGTAATGATTACAAAGCACAAATGAATCTGACCTATAACAAGGGATATTATCTGAACTGGATGGTGGTCCTTAAAAAGCTATATGTGTCTGACGACTCTCCTCTGCGAGATACCAGTCGTCTCAACGTGTCATTTCCTCCTTCATCCAATCAATCCGACAAAGATGATGAGGCCGATGAAGAGGAAGCCAAGAAAGAAACTAAGAGTGCTATTGGGGCCAAATCCGTAACCCTTAACGATCAAGTCCTGGATTTGATTGGCGATGATGATAACGAGATGCCCGAAAGTGCCTCTCCCAAAAAAACAGCTGATGAGGTCGAGGTCCAGGCTGCCGAGAAGAGCCTTGATGAGACCTTACTAGAGATTAACGTTGAGATTCAGGTCGAAAAATCTGTCCAGCTAACTGCCAAGGTTAAAACATTGCCAATTGCCATAATAAGACAAACTGAGGAAAACATTGGAGATTCATGTACTTAGGATTTTTTTCCTCTTTTCTTTGAACTTTTCTTTTTTCAATGTTTGTAATCTTTTTGCTTGTGAACAATGCTTGCTGCTTTGGCTAATATGCATTTTGCTGTAATCCAAAACTCCATCTTTGAATGCAAGTCTTCTTTTTCACTAAGTGTTGAATGCCTATTTCCTTATGTTTTATCTGTCTTGTATGCTTCTATACTTCGAATATGTTTTTACTTTTCATAAGTACAACTTACTTGTATAATCATTTTGGGTTGAAACATCTCTGACCCATATCTCGAGTGCAGCTTTGATTAGTCACCTCGGACCAACTTATCTCGGAGTACATCTTTTAATGTGATCTCAGCCAACTGGCACTTTATAAAAATTCTTTGAATAACTTTCAACAAGTGTTGCTTCTGTATTTATACTTACTGTCTTCTAGCAAGACTTCACCCTTCCAAGTCTAGCAACTTGGCTGGGTATGTTAGACAATTACACTTCGAGTATAATATAGTACTTTCATCTCGGATTAACTCATCTTGGATAATTCCATCTATCAATGATCTCGACTGAAATTTATTCTGTTTTATGCATAACTTCAACTTGAAATTTCAGAAAATTTCACAAGTGTTATGCTCATTCTCACTTCTTACCCCCCTAATGTGAACCTAAGTACCACTTATGTTCACATTAAGCATACATCCCTAATTTTTGCCGAAGTCTGATTCAAACAAATCTTAGCCGAGATTTTCTACCTCAATGTCTCTGTTAATCTGACTAGATCGAACTTAGTTCAACTTTACCGTCATGGCAAGTCTAAGTTATTCGTCATGTTTCATTCGGAAACATCGTCAACTTAGTTTAACTTTACCATAAGACAAGTTGAGTTCAACTCTACCATTTGGCAAGTCTAAGTTATTCGTCATGTTTCATTCAGAAATATCGTCAACTTAGTTCAACTCTACCATAGGCAAGTTGACTTCAACTCTACCATATGGCAAGTCTAAGTTATTCGTTATATTTCATTCAAAAATATCGTCAACTTAGTTCAACTCTACCATAGGCAAGTTGAGTTTAACTCTACCATATGACAAGTCTAAGTTATTCGTCATGTTCACTATGGGAACATCGTCATAAGACTGTCTATTGCACAAGTGTCAACAATAATCCAAAAAAAAAGAAGCTAATATTTTATTAAAACTTCGGCTAATAAAATCATTACATGAATCTCAAAAAAAAAAAAAAAACTAATGGTAGAAGAACTTTAAATTACAAGTGTTCCAGGGTCTTAGCAACTCCTTGCCATCATTGTCTTCCAGCCGATATTCCCCATTGTCGGTAATCGAGATGATTCAATACTGCCTTTCCCTTTGGGCAAAGCTTGCCCTCCATGGGATCCTTCTTATTGCTAACGAATTTTCTAAGGACAAGGTCCCCAACCTCAAACTCCCTTGGGTTGACCTTTTTATTGTAGAACCTAGCAAGTTGTTGCTGGTATCCCCCCAGCGGAATTGCTACTCTCTCTCTTCTTTCCTCTAACAGATCCAGATCTTAGGTAAGGAATGCCTCATTAGTTCCATTCTCTACTGCCTAGGTTCTGATTCCAGGGATATCGACCTCCAATGGGATGACTGCTTCAGTGCCATATGCCATGGCAAAAGAAGATTCCCCAGTTGATCTTCTCGGCGTAGTCCGATATACTCATAACATATTGGGTAATTCTTTTACCCACTTTCCCTTAGCTGTTTCCAGCCTCTTTTTGATCCCATCTAGAATGGTCTTGAGTGGAGTAATAGTTCTTGATCTTATATTTTGTACATAAGCTTTTGATCAGCTTACTATCAAATTGGGTGTCATTGTCTGCCACAATAGCTCTTGAAATCCCAAACTTGGTAATTATGTTCTTCCAGATGAAGTTCTTCACATCAATATCTCGAATTTTAACAAGGGGTTCAACCTCTACCCACTTTGTAAAGTAGTCTGTGGTTACTAGCAGAAACTTTGTCTGTCCAGTTGCCTGGGGTAATTGTCCCACTAGGTCCATGTCCCACTGGACAAATAGCCAAGGACTGGACACTAGATTCAAATTTGTTGCTAGCTGATGTATCGAAGGTGCAAACTTTTGACACTTCTCGCACTTCCTGACATAAGCTTCGACATCTTTCTGCATGTATGGTCACCAGTATCCCTTGGATATGGCTCTGTGGACAAGTAACTTGCTCCATGCATGGCTCCCATAAACTCTGTCATGGATCTCATATAAAAAGTCCTTTACCTGAGAGGGGTGCACACACCGCAGCAAAGGTCCAGTAAAGGATCTTCTGTACAGATGGCCTTCTGTCGATAGGCAAAACTTGGCTGACTTTAACCTGGTTTTGTGTGCCTCTTTTCAGTCATCTGGCAGTTTGCCCTCTCTGAGGAACACAATCTTGGCATCCATCCAACTAGGACCCATTTCTACGCACGTACTCCATTATCAAAGGCTTTACACTTGGTCATGTCAAATAATCAACCATGATTGTCCTTAGTTCCCTTGACTTTGTTGCACTAGCCAGGTTTGCCAAGGCATCGGCATGACTGTTATCATCTCGACTAACCTACTGTAGTCAGCAATTCGGGAACAGTGTTAACAGCCTAACAACCTCATTGACATAGGCTATCACCGTTTCATCTTATGTTGCATACTTGCCTATTGCTTGATTCACAATAAGCTGTGAGTCACAAAAGACTACCACCTTATTGGCTTCCATGACTACTGCTAGTTTCAGCCCGCAATCAGTACTTCATACTCTACTTCGTTATTTAAGGCCTTAAACCCCAAACGAATAGATTGCTCTATCATCCGTCCATCTAGCAATACCAACACTATTCCCACCCCTGCTCATTGTCAGTTGGAGCTGCTGTCGATGAAAAATCGGAAGGAGTCTCCGATGTAGATATCGTAGGGCTTTGGCTTCTCTTCCTTCTTCTACGCTGCTGGTGTGGGGTTCTTTGGCCCCAGTTGGGTTTCTTCTTATTCGTCTGGACATCCTAAGTCGTGGCTCATCAAAGCTGACCTTGGGATGGCACCAAGGGTGAACTTGGCCACAAAGTCGGCCAGAACCTGGCCTTTGATTGTTGTTCTAGGCTTGAATTCCAAGTCATATTGTCCCAGCACCACTGCCCATCTGGTTACTCTGCCTGTCAAATCTCCATGCTGCAATAGGCACTTCAGGGGATGCTCTGTCAACACCACAATCTTGTGGGCTTGGAAGTAGTGATTCAACTTTTTGGAAGCCATCACCAGGGCTAGTGTTAACTTTTCTAAGGACAGGTACCTGGTTTCTACACTTGCCAGGGTCTTGCTCACGTAGTATATGGCCTTTTGTTCCCCCCTCTTCGCGAATTACCACCTCGCTGACAGTGTGGTCTGATACCGTCAAGTACAGGAATAGTTCTTTTCCAAGTTTTGGACTTGACAAAACTGGAGCTGTTGTCAAATACTTCTTCAAGTCGACAAGGGCGACTTCACATTCTTTTGGTCACAAAAAATCTGTGGCCTTCTTCAACAATTGGAAAAATGGTTTACATTTATCAGAACTTAGGCTGATAAACCTATTCAGGGCTGCTGCCTTGCCGGTCAGGATCTGGACCTACTTTGCTGACGTCGGGTTCTTTAAATCGAGGATCGCCTTGATTTGATCCGGACTAGCTTCAATGCCCCTTCTTGTGACCAAGTATCCCAAGAACTTGCCTGATCCAACTCCAAATGCACACTTTGATGCATTAAATCGAAGTCGGTAAGTCTTCAATATGTCAAAGACCTCTTGCAAGTCTGCCAGATGATTCCCTAGTTCCTTGGTCTTCAAGACCATGTCGTCAATGTAGACCACTACTGTACTCCCTATGCAATGCTTAAACATCTTGGTCACCAATCTTTAGTAGGTTGCTCTTACATTCTTCAACCTAAAAGGCATCACTCTGTAACAACAGAGTCCTTTCGGGGTGATGAATGCCGTCTTCTTTTCATCTGAGGCATATATTGCTATCTGGTGGTAGTCTCTGTATACATCCAAAAAACACATCCTCCCATGCTCTAAAGTGACATCTACTAATTAATCAATTTTGGGCAGTGGGAAACTGTCCTTAGGGCAAGCCTTATTCAGGCTAGTGAAGTCTACGCTAGGGGTGAGCATGGTCCGGATTGGACCGGATTGGGGTAAAACCAGGATCAATCCGTTATTTACGGTTCTTGAAAAATTAAAACCAATCCAATCCGTTTAAATCATGGAACCAATCCGAACTAATCCATTTAAATACGGATTGGATCGGTTTAGGACCACGGATTCACGTAATTAAATAACAAAAAAATATATATAACACTTTAATTTCATAAAAACATAAACATAGCACTATATTAGTTCCACAATAGTAACATGTCTTTCTATAATAGCGACATACTGTTCTAGAATTAAACAACGATAAAAAAATTGGTTTCACTATAAATATTTAGACCATTACAAATTAAAACTAAAAACAAACAAACAAAAGTAGTAAAAGAAGATATGATGCGGGTTTAGGTTTGAGTTTAGTTTTATATGGAATAAGAGAAGATACTATGGGAGAGGATGTATAATAAAAATATAGACTATTTGTATACGGTCCGGATCGGTTCTAATCCGGAACCGTGAGGTTCAATCCGAAACCAATCCGTGGACTACGGATTTTTAATTCTTCAATCCGGAACCGAACCACGGATTTAAAAAATCAATCCAAACCTATCGGATTGGACTGGACTAGATCGGATTACGGATTTCACGGATTCTTTGCTCAGCCCTAGTCTACGCAAACCTTCCACTTGTCGTTCTTCTTTTTTACTACCACTATATTGGACAGCTAGGTAGGGTAGTTCACCTCCCTAATAGCCTGGGCTTCCAACAACTTATCCACTTCTTCTTCGACCGCCTCTACATGTATCAAGGTCAGCCTTCTTACTAGCTGAATGACAAGCTTAGCCGACCTGTCCATATTGAGCCTGTGACAAGTGACCTCGGGGTTAATGTCAGGCATCTCATAGGGCGTCCAAGCAAACACTTCTATGTTTGCTCGTAGAAAAGTCTCTAACTCATTTTCCTCCTCCTCAACTAAGCCTGAGCCGAAGAGGAAGAAGCGTTCTTCATCATCTTCTTGGACCAGAATCTTCTTCAAAGCTTTCTCACTCTTGTCGGTTGGTTCTTTGCTGACATCATCTATGACCTCCATATCCTCGTCATCGATTTCCACTGTCTCTGCTTCTCATATGTTGCAGGTGGACTTTATTGCTGTCATGGAGCAATTTTTCGCTTGCACTTGATCCCCTCTGATCTTCTCAATTCCCTGTTCGGTTGGAAATCGCAACAGTTGGTGCAGCATTAAGGGAACAATCCTCATTGCGTACAACCACAGCTTTCCTAAAATAACATTGTAAGAGGAGGGGGTATCAATTACTATGAACTTTGTGCTTACCTTCTTGATGTCTGCCTGCACTTCTAAACTCGTGGCTCCTAGTGGCTATGTCGGCGTCCTGTTGAATCCAACCATCGGGCTGTCGGATTGTTCTAGATCATCTTGGTGAAGACCAAGCTCCTTGTAATATCTAACATACATGATGTCACAAGAACTGCCTTGATCAACCAATATATGCCTCACCTGGTATTCTTCAATCTTTAGTGTTATCACTAGGGTATTGTTGTATGGAAGCTGTACCATATTGTCACGACCCAAACCCGTCTCTATAGGTTTAGCGTCGTAACTGGCCAGTAATCCTTGGATTACCAGAGGCCTCTTAACATAATAACATATAATAAGGGGCTGGAGAAGCAAATATAGAAAATATACAATGTCTATAGAGCTGTGTTAACGTATATGAGACAGAAAACTTCAAAACAACTTATATATATATGTGACATCATAAATATATGAGTCTTACGTCACCCAAGACACAGATAATGCCAAAAGGGAACTTAACCCAATGTACAAATAAGCAAAAACGTCTGTAGCAAGGTTACAAAACTAAACATTTTAAAAGGAAACCTCCTTGGGAGGCACAGTAGCTGGCTGACCCAAAACTCCAAGCAGCAACTTAGGCCTGGTCATGTGCCTGTTCACCTACATACATAATATAAATAGTGAGCGGAAGCCTAGTGAATAATAATAGAGTAAAGGGTCTAAATGAATGATGTCCATAATAGAATCGGAAACCAGAGTTCATATCAGAAATAGATTTATATTCATTTTCTTGTTCAACTTTATACAGAAATTAAAGTTCATGCTTCATTATAAATGGTACATCCAATAATGTTATCATGTTTGTTAGTTCCATAAGGAACCTCCGGTACCAGAAACTTGTAATATACTCGGGCCACGGTATTGTTACCCCCGGGTGACGGCCATGAGACCACGGTATTATTGCCTTCGGGCAAGGGCCTTGCTTATAAACAATGGTATTGTTACCCTCAGGCAAGAGCCTTGTGCTAAGGATGCCACGAATACTTGTCAAAAATTCAACAATCATTCATTGGATAGAATATAACATTTCTTGTCATATCATATCATATAAGAAATTACTTGGACGTAAACATAGCTTTACAAAGTTATTACTCACAGATGGCTCCACTTGCAGAACAGACAAATCAAATAACTTGTGGCACGTAACCTACACACACATAGCAGAAACATATAATAAAACACACACTCGGTTAGTACTTAACTTCTTTCGTTTCATTCTTAGTGTATTTCTAAGTCTTAACCTCTTATTGAGTCTTAATCATGACCTAGGAATGCCTAGGATGCAATGTAGATGCCAAAATGCACTTTGGAACCTTAACAAAACTTGCTGAAAACAGGGGTCCCGCTCTTATGCTCGAGCAGACATGCAATCATGTGAGGAGCCGCTCGAGCGCAACTTCCTTTACTTAAGCGGTCTGCAAACTTTGAAAAGTACTGGTTTGTGTGATTTTTATGCTCAACAGACGCTCGAGCGTGAGACTTAAGTCCTCGCTCAAGCGTAAGTCTTGTCGCTAGAGTTGTCTGCAAAAACATGAAACTTCTGGGAGCTCGCATTTCATGCTCGAGCAGACTTCCGGTCGCTCGAGCGGAAGTGTAAGATCACAAAGTGGTCACTCGAGCGCAGCTTCTGCCACTCGAGTGCAAGTGCAGAATCTGGAATTTCCAGATTGCACTCCCAAGCTCCAAACTCGAATTACATACTTCAAAACTTATCTTTTTGGGCCAAAACTCCAGAAAACATTTAGAAACTTGTAAAATACCATGGTTTGAAGATCATTTCACTAAATCAAGGCCCAAAAGCATGCTAATTGACCAAAACTTCAACTTGAAATTTATGAATATGCCATGAACATAATATGCATGAATTACTTTGAACTAAGGTGTTACCCAAAAGACAACCTAAGAGGGGGAGTGAATTAGGTTTTAACAATTAAAAATAATAATACCTTAATAAAAATTATGACTAGCACAATAGATAAATATAATTAATGAAATAAAAATAATTAAAACAAATGTCTTAACAACTATGTCAGTTAATGATTTTAGCACAGTAAAAATGTGAAATATAGCTATAGCAATTTAAAATAAAATAAAGAGATAAGGGAGAGAGAGACAAACAAATTTATAGTGGTTCAGCTTCAACTTAGCCTACGTCCATTCCTCAAGCTTCACTTGAGATTTTCCACTATCTCCTAACTTCACAGGGGTGCTAGCAACCTCTTTACAAATGGAGCAATCCTCCACGAATTTTACACAGACTTCATAAGTCCAAAACCTTGCAAATCTTAGGTGATTCACAATCACTCTCAAGATTTCAAGAACACAGTATTTATAACACTTTTACAAGATGAAATTGTATTTTTTCTTTCAAAGAAAGCTTAAAATAAATATCTCTTAAAGATAGATATATAAAATGAAGCTTTGATTTTTCTATAAATCTCACACAGGAAAGATGGGTTTAAAGCTATAAGGCTCAGTGTATAATTTATGAGAATAGATGTGAGTAATTATAGATCAAAGAATATTTTCAGGTTTTTTGTAACTTGTTTACATTAGAGGTTTTGGTATATATAGTGAAAATGGTAGCCGTTGTATTCATTTGAATTTATAGCCGTTTATAGCCGTTGTACTTCCATCATTATCAATTTGAATATCTTCCACTCCATCATTACAAATTTGAATATCTTCCAGTTGAACCTTTTAGCCTTTTGAACCTTTATAGCCGTTGTACTTCCATCATTACTAATTTGAATATCTTCCACTTGAACCTTTTGGCCTGCTGCTGTTTGAACATTTGTTTTGGACTGTTTGAACTCCTAATTTAATCAAATATTAAATACATTCTAACAACATTTAGGATAAAGGTTTATGTGAGAAATAATAGGACAAAATAAATTTTTAAACATAAAATCATCAAAATAAATGTTGATTCTATTTTTCTTTTTCAAATAAATTATCAAAATAAATTTTGATTATATTTTTCTCTTTCAAATAAATTATCAAAATAAATTTTGATTCTATTAAAATATAATTAAATAAATCATCAAAATAAATTTTGGATTCTATTTTTCTCTTTCAAATAAATTAAAACATAATTAAATAAATCATCAAAATAAGTAAGTCTAACAATCTCCTCCTTTTTTATGATGGCACACAATGATATTTTGATTTGATTTGATTTGGGAGTAAGAAAGGCTCCCCTCAAATCATGCTCCCTGAATTCATTTCTAAATACATAGGTTAGCACATGTGTAATAAATAAGCTTTAATTAGAGACATGATACGAGACTAAGATATCAAATTATAAATACATAATCATCAGATTAGTTTTCAAATAATACCATATCAAATTATAAATACATAATCATCGGATTAGTTTTCAAATAATATCATAATTTGAAAATAATACCATAATACATAACATCATATAATAATACATAACATCATATAATTTATCCCCCTGTGATATTATCAAAAGGAAATCATGGGTCAGAATCTGAAGGAGGATGAGGAAAATGATAGTGATAAATGACATCAAAAAATAGATAATCAATATATAGCTATACAATATATATACATATATGCATATACATACAACTCTCCCGCGTCTCTCTCGTCTTTCGTAAAACGCAGTTGCCACGCGGCCTGGTTTTTGCTTCATTGGCCAACAAAAGCAGCTCTCCTCGATTGCCGCTCACCTCGACTAGCTCTCCCTTCTTGTCTTCTTTTCTTCAGCCTCGTCTCTTCAGCCATCTTCTTAATCACACTCATCTGCTTTTTTTTTTTCGTTTCACTCTCTTCTATCTCGTCTTCACCACTCTCTTCTACCAAACCTCAGTCTGTTCTTCTCTATTTCTCTGTAACTCATTTCTTTTACACCTCGCACCTCTAAACCATGGCTTCATCATCCCGTCCCCTCACTCTATTTCTAGACCTGAACGATCCCATAAGCTCTACTGGACCGAGTGCCTCTACTCCTACTCTTCCTGTCATTTCTCTTCCTAACCTTCCTATGATGTCGATTGAGAAAATCATGACAACTCAATTAGACATAGAAGCCAATCATTTCACACTGACGTCCTGTATGGAGACGGTGATGGCAGTCACAAAATTGGCTCATCGATTGCAGAACAGGACGAGTGAGCTCCATCAGGTCAATGCCCAACTTTCTCTGCTCCAGCGCATGTACAAGGATGCGCAAGCAGAAATAGGCGCACTGAAGGCCAAAAATAAAGAGCTTAAATGGAAAACCACCTCCATGGCTCGATTTGGAGCAGCGTCGTTCTTGGCCTTTGATAGTCAGCGGGGAGTCGTCGCTCTCGACGAAAGCATGGGGGCAGGGGCATCAAGAGTCGCCCAAGGTGATAAAAAAAAAAAGAATAAAACGATGGAAGAGGCGAGTAAGTAAGATTGACATATGGCCGAAAAAAAAAATGAAGGTTTTTTTTTTTTTTTGGATCGGTGTGTGGCCGTAAAAAATGAAGAGAGTTTTTTTTATGTTTATTTTGATCTGTTTTTGTTTTTATGTTGAAGTACTGAAAAATGAAATTAAAAAGCAGAGAAAAAAATAAGAAAATTAAGCCCAAACAAAAAATAATAATGAGAGACCAAATTGTTAATGAGTATATGAGAAGCATTTGAGCATGATCTAATTCTCAATTTATTAGCAAGAGCATACCAATCTTAAGACTATAATAGACATAACAGTGCATAGATCAAACAAGGTTGCCAAGCAAGAACATAAATATGGAGCTAAAGTTCAAGTCACTTTTCCTTGAGGAAAACGATATTCCTCTTACATTATCAACAACTAATCAACTCAAAGATTATGTTGTAAAAATTAAGATACCAAAAGCATAGAGATACCAAAATAGCGTAATTGTTACCCAAAAGACAACCTAAGAGGGGGAGTGAATTAGGTTTTTACAATTAAAAATAATAATACCTTAATAAAAATTATGATTAGCACAATAAATAAATATAATTAATTAAATAAAAATAATTAAAACAAGTGTCTTAACAACTATGTCAGTTAATGATTTTAGCACAACAAAAATATGAAATATAGTTATGGTAATTTAAAATAAAATAAAGAGATAAAGGAGAGAGAGACAAACAAATTTATAGTGGTTCGGTTTTAACTCGGCCTACGTCCACTCCTCAAGCTTCACTTGAGATTTTCCACTATCTTCTAACTTCATAGAGTTGCTAGCAATCTCTTTACAAATGGAGCAATCCTCCATGGATTTTACACAGATTTCACAAGTCCAAACCCTTGCAAATCTTAGGTGATTCACAATCACTCTCAAGATTTCAAGAACACAGTGTTTGCAACACTTTTACAAGATGAAATGGTATTTTTTCTTTCAAAGAAAGCTTACAATAAATATCTCGCAAAGATAGATATATAAAATGAAGCTTTGATTTTTCTATAAATCTCACGCAGGAAAGATGGGCTTGAAGCTATAAGGCTCAGTGTATAATTTATGATAATAGATGTGAGTGATTATAGATCAAATAATATTTTCAAATTTTTTGTAACTTGTTTACATTAGAGGTTTTGGTATATATAATGAAAATTATAGCCGTTTATAACTGTTGTATTCATTTGAATTTATAGCCGTTTATTGCTATCGTAGTCATTTGAATTTATAGTTGTTTATAGCCGTTGTACTTCCATCATTACCAATTTGAATATCTTCCATTTCATCATTACAAATTTGAAAATCTTCCACTTGAACCTTTTGGCATTTTGAATCTTTATAGCCGTTGTACTTCCATCATTACTAATTTGAATATCTTCTACTTGAACCTTTTGAACCTTTTGGCATGCTGCTGTTTGAACCTTTGTTTTGGACTGTTTGAACTCCTAATTTAATCAAATATTAAATACATTCTAACAACATCTAGGATAAAGATTTAGGTAAGAAATAATGGGACAAAATAAATTTTTAAACATAAAATCATCAAAATAAATGTTGATTCTATTTTTCTCTTTCAAATAAATCATCAAAATAAATTTTGATTATATTTTTCTCTTTCAAATAAATCATCAAAATAAATTTTGATTCTATTAAAATATAATTAAATAAATCATCAAAATAAATTTTGGATTCTATTTTTCTCTTTCAAATAAATTAAAACATAATTAAATAAATCATCAAAATAAATAAGTCTAACATAAGGCTTTCCAAAACATGATTAACTAAGGTCAAATGGTAAGAATTATGATGAATTCTCAAAACCAAGTCAAGATAGACACATGCATGTGACAATCCTTTAGAAATCTATTCAAAATGCCATGATATATGCATGCATGCATGAAATTCATTCATTAAAGCTCAAGTCTCTTACTTAGTCACCAAAACTTCTTGAATTCTCTTCATTAAAAATTTACATACAAAGATTAAGAATCAAACACTCACCTAAGACCTTCAATTGAGCTCTAGGTTGTTCTATCTTTAAGCCTTCAAGCCAATTTTCCTTAGATGGCTAGCAATTCCCTTGTTTGATTTCAATTCTCTTGGTCTCTCTCTCTCTCTTCACACGTTGGAGCCAAAATATGAGGAATAAGAGTGTGTAAAAGGTTCTAAGGTTTATATTAGCCTTATATAGGCTCCACTAGTGGGCTTAATTAATCTTAATCAACTTGGGCTAGGCAAGGGTATTAATTAATCTAAATTGATTTGTTTCGAATCAAATTCTAATTGAACCTACCATAATGTTCTAAAAATTCCAAATAACACATATACCAAGTCAATTTCGTATTCGGTTGCCATAAGGCCTTCAATTCATAAACCGAAACAGAAACACAAACAGATATTTCTACATTAGACAGATATAAACACAAATAATGCAATGTACAAGTAATCAACTCAAGATTTCATCTTAATTACTTATTAGGCATATTAAATCATGGATTAACGTTAATCAGAGGTCAGGGTCGTTACACATATCCAGGTTTGCCGCAGTAAAAGAAACCATTAGTCTCTGGTACTCATTTGTCATAGGCTTCTTTTATTGGACCGGATACATATGCTGTAGGTGCCTTACTCTCTGGGTTTCCCCTCGTACATCATTCTCATTGACCTTCGAGTGAATCACATTGATCACCCGAGGTCCATCTGTTTGCTGCTGCGGTGGTAGTAGTGGAGGTGGTGCTGCTAGTGCTTGGAGTAGTCTTGCATGCTCTTCCTTTGTTCTGGTCTCATTTACTAGGTCTTTCAGGTGATCCTGTCTGATCAGATCCTCCAAGTACGTCTTCAGAGCCCTACATCATCGAGTCAAGTGTCCATTCTTGTTATGGTAAGCACAATGCTTCCCAAGGCTCCTTCCCATAAACTCGCTTGGGATTTTCTTTGGCGCTCTATAATACGGCTGGTTCTTGATCTTTTCCAGAACTTTGTATACCGAGATCCTGAATAGCATGGTGACTATCTGTGCAGCCCTTAACCCTGTCTCCTACCTGTTTACACCGGAATTATATCGGTCTCGCTTCGGCGAACCGTTTTTCTTCTCTTGTTTTGGTATCTTCATTCCTTATGTGTCCTCCTCTATTCTGGCATACTTCTCAATTCATGCCATGAGCTCCTTCATACTTTTTGGTAGGGTTTTTGCCAGTGATTTTCGAAGTGGACATTCATTATTGGCACGAACCAAACCCGCCCCTATAGGTTTGGCGTCGTAACCGAACAGTAACCCTTGGATTACCGAATGCCTCTTAACAAAATAACATGAAATTAGGGGTTGTGGAAGCAATAAACAGAAATATACATAGTCCATTGAGCTGTGAAGACATACATAAGATAGATATTCTTAAACTTTAATAAAGATGCGTGTGACGTCAAAAGATACAGTTGATACACGTCACTCCATGTGTTGTACATATAAATAGAATTTGTCTATAATTAACAAAAGAACTAAAGTCTTAAATTTTCACAAAAACATGGCTACGGGACTAGACATAATCCGGAACCTCCTCAGGAGGCACAAAGGGTGGCTGATAAACACAAAACCCTTCAGGCATCATCTTAAGCTTGGTCGCGCGCCTGGTCACCTACATATAAAATTTAAATAGTGAGCGGGCGTTTAGTGAATAATAACAAAATAAAGGGATTTTAATGAATGATGTCCATCATAGAGTTAAAAATTAGAGTTTATATCAGAAACAGAGTCTTATGCATATTCATTTTCATTTTCAAAGTTCATACATTTCACATCATAGTACGTGACGCATCCATTAGCGTTAATAAATCCGATGACCCATAAAGGGACAGCTATAAAGGGACAGCTATGAAGGCATTCTGATGATCCATAAAGGGACAACCATAAGGTATTCCGATGACTCGTGTGGACAGAGACGTTTCCGATGACCCATAAAGAGACGGTTGTTGAGGAATTCTGATGACCCATAAAGGGACCTAATGACCCATAAAGGGTCGCAAAATATCACATGATACTATGGATGCCGCGAGTACATTTTAGAAACTTGGACGATCATTCATTCACACAAAACATAACATTTCAGAAAACTAATCATGTCGTATCATCAGAAAATAATCAAAGTCTAACATAACTTTATAGAGTTATTATTCACAAATAACAGATGGCTCAAAATAGACGAATAAAGGCAATTCAGATATCTTGCGGCGCGTGACCTATACAGGTACAAAACGAATACATACTGAATTACACACCTGGAAACATTTACTTTGTTATTTCTTATCTTGGTGTGTCTCTACTTTTATCTCATTATTGTGCCTTAATCATGGCTTAGGAATGCTTAGGATGGAATGAAGATGCAAAAATGCACTTGAAAACACTTAACAAGACTTGCTGAAAACATGGTCCTCACTCGAGCGCAACTTCCTATGCTTGAGCGGACATGCAAAATATGAGTGGTTGCTTGAGCGGTCTGTAAACTTTTGTAAAAGTGCTAGTTGCTTTATTTTTCTGCTCGATGCTTACTCGACGCTCGTTCAAGTGTGAGAGACATGTCCTTGCTTGAGCACAACTTTTATCACTTGAGCGGACTGCAAAACATAAAAACTTCTAGGAACATGCATTTCACGCTCGAGCGAACTTCTGGTCGCTCGAGCGGAAGTGCACGCACTCAGAGTGGTCGCTCGAGCGTAGGAGCAGAATTTTAGAATTTCCAGATTTGCTCCCAAGCTCAAAACTCAATTTCAAAACCTTCAAACATATCATTTTGGACCAAAACTTAGAAAACATTGAGAAACTCATAGTACATGATGAATTACAAACTATTTTGCAAAATCAAACCCCAAAACAATGTCAATTGTAGTAAACAAAACTTGAAACTTATATCACATGACTTGTATGTAATGTCATGGATTCCAACCTTCCAATACATGATCGAATGAGTCATTAAGCTAAAAAACAAGTTGAATTCTTTGAACAAAACTAAGATATGAACATGCATGTGAGAATTCTTGTAAAAATAACTTCAAAACTTCATGATATGCACATGCATGTATGATTTGAGCTACAATTCTTTAATCCTATCTCATTCTCGTGTTAGTCCACCTCCTTTACTTGAATTCTTTCAAAAACTAACTCAATTACACAACGAAGGGGTAGATTTCTTATCTTAGATGCTCAACTATGGTCTCTCTAGAGTTATTTGGTTGAAATTCTTAGCCAAATCTCCAAATTCTCAATCGACTCTTATGTTGAAGCCACTCTCCTCTTAGTCTTTCTCTCTCTCTACACGTTTGAACTCAATCAAGAGGAAATGAGAGTGCAAAAAGTGTATATGAGGTGTTGAGGTGGCCTTATATAGGCTTGGTTAATGGCCTAATTACTTTGTTGATCAATTAATCCATTGGGGATTAATTTATTCTAATTTAATCGTTCTGAATCGAATTTCAATTAAACCTACCACAAAATTCTATAAATCCCAAATAACACATAAATCAAGTCAATTTCTGAATCAGAAGCTGATAAGACTTTCAATTCGCAAACCGACATGGAAACATGAACAGATCTTCCTATGAGAGACAAATAAAAGTACAAATAATGCATTACATATGCAATTAATTCAGGATTTGATCTCAATAACTTATTAGACATATTAAATCATGCATTAATGTTAATCACGGGTCGGGGTTATTACAATCATCCAGGCCGTTTTTAAAAGATACGATCGCAACTCCTAGTTACAAGCAAAAATTCGGTTGAACACCTCGTAGTATCTCTTGGCGTAAGCCCTGAGGCTTTCACCATCACTAATGTTCACAGTCAGCAGGGAGTCTACCCTTAGTGGCTGCAACTTGTTCACAATAAACCTGGCCACAGACATCTCGGCCATGCCTTCCCAACTCTTCATAGTTCCTTTCGGCGACTTATGAAACCAGTCAAATGTTATCTTACCAAAAGATGAGGGGAACACCTTGCACAGTAGTTGCTCATTCCCGCTTCACAAAGTCATTGAATTTAAATATAAGCCGACATGAAAGTTCGGATTAGATTTTACCGTCATGAACCTGGAACCTCGGCATATGGAATCTCTTTGGGGCCTCAAACGCATCCAACTCCATTGAGAATGGCGTCATCGGTTTGACGGGGGATGTGATATCGACGTTATGCTACTTTCTTTGAAGGTAGTCTTTCAGATCCTCTTTCGTCCTACCGGGAGCTCGGCTATCAATAGATTTCAGTCTTTTTGGCACGCTGCTCTTGGTGTAATTATGCGTCTGTTTGGACTTCTCTTCGTCCATTGCATCAAAACAAAGGCCCTTTTCCTGGACATGTTGAGGTTTTTTGACATAGGTCCCCTTGGTTCATGGTGTCTTTTGTGACTCACCTCTTACTGACTCTGATCGCCCAACATCTCGTGACGGCTGATGTGAATGTTCTTTTTCCTTGCCGTGCTGCAAGACTACTGGGATTGTTTTCTACCCTCTTTTCTGGGCATTAGTCTTAGCCACTGGTACCGCGTTCCAGCAACGGGAATGATGGTTACATCACGTTGTTCTATATCATAAAGTTGACAACTGACTGCAGATCTGCCAACTTGTTTTTCATCCCTTTTATCTTGTCATCATTCCTTAGGCATCTATCATTCCATACCTAAAGGTCGCTTTCGTTGTAATACTCATCTCGGCCACCCTTCTTCAAGGGTTACCCTATTTGAAGATATCATTCTCCCCAGGATTCGGATCCTGCGCTCCTTCATTGTTGTTTTCCTCCCCGAAGTTAGGATCTACATGCTCGTTACTCTCACTGTGGATGTCATCTATAATCTTTTCTTTCTGCCGGTTGTTGATCATCTATTCTCCTTAAGTTCTCACAGATAGCACCAAATTGTGGGTGTTGATTTCCTACCACACAACTAAAAGGGGAACATAATTGGAGAGTACCAGCAGAATAGATTAAACCCAACAATCTGCACAAGAATCTGGTAGTGGTTCGTTCACCTGGGGGCACTCCAACGATTAAGTCAATAAATAATATCTCTCACAGATAGCAAATAGTGCTTAATTTCACAAGAAATAACTTACCTTCGACCCACAATGGTACCTTGTTTTTATAACCAATAGTAACCTGATCCCTTTAGAAGCCTCACTTCAGTGGACGTAGGCTTAATGCTCATCCTGGACCTTCATTTAGATTGAGATAAACTTTTCTCAAGCCTTATCTTTATCCAGACTGAGATTCTCCCATATTCTAGGACTTTAGTTCCTTATCTGCTTATCTCGAATTCCGGTATCTTCGCAGATAACCTTGGTCTAACTGAGATCATCTTGGCAGCATGATCAGGCCACGTGACACTTTGACTGACACTTCTTTGCCACCTTAGTCACGTGCTGTCATTCATAAAATACTCCTCTATAGTGGAGTCAAAAAGAAAAAAAAAAAAAGAGTGGGCTTTGTGAGAAAAAAAAATATATATAGTGAGGAAAAAAAATAAAGATAAAATATGATAAATAACAAGAAATAAAACTAATTTATTTACCATCTAAAAAAAAAAAAACCTAATTTATAATGCCTAATTCGTGTTTAATTAAAAAAAATTTAAGATTTGATGTGAAACAAATTAATCAGTGGTAAAATATTTATAAATCATGATTGCCTTTAAATGAGTATCGCGATACACTGGATCATAGCCAGGCATAAGCCAGCCGTCCATTTACTGCTCTTTTGATCCCAACCATCCATCAGCACGTATCAAAAATCACGCTATCATCTCTTCATTGGTCTCTCTCACTCTGGCTCATTCACTCTCGCAATAAACCCCTCAAATTTTGTTCTTTCAATGGCGTACTTGCTTTCAAATTCGATCCGAGTACTCAACTCTGCGGAGCTATATAAAGCTTCTAAGCCATCCAAGTTCGCTAACGAGAATCGAGGCCTCAAATCAGCAACTTCTACTCGCGGTAGAGGTAATCTCTCAGTTCTTTGTGTTTGGTTTCCTAGAATCGGTAGGAAAAGAATCTGGATACAATTTGGGTCTTGGCCTTTTCAATAAAACTAAAAAACCCAATTAAGTATTCACGGCATTGAAAGTAGCAAGAACACAGTGTGTTGTGGCAACACAAGCAAAAATTTTACCTTAATTGATACTCATTCAGTTTCTTGTTGTATTGGATAGCTCACACACAATGTGATTTGTAGGTCCTGTTAGTCCTGTACACAAAACCCAGAAGCTGAATTTGGAGGTTTCTCCGCATAGAGCTGGTAATTTTTAGTCTATTTTTATTTATATTGTTCTTTAGGTTCAATTTTGCATTTTCTTTTCACAGTTGCATGATACAACTGTTACTGTTTGTTTGTGTGCCTCCCCAAAGTACTTGCTTCCATCACCAGTCTCTGCACACAGTTGCCAAAACAGAATTGTAAAAGGGTGTGTGAATTTGCACTTGTTTGTTGACTTATTAATTGTTCTTGTTTTTGGCTCATATAGTGTCTGCAGTGAGATTGATGCGCATAGAATTTGGTGGTGCTTTTGCGGACCTTTTGAATGAGAATGGGAAGGGTTCAGGTGATAATGAGATGGGATATGTTAAAAGAACTCTGGGATTTCGTACTCGTGCTTTGGATGATAGAGATCTCAGACTGGTCTTACTCTTTATTCCATTCTCATATTTTGTTTTCACCATAATTTTTTCATACCTAAGTTGTTATTGGCAGCAAGTTAATGAAATCTCCAAAGTTTATTCCATATTAACCTTGACGATATACTTATATGGAAGCTTTCCTGCAGTGCATTTAATCTATGGGGGCTACATACTAGATAGACCAAAATTTCATTTGATGACATTCTCGATTCTGTTATTGAAACTAACTCTTTCTGAACTTTGTCACTTTACAGGTCACAGACATTGTTGGAGGCACCATTCGCTGGAGAAGATATCTTGATCATTTGATTCTTGCATTATGCCACGACGAGAACACTTTTAGAAGCATGGAACCTCTGCTGTTACAGGTGGATGATAATAGAACATTCTCATGGTTATAGGACTGTGGTTGACAAATATATTATTGCTTAAATTGTAAATTGTAAAGGTGAATTTGCAGACATCATGAATATATCTGTTTATTGGCCATCATGAATATATCTGTTTAACTTGTGAATATCTGGGTCCTGCTGTACGAGAAATGGTAGGAATAGTTTTCCAAATAAAGCTCTAAATGCCCATATCGATAAAGTTTGGAGGCATTCTTATAATTGAATGGTATATGGATCTCCTTTCTGTTTGTGTAGTCTAAATCGCTTGCTTCCATTTGGTAAAAGTTTATGTTTTTGTTTATATGTTGTAGTTTGTGGACATTTATGCTTAAATTTGCAGTGGCTTCATTATCCATTTGATTTGTTTGTTGTTTATGAAAGTGCATATTTTTGGACCTTAACATTACCAAAACATCTCTTTCTACTTGAAATTTTACATCTTTGTTCTAGATTCTTCGGATTGGTTTCTATGAGATTGTCAAGCTGGAAATGCCCCCATATGCTGTCGTAGATGAGGTAAAATTTTCATTTTTGGCTTCCTCTTCCAGAATTTCCCTCATTGTTGTTTTTAAGATTTATTACAAGGGCTGTTTGTTAAACAACAGTTTCTTCTTAAGATGAGTAAGCTGTAAATGGGATGGAGGTAACTCTTCATTTCCAGGAAATTCTCAGATGAAGCCTGGTAGCATCTCTGTCTCTCAGCTAGAGATATGACAAATTGACTCAATCAACAAGTTCTGGATTTGAATTTAAATAAAATGAAAAAGAAAATTATGGTTATCGATACCTAAATCTTAAATATGCCCTTACCATTCATATAATAACCTCCATTTGACCAGGGTTCTGTGCACCTTTCCCATTTAGTGTTTCCTCACACATTTTGTTGTCTATTGTGGGTGCTTTACTATATATTGTATCGATTTTGCATTCGTTGTTTGCAGAACGTAAGGCTTGCAAAGGTGGCTCTTAGACCCGGTGCTGGTAACATGGTCAATGGTGTTCTTAGGAAATTGGTTTTGCTTAAGGTTTGCCTTATTTTATTCTTTTAAATCATAATTAAGTGATAACTGTCAGTTTTAGTGACTCTAATTATTTTGGGTCTGCAGGAGAACAACTCCCTTCCTTTACCCACACTAGAAGGCAATGACCGTGCACAAGCACGTGCGCTTGCCACTCTTTATTCTCATCCAGTTGTAAGTTTCCAATTCTTATATATTATACATAGTCTTTTTTAAAATTAAAAAAAAAATTAACAACTGCGAAGGCTAATTTATACTTAAGCCTAGAGGTGGTTGCTATAAAGTAAACCACACCTGATTTATTTATGGGCCTTTTGAAGGAATGCTCTATATTGAGATACTCTACCATCTCTCCAGTAAAATTTTGAAGACCCTGTGTAGCTGTGCAATAGCGATACTTAAGGTTTTGGTTTTAAACTCTTGTATAGTTAAGAAAGCTTATTTCGCTCTTGCAAGTGCAAAATTTACTTGAAATTGGAGTTCAAAGCCACGGTCACAAACGATCATTCTGCAGAGAAAGAGCCTGGACTCTATCTAGTCATGGAGAATCATCTGACCAACTTTCCTTGATCAATTGCGATGAGTTAGTGGATGCTGCAGCAGATCTCAATGCATGTTTTATACACCCTTGTTAATAAGTTTATTCATGGGATGCTGTCATACTGTTTGATTTTCAATGGTTGTTATAAAGGTTGCTTCATGTGACAAGTTCAGTCTAGTTAAACTAAACGAAGTTGAATATAATCTTTTTACTTTTTCATAATGGAGGTGCAATAATTGATTGATAAAAGCAGTATTGTTTCTTGTTAATTCTCAAGGCTAATAATACTCTCTCTCTCTCTCTATATATATATATGTATATCTTTTCACTTTTTCAATTTTTCTGTTTGTTAGTGGATGGTAAGACGATGGACAAAGTATCTTGGGCGTGAAGAAGCTATTAAGCTGATGATGTGGAATAATAGCAACCCAAGTTTCAGCTTGAGGTTTGTGATCGCATCTTCTTATCTTTTAGTAAGGACATGAAATGGGTCTCATAGTCAGGTCTTCAATGCCTATGTCAGGGCAAACAGTGGGAAAGGTTTTACAAGATCTGACCTTGTGATGCGGCTTCAAATGTTGAAGGTGCTTGACTAATGTTGTTGTGTTCATAATATGTTGTCTCAATAATTACCAAATTCTCTCTCTCTCTCTCTCTCTCTCTCACACACACACACACACACACACACACACACACACAGAGGTTATTCAAAAAGGAAAGGTGCTACTTGGCCCTTCATGTTGGGAGGGAAAGACACGTGATCAGATTATATTATAAAATACACATAACTATTTATTTTTCTTGATTTTCAGGTTCCACATGACATTTCTCCTTATTTGAATGATTTTGTTCGCATCAAAACTGGGATGCAGGTATGAAGTTCAATATAGTTGTGTGGAGCATTCTTAAGTTCTTCCCCCCCCCCCCCCCCCACCCCCCACATACAGTATGGTGAGAACATCTCCAGCCTTATTTTCATTACTTTCTTCAACTTGAGAAGTTACTTTCTAATTGGATTCTATTCCCTCACCAAAAATGCAAAAATAAATGAAGTTGGTTATGGGTCAATCATCGGAAGTTGCTGAAACTACTCCTTGAATTCTTCATGGAGAATTTGAGTTCTAGTGTTATTTACTTGTGTCGTTGTTGGTGCAATTGAATTATATATTCATGCACCCTTCAGGTCCATATCTATCTATGTGCAAGTTAGTCGAATTTCATTGTTTATTCAATAACTAATCCAATTATATATATAATATTTTGTACATGCATATATGAATGTATGTTTGCATCTCTCTCACTGGATTAATTGATAAATTACAATACTTCTTATAAATAAGAAAGGTATATGGCATTTCCAATGTAAATGTCTATGTTCAGTATTATTTGTTCTTCGCTTCCAATCTGTTATTCAAGTATCCTAATTAGTCCTAATTGTTCTATCTTTCCATCTTTCAGATTATGATGCAAGCTGGATTACTAAAAGAAGGTTTATGTTCAGTCCAGGATGAGAGTGCAGGTTAATTTTTTTATCCCAATTCTAGTAGGATAGGACATCGGTTGAGGTAAGAATTTGATTGGAGTATATGGATTCCGTTATAATATGTGTTTGCTTGTGGAATAAAAACTGTATTTTTAAATATGGAGTATAGGTGTATGTCTCTTTCCATTGATTGAAGACTTGGGCTTTCATTAGGCAAAACACTTGGGCACAAAATTTGTGGGTCAAACTGAAATCCCTTATGGTATTCAACTTCTCCTTTTCTTGAGTATTGGAGTGTCTTAAATGTGTGTATGTGGCATAGACATTTGTGGTATAAAGCTCTGTATAACTTTTTGTAGTACAACCCATGGTCAAGTAGACAGACCTATCAATTTATCAAAAAAAAAAAGTAGACAGACATATCAATCTATCTATGTTTCTATATATATGTACAAATACATATATATTGTCATGTAACACCTGTTTTGAACAGCCAATGGACAAGTAGATAGACATAGTC
Source organism: Camellia lanceoleosa (assembly GCA_025200525.1). Classification (NCBI taxonomy): domain Eukaryota; kingdom Viridiplantae; phylum Streptophyta; class Magnoliopsida; order Ericales; family Theaceae; genus Camellia; species Camellia lanceoleosa. Next base: position 178,882,223 of record CM045764.1, on the reverse strand, counting down.
CTTGTTAAAAGAATATAAACTGTGACCTTGTGTTGATTCTGTATAACTAGAATTGCATATTTTTGCTGCATGTTGTCATGTTTTGGGTCAATTTGCTAATCATGTCTTTATGTTACTCAAGAGGTGAACATTTTATTCTGAAATGGTTCCTATATTATACATTAATCTGTTTCTCAGTACAGGTCTGATAGTTTCTGTTGTGGATCCACAACCTGGCGAGAGCATTATTGATTGTTGTGCAGCTCCTGGAGGGAAGACCTTATTCATGGCATCCCGATTAAGTGGTCGAGGTAATTTCTAAACAAGAGGAGGAGGTCTCATCTACTTGTCTTAATGAGGTCGATAAAAAATTGAAAGGACTTCAATCTATATAGACCACCTAAGTAGAGAGATTATATTAAAAAAATACTAGCATATGGAAGTGAAAGTGTGCAAGACTAAAAAGTTTAAACTGGGTATAAATGGATCCCTCCCCATTATTGTTATAATTCTTTTTCTTTTCTTTCCTTTTCACTTGACAGATAACAGTTGAGCAGTTTTGAATGATATTAGACATGCCTTATTTGAGAATTCCAGGTGTTGTGTCTGCAATTGACATAAACAAAGGCCGGTTGAGAATCCTGAAAGAGGCTGCCAAGTTGCAAAAAGTTGATGATGTCATAACGACCATCCATGCTGATCTTCGTATATATGCCGTAAGTAATTACTGCTATCGAAAATGAAAGTATTTTGAAATATGTGGTATCTGACTTGCACCTTCCCTCTTTTCTCAAGGATGATAATCATGTAAAGTCAGATAAAGTTTTGCTGGATGCTCCATGTTCTGGATTAGGTGTTCTCTCCAAGGTATACACACAAGGACATCTATCTCTGACATTTTGTTCAGAGCAAGTTTTCAGCTACATTGGGGAGTTATATGTTTCTTTGTTTCATTTTTCTTTCCAATTTTTCCTTTTGTTTTCACATTAAGCTAGTGGGGGCTTGAATCTTATTCTTCTTCTTTACTTATTGAAGAGAGCAGACTTACGTTGGAATAGGAGATGGGAGGATATGGAACAACTCAAGAATTTGCAAGATGAACTTCTTGATGCAGCTTCTATGTGAGGCTAACATTTCTCTTCTGATATTTTCCTTTTTGTATGTTCATTGTTGTTGAATAGGAGCAACATAAGGCCATCTATTGTTGGGGAAAAACCAACATGATAGTGTAATTCTACTAAACTAATGCATTTGTAGGTTGGTAAAGCCTGGTGGAGTACTAGTATATAGTACCTGTTCCATTGATCCCGAAGAAAATGAAGAGAGGGTGGCTGCATTTCTTCTCAGACATCCAGTAAGAGCTATATACTCAAATCTTTCAATCGATATATTTTCTGCAATGAACCCATCTTATTTGCTTATTTTTGAAAACTAAAAAATCTTGTTTGGGTGGTGAACTATACCTCCTAGCTCATGACTTGACCTAGTGAAATTGCTATTTCTCTTAAACTTATCTTTAAAATAAATATATAATAGAATTAACAACACAAGATTAATTTAGTCTTATTATTGTATTGTTGTTGTTATGCTTTTTTTTGGGCAGGAATTCTCTATAGATCCTGTTGACAAATATGTACCAACTGATTTTGTTACGGAGCATGGTTTCTATTCCTCTAATCCTGTGAAGCATTCAATTGATGGCGCTTTTGCAGCTCGTTTTGTTCGATCATTATAAATCAAATTTGAGTGAAGAAATGCTCGACATTCTATTCAAGTTGCTTATGGACAGTAGGAGAGCAACTTCAATTAATAATTTCTAGCAGCCTATCAAGTCTTGGTCAATTTGTGGTGGGCATGTTGTCTCTCTGCCCCTCTTTGGTGATGAGAGGTGAAAGCCCTTTTGACTTATTGAGCTGAAGCTAAGACGAGTTATATGGAACCAACGACCTTCATCACGTGTTTGAAAAGTTAGCCTCAGCAGAGATCCTACATATTTTTGTGGAAAAACAGTAATGGCTGCTTTTCCAAGTACTACTAACGAAAGTGAGTAGGGGTATATAAACAGTGTGATAAATGATCTATCACGTGCCCATTTTGGAGATGATGAAATTATTGATTCCTCCTTGTATCCTGCTAAAGCTTGGCTCAGCAAATTTGTGATTCGCAGGACATAAGCTGTATATCTTGCTAAATTAATTTTTCTGTTTAAGATATTGTATTTGTTAATGTCGAAGGACAGTTTTGTTGATAGCTGATATTAGCTTGTCTTATTTTCCATTTACCCAAAATAAAAAATAACAATAAAAAATGCAGTGTTCTGTTCAATGTCTCAAATGTATAGAATTGCAATTACTTTCTCTGAAGTTGATGATTTTTACAGTTTCGGTTTGAAATAGTTCTTTGGCTACTGCTTTTTCTCAATGATGTTGGTGTTCATGGTTTTAAATATTAGTTCATACATTTCAATATTGGTAAGTATATTGATGGGAACAAACATCACATCCATAGTTGGTTCGATATACGTTTTGGTTCATAGACAATCCATATGGTCGATTTGGCTACTATAAAACTCATTTTTCCATGGCTAGCGATTTTAAAAGATTTTACAGTTGTATCATCCAATTCTTGATTCGTATAACTCAATATTTTTAATATAGAAACCGATATATCTCAGTACTATTATTTTAAAAACCTTAGGTGTAACCATGAATGGTTTGATGGAACACAAGAAGTCAGTTTGACCTTAGAATGGTTCATTACTTTTTGAGATTTCATTGTTGTCAAGGCTGTGAACATTTCAGGACTGTTTCTCTGGACCAAAGTAGGTGAAAAATCAAATTGAGATACATAATGAAATTAAACAGCCAAACAAGGCAGTCATCAATTAACTAAAACGCCAAAGAAAACATCAAAGCAAAACAACCATGAAATCAAAACAATTTCAAAACCTAGTGAGAATAAAGGTAAAAACATCACTCATCCTAGACCCTACACGAACAAATAGAGAATGATGAACAGGGCAACAAAAACAGTCATGAAATGAGACACAACAGACAGCTTGGTAGTAGAGTTGAAGAACCCAGGTGGTCCAAACACATCAGAACTCCAACTACCACCGTGGCCTCCACCCGATCCACTGCCGCCACCAGCTTTATCATCAGGTGGCGGCGCATTTTGTGGCGACTCAACCTCTGGATGCACCATGACCCGGACGATCAGTTTCTGCCCTGTTTTGCAGTGACCTGGCTGCCCGCTAATGAAGTAGAAGAACCCGAACCGATCGAATTCAAAAACAGTGTTTCCATCTTCAAATTTGGAGATTGGGTTCGATGTGGTGCAGTTTTCATAATCTGGTTCCTTCACTACCAGCACAGAGTCGTTCTGGTACTTGAAATCTGAAACAAATGAATCAAAGTGAATACAAGTAATTCTATAAAACTAATATATATGGTACTGCAATAACAAAGAGAGAGAGAGAGAGAGCAATTTGAGTAAATTTGCAGACAATCATGAGAAATCATGCGATGTGTGTGCACAGTGTAAACTTACAAACTGTATCTCCAACGTGGAACCTATTCATGGAAGCCCAGTGATTGAAGTATGTCTCTGAGTCGTTTCCAGTGGGTTTGGACCAGCCTCTGTCACCACCGACTTCGAACCGATGAGAAGACACCAAGAGGAGAACCATGGAGATGGAGATGATGAAGAAAATAAAGAACAAGAAAGAAGAAGAAGAAGTCATTTGTGGGTCAATCACCAAATAGCAGAGAGAGATTAAAAGCTAGTGAATAGGAAGGCCAAATAGCAAAATGGGGAAGAAAACAGAGACTGAAAACAGAGTGTGAGAGTTTTTTTATATAGAAGGTGGAGTGAGGGAGTGGGAGGACATGGCGGTTAAGTTAGTTATCTCTCAGGTGAGTGGGGAGAGGTGAGGTGAGTGGAGGTGTGTTGAGCAGTTAAAAAATGCTTACGTGTCATTTGCTGTTTGGGTTAAAGGTGGTTCTTCATGATTTTGGGTTGACTATTAGCGGGTCCTACTCCTTCTACTGGTTGATGGATCGTGGAAGCACTGAGCGAAGATCTCCACCGTTGTTTCAATCTTGATAGATAGTTTTAAAATTTCAATTGGTCCAACGATCGTGATCATTTCTCTTGTGGGCATTTTCATAAATTAAACAAATGTGTTGTCTTAAGTGTAAATTTCATATAATAAGTATAGATAAATCACATTGTTCACTCCCAGTATTGACTTTAAAAAGGACTATAATTAGTGGATTGTTTAATACTAATTTGAAATCTGAAAAAAATTACAGGAGTATTTAACTTGAATTGTATCCCAAATAAACTTCTAATTAGTCAAAGTCCTGTAGTTTGATTAATTATAACATTAACTCTAAAGCCTCAATTTTACGAAATTTCAGAAAACAGTTTGTCGTAGTGAAAATGTAATATCCCTATTCCGTAATATGCTAATTGGCTCTTAATTTAAATGTGATTATGTGTTTAGCATGATTTTACGTGCCATTATGTGGATATATGTGATTTTGGAACTCTATCTGTTCACCGTAGGAATATCTGTTTGAATAGTCCACTTCGGAAATTTAATTGAGGGCCTTATCGGCCACAGAACCCGGAATCGATTACGCCATTGTGATTGGCATAATTTTTAGAGCCTACGGTGAAATTTAATTGAAAATTTATTCTAGTCAATTCAAACTGATTAAAATGATGAATTAAGAGCCCAAACATTTTATATTAAAATATTATGTTAGTGGGCTTTGTTGTCAAGGCCTCAAACACTCAATCTCTCTCTCCTTAGCCTCATTTGGCTGATAATAAACTCAAGGAGAGAAGAGAAAGTCGACTTAGAGAGAGAAATGAGGAGACTTGAGCAATCTTTGGCTCTAGCTTGGGAATTTGAAGATTTAACTCAAGAATTGACTAGAGTTTGGAAGATTAAAGCCTTTTGGTGAGTGATTCATGCATTTCTTTAGCTATCATCTTGTGAATTTAAGTCTAATGGACGGTCAAGAGCATGAATTAGTGTGTATGTAAGGGGATTGAGTCATACATGTTGAAACTAAGGTCAAATAAGGCATGCATGCATGAAATTGCCATGATCCTCCATGTTTAAGCTTAATGTATGCAATCTATGTTGAAGCTTGAAAGAAATTCTTGTGTATGACCATTTCTTCACCAAATAAGTTGTGAATAATGTGCATTCCTTACATGCAAGAGTGAAGTATGAAAGAGTAAGCCTTGCATGTTGAATTCAATGTGATGGTGATGAATTTGGATGAATTAGGGTCATGCATGTAAATAAATCAAGAAATTGAGCTCCCTAATGTTGTGGTAGTGCATTGGTGTCATGTTACTATGTGAATGTGTGAAAATTGAGCCATAACATGCAAGAAATATGGTTGAATGTCGAATTTGGAGCTCAAGAACTCAACTCGATTTCGAATTTTGACTCCGCCGAAGAAGAGCCGCCGAGCGAGAATTCGAGCTCCAAGATCTTCGCAGACATGATGCCGCCGAAATGGGAGCCATGTAGAGGTCCGCCGAGCGGAAAGTTCACGCCGAAAGGGGAATAGAAGGCAACCAGACTTCATCAAGGGTCCGCCGGCGGAAGTCCACGCCGGCGGAGACCCTGCTTTCAAATTGCTTTTGCATTCGTGTTCGCTTCCGTTCTCTTTCACTTGCAAGCACTCTTAGGCATATGTTAAGCATTATAACTGAGTTAATGAGATATGGATAAAGCCTAAAGAGGAATATCTGAATTAAAGAACGGATTGAACTTAATGACCCTTTTGTGTTCATGAAATGTAGGTCAAGCTCGAGGCAAATTCACAAGTTTATCACTGTGAGTAATATCGATATTTGAATACTGCGAATGTCCAATTGTTTATTCCCTTATAAGTTTTATGAATTGCTAATTGGGATTGAGGACGTAAGTCTGACATGAATAAATGAATGGACCAAAGGTCGTTTTGATAAGTATGAATGGACCCAAGGTCGTTTTGAAATGAATGAGTGGGCCGAAGGCCGTTTTGAAATAAATAAATGGGCCGAAGGCCATTTTGACGTAAACGAATGGGCCAAAGGCCGTTTGACACGAATGAATGGGCCGAAGGCCGTTTTGATACGAATGAATGGGCCGAAGGCCGTTTTGATATAAATGAATGGGCCGAAGGCCGTTTTGACATAATCGAATGGGCCGAAGGCCGTTTGACAAGAATGGAAACCTGAATAGGCCAAAGGCCAAAATGCTTAGAATTATAACCACTTGATTGTGTTTCGTTTAACTACATATATATATGTTAAATAGAATTATGCATTGGGCCCAAGGCCGTTCGGAATGTGCTGTTCTACAATGTTATAAAAATTTTGTATCTGATATTATTCACTGGGCTATCGCTCACGCTCATTCATGTGGTTGTAGGTGAACCAAGAGAAGTGCAAACCCAGCCCCAGTGAAGTCTACCAGGAACAATATAAGATTTTGGAGAGTCAGCCTTGTGTCTCACGCACGAGATCCAGCCTTGCTATTTTTGTTATATATTTATATTTCGTCTTGTAGGCAAGGACTTTGTGGATTTTGTATATAGTCTGTTATGGGTTGACTCGGTGTAGAGGATCCTGTTTGTAAAGAAGTTTTGCTACTGTACTTTTGACGTGGGTTATTAACGCATATGAGCATGGTTTGTTTTGATGTGCATATAAGCACGGCTCTATGGACAAAATTTTTAATTATTGTTTCCGTGTGGCCCCTTTACTCTGTTAAGTTACGTCCGTTTTGATTAGAGGCTGTAGGTAATCACAGGATTACCGGCCGGTTATGTCCTTAACCCATAGGGGCGGGTTCGGGCCATGACAGAAAATTTGTAATTTTTATATTCATTCTTATTTGATAAAACTTGACATAGAATTTTAAAAATATAAATTTTATAAAAATAAAAATTTATTAAAATGTTAAATTATTACAAATACAAAAGAAGGCTAATCTACATGACTTCTAAATTTTAGAGGACTTAAACATGAAAAACAAATTTCCCCTATCTTCATACTAGTAAAATCTTATGATAAAAGAGCTCTTGTCCAAGATTTAAAAATTAAATGATAATTCTAATATCCATTAACTTTTTTAATAAAAATTACTATTTGTGCTCTTCTTTTATAATAAGAATTTTTTAGTAGTACTACATGCACCAATTGATATACCAATTAGTATATCAATATATAGTATGACATTATTACTCACCCCATCTATTATACAAATTACAAATATTTAGAACCTCTAAAATTACGTCAAATTATTTGTTAATATAATAATTGATATACCAATTGATGCATATAATATTATTCTTAATTTTTAATTTTGTCATAATGTATGTATTGAACTAGTCCCGTTAATGTGTGTTAAAAATTAGTATTATTTTTTATGGTAAAAACAAAAAGATAAAGTACATTTATAACATATGGGAATGTAAATATTAATTCCCTTTTAATTCTTAAAACAAAATCTAAATATATATATATATATATATATTATTATGATGAAATATTGTTTAAAAAATTAAAAAATGTATGATATACCTTTAAAATTAATAAATATTAGTCATAATTAAAATAAATTTGGTTAATAAATATATGAATTTTTATTTCTTTTTGAAGAATTGTTAAACAATATTTGAAGAAAAATATTGGAGATCTCAAAAGTTTTACCAAATGTCTCACATGAGTACGATACTCATACCATGTGAATCTCACACCCATATGAAACATTTGATAGAAAATTTGATAAAATTTTTAGAAAAATGCTATGAATCCCAAATATTTTATTAAATTTTTTATCAAATCTTTCACATAGGTGTGTAACCCACACAAATCCACGTGTATGGATTCCACACCTATGTGAGAGATTTAATAAAAAATTTAATAAATTATTTGAGATCCCTAACATTACCCAAATTTTTAACATGTCTAACATTACTCAACCTTCGCTTGGTATTCTAATCTTGGGCTAAAATAGTCACAAAATAACAAAATATGTTAAAAAATTAATAAAAAAAAAATATCATATACAAATTATAATTATTTTATTTTTTTTTATAAAAGTTAAAAAAATAAAAAAATTTATTCCAAATGAAACTTTTTACCTTAGCTTAAAATAACTAAAAAAACAAAAAAAACAAAGAAGTCGACCGTCATCCCGAACGGACCCTCAAATTTGAAACGGCTGAGGTGTGAAGTGGGCCCAATATCAGAAACCAACTATATAGTGCATGTTGGCCATGTGGACTGTGGTCACGTGAAGACTGAAGAGAAGAGAAGACCATTTCAAACGCACAGGAAGCCTGGTAAATCAAACATGAAAGAGAAAATGAGAGAACCTGCAACAGCCGGTCACCATCTACCCCCATTGATTAATACCTCTGGATGGTGACTCTATACATTTGGGCCCACTGCTTATTAAAGGTGACAGCTACTCTCCTTTTTGCAATTTTATCAATGATACAAACTTCTAAGGGTGGTGTGAAATAAATAAGTATATTTTTTAATTTTTTATAAAATATAAGTTGGGTATGAGTTAAATTTAAAATGATATAATAGAAAAGTGATGTGATTTAAATAAGATAAAATGACTTAAATATGATAGTTTTTTTTGACTTTTTGACTTTTTGAAATTATGACAAAAAAAACCTAAATTTTGAATTTTAAAAAAACTCTAGTGATATGGTAAATATTAAAAATAAATAAATAAATAAATAAAACCAAAATATTATATCAATAGAGTGAGACTCACCTACAAAACTCCTGTAGAGTTCATATTTTAAAGCTCCAAAACATTTTTGCTTTATCAGATTCTCCAAATCCCCATCCCCCACATAAACACAACTTTATTTTTAAAAAATATTAATCATAAAATTAAACATAATATATATATATATATAAGATGGGTTTCACACCTAATTTAAATGAAGGGGGCGGTTTGTGATATTTTAAATAAGTGTACTTTTTGACTTTTTATAAAAAAAATATGTAGAAAAGTAGAGAAAGTGAATAAAAAAGTAGAGAGAAGATGTTGATTGATATGACCCAAATAAATGTATGTATGTAAAAAAAGTGTACTGTTTTAGTACATGCCAAACACCTACTAAATATAACTATAATATTACGTGGCGATAATACCTTCTAATAGATATTATTAATTTGTGATAAAAATCATAACATAATTAGATTAATGAGAGATAAGAATTGTCCACTTAATCTCTTTATAACCTCTTTATAAGGGATTGGTTAATAAAATTAGTTTATACTAATCATATGGTCAAACACCGATGAAATTACATAGGAGGTATGATTGTTATAATTTTTTTTTAATTATATGATTTAAATTATTCAAATTTTAAAATGATATTTTTATTCATCATATAAAGTTTCAAATATTACTAATTTGTATAATCATTTTCAATTACACCAAATGAACTAAAATAAAAAAATTTAGATAATAAATGACATTGATAGTTTAAGAAAAGAGTAATGTTAAATTTCATAAATAAAAAATCATAATGTTTTTTCAATTTTAAATTATACATATAATAAAACATTACAAATTAATTAAAAAATAAAGTTTTTTTATAAAACTTTTAATAATATATATATATTTTTATTTATGAAACCAAACATTATTGTTAGGAAAAGAATAATATACAGAAAAAAAATTGTGATAGTGGACCACTTTTACCCTCTATAGCCAGTAACCCCCCGTGCGTTACAGGTCTTAGCCAGTCGCCAAGTCCCTATAAATTGCCACCTTCTCACCACTGTTCCATTGCACCTCACCATACATACAGTTCTTTCTCTCTCTCTCTCTCTCTCTCAGCTATATATCATCTTCTGTTTTCTGTTTTGATTCATACACAGATACTCGGTGTCAGTCTATATTTTTTGATTTATGCATATACATGTATATATTTATTATATCCGCATGATCATATTCTCGGAGATTTCGAATTGTTGAATTTACTTGCAATTTTGTTTTTTAAGAAATAATATTTGCTATAGTATTTATTTGATCTCTCTATATTTTAAAAACAATAAGGGTCATCACATCACCAAAATAAATTAATAAAATCAAGAAAGTGATAAATAACGATTCTTTTTTCTTTATTTTCCCCTATTTTAATTATGTTTTTCGTGCATGTGTATGATATATATACAAATCTATATATAGAGTCACTGTATCAGTTGTTTGAAACATATATAGCGCATATATATATATATGTGAATGCAGGTAATAGCTTTCTTTATGATATGTTGCATACATGCATGCAGTGTCATTCTAATGCATTTGTCTTGGTTGTCCTTTACAGTGATGCTATTTTATTATATATATATACACTATTAAATATAGTTTATAATTAAATTTATAAGTTTTGTAACATTTTTAATTTCCTTCTAAAATTGCACACACAAGCAGTTATGCCCTACAAAATTGCATCAGTTTTATGTATTTATTTATTTTTAATTTTTAAATTTTTTTTGACTGTTTTAGTTGTAGATTTCATAGCACAAAGACAATCGTGCGTATCCATAACCACTAATGTGTATACATATATGCGATCAAGGAGAGCAATGTAATGTTGTGCAATGACATGGAGGGTGAATAAGAGAGATGGGTTTCGAGAGAAATGTTGACAGAAGAGAGAGAGCACAACCCGCCATCAGCTAAAGAAAATCTTTACGTGTTGTGGGAGTGTGCCCTTTCTTCTTCTGTCATCATCTTTGAAACTATGTCTCAACATTTGATCACCACCGTCAGATCCTGATCAAACAGCCCTTTGATTGTGGGATCGATGTAAGATCTCTAATCTAATCCCTCCAAATTAAGTTGTTATACTTGTTTATGATTTATTATAATGTGCATGAAAGATGATAAAACCAGTTTATTTAGTCATCCACTAGAATCTCTTTTTGATAAATTGGAAAAAAAAGAAGAAAAATAAAGCAGAAACATTTAATTAGAATCTCCTTATCTTGTTTCATATAATCTAGTTTTCTGATTTTTTAATATATATTTGAAGATTCTTGCTACATACATAGAAATAGAATTTAGAATGAGACATTTTATATCTGCCTTCTTAGCATTAGTATATGAAACATGGTACAATGACTTGATGACAGGGACATGAATCCTATATTGAAAGAAGAAAGGAAAGAAGATGGCTTAATGGAACACAGAAAAGAGCCGAAGGATATAGGAGAATGGACTTTATGTTTGAACTCCACTTTATTATTTTTCATGACAATAATACTATAGAATAATGTTTCGAATAATGTTTCGGACTACTAAAACAGCAGTTCTAAAGCTGCACAAATGAGGTGGCAATGCTGTGAGTCCCACCTTGATGTAATATTTTGGCTTAATTTTAATTTTAATTTTTTTTTTTGTTTTGTGATGGTGCCAGCTCAGTAGAGCTCTTTTAGAGCTCTACTTTTATAGCTATTAATCATCACTGTAATCCTATATACATAAAAATTCTCAGTACTATTGCAAATAACTTGTCAGGATGGCGCCTGTCATCAAATTCATGCCACCTAGTCCTTAAGCATGCAAAAGGGCCGGGCCGGTGGTTATTTATCAGGCAAGAAAAAGTAAGCATCTGATTAGATCAATCAATCAAGAGATAGTGGTTCGGTGTCAAATATTTTTTTTTGAAATTAAGACTGACGAATGACGATTATTCTATCTCTTAATGAAAGGGCTTTGGAACTTAAGCTTGCCTTATTATTAGAGAAAGTGGGTATTTCTCGACAGAATTAATACTTCGCTCTATTATTATTTCCTATTCTGCTCTATTTGCCTTTGATTAAGGAGAATGGACTTTATGTGTGGACTCCACTTTATTATCTATCATGACAATAATACTACATGCACAAAAGTTCTCACACGAAGGTAAGATTGACACGTGTAATCTATATAGGACTCACCTTCACGTAAGTTTCTGTTCTCTTTGTAAATAGTATTTCCCAAAGTTTCAGTTTATAAATTGTCTATGAGATTCAAGGTTGCTGATCAAGGGCACGGTTTTGTTGCGGTTTAAGATTGTACTGCTGCTTCCAGCCGTCAACGTGGCACCACTAAAAAGTATCCACGAGTCTAACTCGCAAGATGTACTCGACATTTGGCCTCCTCGCCGTGTCCACCATTGTTCTCTTCCTCAGCTTCTTAGAATGGGTTTATATACATATGTGAAAATAAAAATTTACAGATACATTACACTAACAAAGTTTTTTTTGGGTGAATAACACTAACAAAGTTTCTTCTCTGTTTCCACATGAAAGTTCTCTCATCTAATTTCATTACATTGTCAGTTCAACATAAATCTTCTTAATCGTCCCTTTGGTGAAAGAGAAAACAAATTTGTAATTTTATGGTTCAGTTTATAGTAATCTTTACATCTTTCCTTAGAAAACGCAAGATGACCCGAACCCTTCTTTCATTGCTTTTGGGTACAGTCTTTCTTTAAATCCACGTGCTATAGAGATCTCTTTAAAAATTAATTACAAAGTTGTGGAAAAGTATATGAATTTACTTTTTAATGTATGTAAAATTTATTACAAATTTAAAAACAACTTTTTAAACCCCAATGAGTGGAAATTCCCCCATTTATTTTGTCATAATGATTAATTTGCTAAAATTTTGACATCAAATAGTGATGGTGATGGAGTGTTAATGGTGCTTGCAGTGTTGATGACCGGAAGCAATAGCACAATTTTAAATCGCAGCAAAACCGCACCCACTGCTCAAGACCAGTACCATATCATTGTGAATGTTCTGTGGGAAAGCACATTGATGGAACTGAGAGGGGAGATTGGTACTATAGATCTCACATCTGTGTGATAATGTGATGAGAGAGGGGTGTACACTATGATGATGTATCCATTACACAGAATACTAAAAATCTTGTTTCTGGGGAGCTGATGACCAAAGTTTTATCTCAATGATTCTTTCTCTTTTGGCATTGTCTTGCTCTTGTGTAACTTGTATAGATATCCCCTTTGTGGCATTGTCTTGCTCTTGTGTAACTTGTATAGATATCCCCTTTGTGGATGAGTATATGCATGTATTTCTAATCAATCACTTTAAGGAACTTGTATCCCTTATTTGGTTGTGTTTTTGTTTATGTTTTGATTTTTCAATTAACATAGAATACACAAGTTTGGCCAACTGTTTCAGAAAATTATATTATTTTCAGAGAAATCAAAATGATGTTGAAAAATTTAAGAACTGATTTCATCCAAATTGTAAGAAAGCTACACAAAAACATTGCGCATCTAGGCTTCAAACCCATATTCTTTTTATTTTTGACTTAATTGTAATTTGTACCTGCATAAAAAATAGTTTATTCTTTTAGGCAATGTTTCATTCATGTATAAGATTAGACGGGATAAGTTATTCCGAGAGAACAGTATTTTAATTTTATCCAGTATAAAATTGTCCTAACTCACCCTTTATCCGCTGATCAAACAGGGCCTTAAACACACATGAATCAAGAGGACAAAAACAGAACCCCCCCCTCAAACAAAAAATAAAAATAAAAATTGCAATTTAGGTGATTTTATAGTGGAAAACAAATACAAATTCAATGCTCAGCGTACCAAAAGAAGAACCAACAGTTCAATGGAATGGATTTGAACTCAGGCCAATGAACTCATTGTCTTTCAGATGGCTGAACTAAACAAACACACCCACTTTGTTCTTCCTACAAAAAAACAAAAATGAAACTATCAATCAAACTAAACTCAGTCAATTTTGATATCAATCAAGCGAGGTGACTTAGTTTCTTCACCATCCGAAACTATCTCTTCCAAACTCAAAGGCAATAATCCACAGGAGAAACTGAGACTCGGCTTCAGTCTCGGCACAAAAACTGGCTCTGCCTCTCTGTTCAAAATCTGCAAAACTCTCCTCATCGATGGCCTCGCGTTGCTATCCGGGTTCGCGCAACTCAAACCCACAAGCAACAGCCTCTCCATTTCACTCTCCTCGAACTCCCCGCGAAGCCGATGATCAGCTGCCTCAGTGATCTTCCCTTCACCATACAATCCCCAGACCCAATCAACCAAATTCACCATCTTGTTACCACTCTGTTCTTTCTCAATTGCCCTCTTTCCACAAGCCACTTCAAGTATCACAACACCATAGCTAAAAACATCGGTTTTCTCAGTTGCTTTCCCGGACTGAAGATACTCTGGAGCAAGATATCCCATTGTTCCGGCCGTCAGAGTTGAAACCGGGCTCTTATCGTGGTCCATCAGCCTCGCCAATCCGAAATCCCCGAGCCGGGCATTGAAATTCCCATCCAGCATGATGTTGCTAGTCTTTATATCTCTGTGAATCACTTGCTGTTCACATTCTCTGTGGAGATATGTGAGAACAGAGGCTAACCCAATTGCAATATTGTATCTTTGTACCCATTTCAGTGACTTATCTTGCTCTGTTTCTTGGTATATGACCTTGTCAAGACTCCCATTGGGCATGAACTCATAAACAAGCAACAATTCATTCTTCTCAACACACCAACCTTGGAGCTGAACTAAGTTTTTGTGCCTCAAACCAGCGATAATCGACAATTCAGCAAGGAACTCTGTTTTGCCTTCGTGGGCGTGTTTTGATCTTTTCACTGCAAAAACAGTGTCCGAATCATTGAAATTGGTTCTGTAAACAGTGCCGAACGCTCCGTGGCCAATGATCCTGCTGGAATGAAACCCTCTCGTGGCTAAATTGAGCTCTCTGTAAGTGAATTGTCTTGGACCAGTCACAAGCTCTGCTTTGAAGCTCTTCTCCATTCGAATCCCCCTCCATTTCTTCATCGAAATCCACCCGAAAACCATGAGAAATGCACAAAAGAAGGCCGGACCGGCAATCCCAAAACCCAAACCGAGCCTCCGGTGAGTATTGTTGGGAGATTCAGGGACCGGGATTGGCGGTGTAAGCACCGAGTTATCGGAGATATTGTGAGGATGAATTCGAGGCCTCACCGTGCGAAACCCAGAAGTCTGAAACCTCCATTTCTCAATCTGGTGAAGCTCCGTGCTTCCCTCTGTTGATGCCGAAAAACCCACATACATAACCTGTTTTAGATAACCAGAAAGGTCAATATCGACCGTTAACAGAGCATTATTGGGCTTGAAATTCGTGTAACTCAAGAACACATTGAGCCTCTGTTCATCGCTCATGTAATCAATCCAAACATTGATCATGTCCCCACTCTTCAGATCGATGCCCTGAGACAACGGATCGGCAGTCTTGTTCGAAATCAAGCTTTCGATGTCTAACCCAACATGGTGGTCGTTGGTATCGTTGAAATCTGAATCAAGTCTTGTATCGAATTCGATTGCGACGAACTTTTTCTTGGTCAATTGGGACGAATTGACAAGACCCAAGTACCCTCCCGGGCTTCCCAGAGTCTGATTGTCTGGAGAGAGAAAGAAGGCAATCCCATCACCAAACGATGTGGGATTGACATTGCTGATTGAGAAAGAGAAGCTCGTAGAGAAAGAAGCAGTGATGTTGGTTTGAGGATCGAAGAAGGGAATTGGGTAGTTGTAGATGACTGTTCCAGAGCTTGAAGATGGGACACCGAGCTCTCGGGTGAGGCCGATGAGGCCGTCTCGGAGGAAAGAGTCGCCGAGAAGTGTGATGTTTCGGAAAGAGAAAGATGGGAAATCGAAACTTGTGTTATGCTCTGCAAATGCTAATGGTGGATGTGAGAAATTGAGGAGGAAGAAGATGAGAACCAAGAAAACAAGAAGGTTTCTTGGATGGGTGTTGATGGACATGGTTGAGAGAATGAAATTGGCGTTGATGAATAGAAAGGATCAGTATTGGGAATGGAAGTGAAAAGTAGTTCTTGGTGTTCATTGCGGAGGAGAGAGAGGTGGAGGTGGTGGGAATCTTGGGTGGGAAAATGGGTTTCAAACGGTTGTGAAATGGGCGCGTGGGTCGGTTCTTTGACGGAGGAGAAAGAAAAAAAAAACTAGGTTTTGTAACGGTTATGTGGAAGTTTTGTAAGTGGCGGCCAGCTACAAGACGGTGACGTTTAGGAGGACTTTCTGTCCCTTGTTTGATGCTTTTTCGGCTAGCGACGTGGTGGCATGGCGTGCACCAATTATTGAGCCAAAAGATGACAACAAACATTCACATGGCCTATGCTATAACCTTTTTAATCAAATAAGGTTAAATATGACATATATAAAATAATTTATTTTTTTATTATTTTTTTATCATATCATCTCCCTATTTTTTTATATATAGTTTTTTATAAAAAAATAAAAAATACACTTATTTAGGTCATTCCAAATAATCCCTAAGTTTCAAAGACACATATTAATAATATATGGTATAGTCATTGTTTAATGTTATAAATTGTGTAACAGATAGTTTTAAAATATACGAAAATATAAAATAATGTATTAATTTTAATAAAAATGTATTAAAAAAATTACATATTTTTTTATTTTATTTTATCATTTACTTGTGTTGTAGGAGAATTTACTAACAAGATTCATTAATAAAATCTTTATAAAATAATCAATATCACATTATTTTACATAAATTTTAGGGAGATTAATTTATTAAAAAATTCTTTTTCAAATGTTTATATTTCAATTAGTTCATAAGATATTCTTATATTCTAATAAATCTTATTATTTGAACATTTGATCTACTAAATCTTAATTCTCATATTTAAAGTATTTTATGGATATTTATACCTTTACAAATATTTTTTGAATGGTTAGCAATCTGGTGATGTAAACATTTATATTTTATAATGTGAATATTCATATTGACGTGTGAATGTTCACATGACAGTGTGAACATTTACATTGACGGAGTGAACATTCACATCATGGAACATTCATAGTGTAAATGTGAATATTATTAGGGGTATTTTGGCTACTATGTCACTCATAGGACTTATTGGAATATAAAAAAATAATGTGAACTAAATGAAATATAAGTAAGTACAAATGATTTATGAAAAAATATCCCTAAATTTTATGTATAAAAAATATTTTAAAATCATTTTTCTTGAAGAAATTGTTCAAAATTAACATCCTAAATAAATCTGTCTGAAAACTGAAGTGTTGAAGTTCATGCTTTATTATTATTCGTTTCGAGAGATTAAATTTTAATTAAAAAATTAAAAAATTATTTAAAATGTTAAAAAAGAATATAAAAAGTCAATTTTTTTTACTTTTCTCTACATTTTTAATGTAGTATATTTAAATTAAAAATTATTTTCAAATATTTTAATTTTTTTAATTATATATTTAAAAAACAAATCCACTTCTCAAAGCAATCTTATAAATTTTAATTCAGAAAAGAGTAATACTTCATGCAAAGGAAAATAAAGCCTAGGACTACCTATTAAAAAATTGTTAATTTGCATAACCATGTGACTGTCATTATGGGTCCCAAAATCCCAAGTTTTCAAAAGTAAAAATTATGACCACCACACGTCACATAGCCGTTGTGATACGGAAACAACAAAAATCACAATTCAAAGTTGGTATGGTTTCACCAATAATTATTCCTTCATAGTACGTACATTTTTTTTGTTTGGAAAAATAACTTTATAGTGATGATAGAAAAAAAAAATTATAAAATCATAAAAAAATATATTATTTTAATTATTAAAATATATATATTTTTTATTAATTTATATTTTATTTACTATCCAACTGTGCTGTTATTTAGGATTCGTTTGAGAAATAGGTTGGTTTTTTGACTATTTTAATCTGGAGTTAAAAAGTTTAATTTGAGATGGATTTTTTGAATTTTTTGATTTTTATGAAAGAAATAATGTAATGATTATGGGTTGAATGTGATGTTTTGTCTTATTAGATTAAAAAATTTAATTTTTTTTATACTATTTTAGTCAAAAAAATCCCAAACCTATCTTTCTAAACGAGCACTTGCTTATTTTATTTTATTTTATTTTTTAACTAAACAATCAATTTTTAACTTAGTTTTGAAATACATATATTCAAAACACAATTTTAAGTTTGAAATTCTATTTTTAAATATGACTTCAATTAATTTATTTAAAACTCTTTAAAATCATGATTTAAAACTCAATATTGAGGAAATGATCTTAGATTTATAAAATAAATTTAAAATAACCCAATCTAATCATTCCAAATTCAATCCTTATCCCAACAAATATGAACTATTAGTTTTTCATTTTTTACATCTTGAATGGATATTGAATTATTTAAAATTTAAATTATTTTATTTATTATTTGTGACACCCTAAATATTTAATTAATACCACAATCAATAATAATAATAATAATATTGGGTGTAGTAGTAAAATAAATAAATAATTTTCTATTGGTATGCAATAAAGTGTAATTTAATTAGAAATTAATTTGTTTATATAGTTATGTTAAAGAACTGGGCCAAAGTGTGATTATCACAAATATTCATTAAGATAAGCATAAATCTATGATGATTTATGATCAAATCTTGGGGGGGATTTGAGCTGTGCCACGTGTTGGCCTGGTGATACATTTGCCTCCCTATAAATAGGCCAGGAACACAAGGAAAAAGAAGAAGAAGAGAGGCACGCAAGATACTAGAGAAAGTGGTGATAGTGGAAAGTAAGATTAAAGGTCAATATTAAGGTGAGTTATATTACACCTTGAGTCACTATAATATATTTTACGTATGTTTTGAATTACCATAAATTATTTTATACAAGTTTATGTTTTATAAATTATATTAATATTCCAATTACGTGGATTAATTTCTGAACTCTATTTGTTTAAAATGAAACTCATGGATATGTTTGTTTAAATTTTAAAGAATATTTGACTATGATCTTATAAATAATTATATTTTGTAAGTACCATCACGGGAGTCCCATGCGTTGGGGGACTTAAAATAACCATTGGCATCTGTTTGGCCACTTTGTGGTTCTCTGTTTGTCATGGATCCATTGATCTCTATTCTAACTATCACTCCTGTGACCTCCATTCTGTTTTGTTCTGTACCATGGTTATGGTTATTTATTTACATAATTTTTGTATTTTCAATTTCTGCCATTTTGAATAATTTGTTTATTCAAATTAAGTTATGTAAATGTTTTAACTTAACTAACAATCCATGGTTATTTTGTATTCCCTATACTCTTGGCATAATATTTATCACTCTACTATGTGCTTATAGTTGTTACCCTTTCAGGTGACGAGATGTAAAGAAGACCCATAACCTCACGTTGTGGAACCCGTACGAGAATTTGATGTTGAACCACTATTTTTTTAAATTTTATTTTTGCTCCCTTTTGTTCTTACTCAGAGCCAGTCACTGAATAATAAAATAATAAAAGCCTTATAGATGTATTTTTTCTTATTAAAACAGTAAAATGAAGTAAATTTTGTGTTTAATTATTTTTATTTCCTTTTGCCTCCGCCTACGTCATTTAATTTGCCATGATTAGAATAAAGTAGTAAGTTACAATTCCAGTCCTAAGCCCCTGGGGTTGGGTCGTGACAAAAGTGGTATCAGAACAATGGTTCATTCAAAAAAATTTTTTTTTTGCTATTTTAATTTGATCAGAAAGTTCGAAAAGTTATAAATAAATCTATAAATAAAATTATATAACTAGATAAACATAATAAAATGAAATAAATATTTACCTGCGACGTTAGTCATTTTGTGTAAAATCTCACGTTTCTTCTGGTGATGTGGGAATGTCCGAGATTAACCTTAACGAGGCATTTTGGGAGGAGCTCAGGGCCATTAATTTGGATGAGATTTTAGCAGAGCACCCCGCCCCCATCTCACCTGAAGGATGGGGAGATTAAGAGGATATAATTAGAGGACTGCATTCAGGCCTTGCCCAATTGATGGGTCGGCCAATCTATATACAGATTGATCCTACTGATGTCCCACATTTACTATGAAGGCAGAGCCGTGCCTATACGCGCAAGCGCTTTCTCGGACCCACTTATGTCCTCGGCGTTGCCCCAGGACATGACCGCTCACACTACATCGTAAGTCCTTTGCCCCCAGATTTTGTGGCAAGAAGGGGAAATATATACCTCGAGGACTACATTTTTACCACTGTCCCTAACCCGCTGGAGATTATTAATATAAAAAATGTTGATTTTAGTAATAACCTATCATATATCGAGACACTCGACTAGATTGTTGATTGAGCATTTTTGAGATACATATAGTCCGTCCCCATTTTTACAGTTCAGGCAGCATAAATGTGTTTTGTTGTGGTCCAGTTAGGATAGGAATTTGAGTTTTTTATGCAACACTACTTCCCATGGTTGTTTGGCCCATTTGACCCACCACTTTAGATTTGGTAGAAGAAAACCTTTTTGTACGCTAACCATGATGTGTTCTAATCCCTTTTTGTTGTCTTTTTGTTTTTTTGTTGTACCACAGGGATGAGATACTAACATATTCTGACTTTTGAAATAAGGATGTAATATTAATTGTAAAAGTAGTAAAGTTGGTATTTTATATAGATATAGATTGCGTTATACATGCTTATATATATATATATATATATATGCTGCGTTATGGATGTAATGTCTCGTTTATTACTTTATAGAATGGCCAATAATGGTAACGAAAGTGAGTCATCAGTCAGTGGCACTGAATCGATGGAAAGAATCATGGAAAGAGCGGTTATTAGCTTTTTGCAAGCCTCGCAGACTAACATTAACAATGGGATACCGGAACGGCGAGAAGAGCCGGTTATCATAAAACAGTTCCAGGATCTGAAACCCACCACATTTACCAGTGGTCCAAACCCAATGATAGCAGACGCTTGGGTTAAAGACATGGAAAAGATTTTTCACGCCCTACCTTGCACCAGAAGACAGAAGGTAACTTTCGCCACTTTCAGTTTCAAAGATAATGCATAGGAATGGTGGCTTCTCATTCTGGAGAAAGAAGAAATTGCAACTTGGGTAAGATTCTTGGAAGTATTTTACGAAAAATACTTCCTAGACATTAGAATTCATACATCTAAAGTAAGGAACCATGTTGGTGGCCGAATACGAGATCAAGTTTACACAACTCGCTCGGCTTGCGACATGTTGGATACTGAAATTAAAGATAGGCTCGAGGTCTTGAAACTGTCAACCTATGCAGAAGTGGTAGACCGGGCGTACATTGCAGAAAAGGGGATTAAAGCCTCGCGTTCCCGGGAACCAAGCCAAAAGAAGGGATTCTAGGAAAAAAACAACAGAAGACCCGGTGTAGCGCCTCGCAAAAGGGTGAATATGGGCCCAACTAGTTCAGACAATCAAGGTCCCACCAACCCCCAAGGTGGCACTATTCCAATTTGTCCTACTTGTGGGAAGGCTCATTGGGGACAATGCCATCGAGACAAGGAATCATGCTTTAAATGCAGTCAAGTTGGCCACTTGCTAAGGGATTGTCCAAAGCTGACCAATCCTACAACCAACCCCTCTGGCCCAGTAAAAAAACCCGCAAGACCTGGAGGAGAGAGGAAGGACCAAAAAGGCCAAGGAAGGGCTTTCGCCTTGGTACCTGGAAAACCAGAAGTTACAGAAAACATTGTGTTAGGTATACTTTCTGTCTATGGTCATTTAGTTCACGTCCTCATTGACTCTAGGTCAATTCATTCTTTTGTTGTACCACACTTTGCTGCCAAGTTGGCATCAACACCCGAACCATTAGGATATATATTGTCTGTGTATTTTTCTTTTGATAAGTCTGCCTGTAGTACTGATGTGTACAAATCATGTACTACATCCTTAAAAGGCAAAACCTTATATGTAGACTTGATTATATATATATATATATATCTATATATATATTTGGAGTGTATATTGAATGGCTAATAAAGTGAAATGTTAGTAATAATAATTTTTTTTTATTTAAAAAGAGGATATATACGGCCTGTCACCACCCTAATACATAGGGTGGTGAACATGCCTATTTAGATAAGCACCTAGATAAGTCATAATAGGAAAGAAGCAAGTGGCAAGTGATTTGAGTGACACGTGGTGACAAATTTACCATGACTGTGCACATTTTCCCCTATAAATAAAGAGTCGCCGAGCTTCGAAAAGAAACAAGAAAGAAATACATAGATTCAAAACAAGTACAACATACTAGTAAGCAATAATAAGGAAGTAAAGGCTAAGGGTCGATAATAAGGTGAGTAATATTATACCTTGAGTCACCATAACATATTTTACGAATGTTTTGAGTTACCATGAATCATTTATATAATTTATGTTTTATGGTTATATTAATGTTTCAATTACGTGGATTATTTTCTGAACTCTATTTGCTTAAATTGAAACCCATGGATATGTTTGTTTAAATTTTAGAAAATATTTGACAATGATTTTATAAACATTTGTTTTGAATAAGTATCACCACGGAGGTCCCATATCTTAGGGGACTTAAATAATTACTGGCCCTCTGAATTGTCACTTTAGTGACCCTCTGATAGTCCCATGCCTTGGGAGACTTAAATAACCTTTGACCCTCTGATTAGTCACTTCGTGACCTTATGTCTGTCATGGATCCATTGACCCTCTGTTCTGTTGTGTAGCGTGGTTATAATTATTTTGTTTATATGATTTTGTGTCATATGTCTGTTATTAATAACTTATTCGAACCAAACTATTCATCGTTTAGCCTAAATAATTATCCATGATGATTTTATACCCTCATGCTCTCAGTATAATATTTCTCATTCTGCCATATGCTTATAGCTGCTAAAACCCCTTTCAGGTGAAGAAATTTAAAGAATGATGGTTTTACCCTGTGGATCAGAACCTCAAATTTGATATGGATATCATGTTTTTTCTCTTGTAATCATTATCTAACTGATATTACATCGTTACATAACTAATAATTTCTACGAACGCTTTAGGTATTTATTTACATCTTTTATTTTAATCCGCTGCATTATTTAATTACTTGTAATTAATCTAAGAAATTTTAGAATTAGCTAGTTGCGAATCCAGCCCTGGTCATTGGGATGGGTTGTGACAAAAGTGGTATTAAAGCAATGGTAAAAAAAAAATAAGATCTTACCTTAGTCCTTATAGTGATAAGTCTTTTTCTATAGCTAAGTTGGGCATCCTGTGGTGTAGGCAATGTCAGAACTTAACTTTGGCGACTCTTTTTGGTACGGGCCTGATTCCTCGGACGTTGAAAGAATTTTTGAAAATAACAATTACGTTCCAAACTTACTAGAGGAAATAGGTGATTCAGAAGCAATAGTTAGGCAGCCAGACCCGACCCTCAACCGACTCATGGGCCGACTAGTATACTTAAGGGCCGTCCCCACAGAAGTAGACACACAGTGGTGGAGGGTTGACGCTATGAGTACCTTAGACAGGTTTTTACGACCTACACGGGTAGTAGGCATGCCTCCGAGTTAGAGATATCCTCGTTATTTAGTGGCACCTTTACCATCAAAGTTTATGGCTCGACGAGGAAATGCCTTCTTAAGTGATCACATTCAAGCAAGAGTCCCTCCCCCTCAAAACCTAATTGATACTCAGATGATTAACTTTGGTGACATTACGATGTATGTAGAGGTACCTGTGCGTATCACAGGACGACAACTGTGGGGTTACGAGGTAGGCATCCCCATATACCGAGTGGAGGTCGTATGATGATGCTTTGGCATCGAGCAAAGTGGTTGGGAGTTTGAGCATCACATGCAACTGCAGTACCCATGGCTATTTTCAACATAAGATCCTGATAACAAAATCCTTTCTTTTGTTTTTTTTGTTTTTTTTGTTTTTTCCTTGTGTTTGGTGTCCAAGTGAGCTGACCATGACCTAGTTCTAACCTGTTTTGTCATGGAGGGTTAGGCACTAAATTGACATAACTACAAGTGATGTACCAACACCATTATACATGAATAAAACCGGTGTTTTGTGAATAATGTATGCATTTTCTATGTTTTGTAGATTATGTGAATATGTTTTGATTTGGGTAATTAATAAAAATCATGCACCACGTTTATTAAAATTGTTTTATAGCTATGACTAACGATGGAAATGGTACTGGGTCGTCATCTAATGGAGCCAATCCAATGGAAAGGATTATGGAAAGAGCTATTACCAGTTTCTTGCAAGCCTTGCAGAACAATGGGTCACCAGAACATCGAGAAGGGACAACTACAATTAAACAGTTCCAAGACCTGAACCCTTCCACGTTTACAAGAGGTTCAAACTCGTTGATAGCTGAAGCTTGGGTTAAAGAAATTAAGAAGATTTTTCGTGCCCTATCCTGCACAGAAGAATATAAAGTATCCTTCGCCACTTTCACCTTCAAGGAAGATGCACAGGAATTGTGGCTTCTCACCTTAGAAAAAGAAGAGATCGTGACTTGGGCGCAATTCCTAGAGGTGTTCTATGAAAAGTATTTTCCAGAATCACTACGGGAGCAGAAGGCATCTGAGTTCCTACATTTGAGGCAATGAACAATGTCTGTGGCAGAATATGAAAGTAAGTTCACACGACTAACCCGATTTGTACCGTATGTTATTCCGACAGAAGCCCGAAAAGCAAGGAAATTCAAAGCAGGATTAGATGCAGAAATCAAAGATAGGCTTGAGGTTTTGAAACTGCCAACCTATTCAGAGGTGGTGGATTGAGCATGCATTACCGAAAAAGGAATTAAAATCGTACGTTCAAGTGAAATGGGTCAAAAGAAGTGTTTTTGGAAACCAGCCGAAGGATCAAGGGTAGCCTCACCAAAGAAAGTAAATCCCGGATCTACTAGTTCAACTGGTTCAGCCAACTAAAGTTTTACTATTCCCAAGGGTAGCACTATTCCGAATTGTTCGAGTTGTGGAAAAGCTCATAAGGGACAGTGCTATCGAGTAATAGGAGCATGTTATAGATGTGGCCAAGTTGGCCATGTGATGAAAGACTGCCCAAAATTCACCAACTCTATGATGGGTACCTCTGAACTAGCTCAAAAACCAGAAACCGCCACAGGAGGGAAGAAGGAACAGAGGCGCCAAGGGAGAGTTTTTGCGTTAGTACCCGGAAATTCCAATGCTATGGAGAGCGTTGTGACAGGTACACTTTCTGTCTGTGGTCACTTAGCTTATGTTCTCTTTGACTTTGGTTCCACTCATTCGTTTGTTACACCACACTTTGTTTCCAAGTTAACATCAACACCTGAACCATTGGGATATGCATTATCTGTGGCTTTTCCATCTAGTGTCTCCACATTTAGTACAAAGATATACAAGTCCTGTGTTATATCCCTAAAGGTGAAACTTTGTATGTCGATCTGATTCCACTCCACATTAGTAGCTTCGACATAATCTTAGGAATGGATTGGCTTGCTACCAACCATGCCTTTATTGATTATACGACCAAAAAGGTCTTTCTTCGGTTACTCAACCAATGCGAGCTGGTCTTCGAAGGAACTAGAGTTTCTACCCATCTGTATTTGATATCCTTCATGATAGCCCAACGACTTTTGAAAAAAGGTTGTGGTGGTTGTATTTATTATGTGGTCGACGCTCAACAAATAGACCCAACACTCGATTCAATACCGGTCGTTCGAGAATTTCCTGATGTTTTCCCTGAAGACTTACCTGGTACCTTAGTTGATCAAGAAATTGAATTCACCATTGACACTCAACCCAATACACAACCGATCTCCAAAACCCCTTATCGCATGTTATTGGCAGAATTAAAGGAACTAAAAACCCAACTCCAGGAACTCCTGGACAAAGGTTTCATTCGACCAAGTACCTCACCATGGGGAGCTCCAGTGTTGTTTGTAAAGAAAAAGGATGGCATAATGAGGTTATGCATCGATTATTGGGAGCTGAACAAAGTCACCATGAAGAATCGATACCCCTTGCCAAGAATCGACGACTTGTTTGATCAACTTCAAGGCGCCCAAGTATTCTCCAAAATTGACTTGCGTTCCGGCTATCATCAACTAAAAGTCAAAACAGAAAGCATTGAGAAAACGGCCTTTAGAACACGTTACGAGCACTACGAGTTTATTGTTATGCCATTTGGCGTCACAAATGCTCCAACGGCCTTCATGGACCTCATGAACCGAGTGTTCAGATTATATCTTGATGAGTTCGTTATCGTCTTTATTGGCAACATTTTCGTATACTCCAAGTCACCAGAGGATCATGAGCGCCACTTATGAGCAGTGCTGCAAACATTACATGATCACAAAATTTATGCCAAGTTGAAGACATGCGAATTCTGGATCACTAGTATACACTTCCTCGGCCACGTCATCAACAAAGATGGCATCTCAGTTGACCCCCAAAAAGTTACAGCAATCGTGGATTGGCCACGACCTACTAACGTGTCCAAGATTCGAAGCTTCTTGGGTTTAGCCGGCTATTATCGACGCTTCGTTCAAGATTTCTCAAAGATAGCATCACCCTTGACCCAGCTAACTCAGAAGAGCACACCCTTTGAATGTAGTGACAAGTAGGAACGTTGTTTCCAGGAGTTGAAAAATAGGCTTGTGACAACTCCTATACTGGCACTCCCCACAGGAACTGATGGGTTTGTAATTTATAGCAATGTCTCATACAATGGTTTGGGTTGCCGTCTTATGCAGAATGGGAAAGTCATTGCATATGCCTTGCGACAACTAAAGACTCACGAGAAAAACTACCCGACTCACGATCTAGAATTGGCTGCAGTAATCTTCGCCCTCAAGATCTGGTGTCATTATCTCTACGGTGCAATCTGCGAGATTTATACCAATCACAAGAGTTTTAAATATCTGTTTACGTAGAAGGAACTGAATATGCGGCAACATCGATGGCTAGAATTTATGAAGGACTACTATGTGGAGATCCATTACCATCTGGGCAAAGCTAACATGGTAGTAGACGCATTGGGTCGAAAGACTACCAGAAGGTTGGCATGTATTCTCGTCCCCCGCAAGATGAAAAGACTATTCGCCAACGTAATCATGGAACCCACATTGATTGAAGAAATTAAAGCACGCCAATGTGAAGACAAACTTTTGAAGAAAAAGTACGAGGAGCAGAAAACTACTCCTAATTCTGACTTCACTATAAGCAATGGGATGCCAAAATTTTGAAATTGAATATGCGTACCCGACATACCAGAGCTCAAGAAGAAGATATTGATGGAGGCTCATAGCTCGAGGTTTGCAGTCCACCCTGGCAACACTAAGATGTATTACAATCTGAGAGAACACTACTGGTGGACAGGAATGAAAAAAGACATAGCAAGCCACATCTCTAAATGCTTGCAATGTCAACGTGTTAAAGTAGAACATTAGAGACCTGTAGGAATACTGCAACCATTCTCTATTCCTGAGTGGAAATGGGAGCACATTACTATGGACTTTGTGGTCGGGCTGCCACTGTCAATTTCAAAGAATAATGCGATATGGGTTATAGTAGACCGATTAACGAAGTTGGCACATTTCCTACCAATCAGAATCACATACTTCCTTACTAAGTTCGCCACTCTATACATCAAAGAAATCATTCGATTGCATGATACCCTAGTTTTAATCGTGTCTGACCAAGACCCCCGCTTCGTATCTCATTTCTGGAACAAATTGCAAGAAGCTTTGGGAACAACACTGAAGTTTAGCACTACTTATCATTCGCAAACTAATGGGTAATCCGAAAGAACAATCCAAACTTTGGAAGACATGCTACGGATGTGCGTGTTGGACCTCAAGGGTAATTGGGATAAACACCTGCCTTTAGTGGAATTCGCCTATAACAACAGCTACCAAGCAAGTATTGATATGGCACCATACGAAGCATTGTATGGAAGGAGATGTCAGTCACCTCTATGTTGGGCAGAAGTCAGAGACAGAAAACTATTAGGCCCTGAAATCGTGCAAATAACGAGTGATAAGATTCAACTCATCCAACAACGAATTCGCACAGCTCAAAGTCGCCAGAAAAGCTATGTGGATACACAGAGACGAGATTTGGAATTTCAGGTAGGAGAGCACGTTTTCTTAAAGGTCTCACTAACAAGGGGAGTCATTCGATTTGGAAAACGAGGAAAGTTGAATCCGCATTACGTCGGACCATTTGAAATACTGGAGAGAATTGGCCCTGTAGCATACCGTCTTGCTCTTCCACCAGAATTGTCCAATGTTCACAATGTGTTCCATGTTTCAATGCTTCGACAATATATTCGAGATCCAGAACATGTTGTCAATTATGAGAGCCTCGAAGTTCAAGAAAATCTCTCTTAGGAAGAATAACCAGTGCAGATTTTCGATCGTCGTGATCAAATTCTCTGAAACAAGACTATACCTCTTGTCAAGGTTTTATGGCAAAATTATCGTGTCGAAGAAGCTATGTGGGAAACAGAAAGTCAAATGCGAACCAAATACCCGCACCTTTTCGAAAACCAAGGTATGTCAAGTTTGAGGACAAACTTCTATTTAGGAAGGGAGAAATGTGACACCCTAAATAAAATCACACACACACATACACACACACACACACACATATATATATTTGGAGTGTATATTGAATGGTTAATAAAGTGAATGTTAATAATAATAAAAAAAAAAAAAATTTAAAAAAAAGAGAGAGGATATATATGGCCTGTCACCCCACATAGGATGGTGAATATGCCTATTTAGACAAGCACTTTGATAAGTCATAATAGGGAAGAAGCAAGTGGCAAGTGATTTGAGTGACACATGGTATCAAATTTACCATGATTGTGCACACTTCTCCCTATAAATAGAGAGTCGCCGAGCTTTGGAAAGAAACAAGAAAGAAATACATAGATTCAAAACAAGTACAGCATACTAGTAAGCAATAATAGGGAAGTAAAGGCTAAGGGTCGATAATAGGGTGAGTAATATTATACCTTGAGTCACCATAACATATTTTACGAATGTTTTGAGTTATCATGAATCATTTTATATAATTTATGTTTTATGGTTATATTAATGTTTCAATTACGTGGATTATTTTCTGAACTCTATTTGCTTAAATTGAAACCCACGGATATATTTGTTTAAATTTTAGAAAATATTTGACAATGATTTTATAAATATTTGTTTTGAATAAGTACCACCACGGAGGTCCCATGCCTTAGGGGATTTAAATAATTACTAGCCCTCTGAATTGTCACTTTAGTGACCCTCTGACAGTCTCATGCCTTGGGGGACTTAAATAACCTTTGGCCCTTTGATTAGTCACTTCGTGACCCTCTGTTTGTCATGGATTCATTGACCCTCTGTTCTATTATGTACTGTGGTTATAATTATTTTGTTTATATGATTTTGTGTTATATGTTTGTTATTAAAAATAACTTATTCGAACCAAACTATTTATCGTTTAGCCTAAATAATTATCTATGGTGATTTTATACCCTCATGCTCTCAGTATAATATTTCTCACTTTGCCATGTGTTTATAGCTGTTAAAACCCCTTTCAGGTGAAGAAATTTAAAGAAGAATGGTTTTACCCTATGGATCGGAACCTCAAATTTGATATGGATATCATGTTTTTTTTTTCTTGTAATCATTATCTGACTGATGTTACATCGTTACATAACTAATAATTTCTATGAATGCTTTAGGTATTTATCTATATCTTTTATTTTAATCCGCTGCATTATTTAATTACTTGGAATTAATCTAAGAAATTTTAGAATTAGTTAGTTGCGAATCCAACCCTAGTCATTGGGATGGGTCGTGACACCCTCCACATTGAAAACTTTGATGTGATCTTAGGTATAGATTGACTAGCTACCAACCACGCCTCTATTGATTGTAAAGCCAAAAAGGTTTTTGTGGACTTGCCTTTTTCCGTGCCCCCGCCTTTTGGAAAGGGTTTGAAAAGAAAGGCCTCACAGTTCGGACTCCCGCGGTTCTGAATCTAGTCTCACAAGTGTATTGTGAAACTGATAAATACCAAAGAGTCCAAATCCGGCAAATCTTTTTGGAAAATCGATTTTAAATCAAATAATGCCAATATTGGACTGTTTTGCCAGGTTACAGAGTCACCACCTAAATATTTTGTTTTTGGGAAATTTAGGAAACCCTAACTCATGTCAAAGGCCACGTGTTCGTCATCACCAAAGTTGCCTTGGCTCGGAAACTTGGGTACGAGAGGGGAAGGTCATGAAATGAGCACCCTCGCTCGCCCAATCAAAAGATCGGCCTTTACTAACTATGATATAATGTTTTATATACATTATGTATTCTTATTCTGGTTATTAAATTAGCTTTACTATGTAACGCACACAAGCAAGTATAAACTACATCGCAAGAATTGGAACATTTCAAGTCATGTTTGTTTTGCGAAAATGGTTTGAATTTGTTACCTCAAGTGGTCTTAAAGATGCAGATTTGCCACCAAACACAGTGGGCTTAAAACATGATTTGCCACAACAAAGTAGGCTTAAAACGCACATTCGTTGCATCGTTCCAATTCAAACAATAAGTCTTCATCCACAGGCATTCAAGCAGTTTAACGAGTAAGCACATAGCCTCATGGCAAACATGCTATCATGGCATCATGGTAATCACACTTGTGCAAGTATGCTAAAGTGCAAAAGCTTACCGAGTACTCCAAGCCAAAACAAAAACTAGTTAGAAAGATGCATGATTCTAACTATGTTAAGTGTCTAATGCAACACATGCAATATGCAATTTAATAGGCTCGGCTACTAATATGGCATATGATTCAATTTGATAACATGCTATAAAAACGCGTATTCAAAGAAGTATTGAAATTGCAATGCAGTTTGAATGATGCGCCGAGCCTCGGTGTATGCAATACAAATGAATGGATG
Organism: Camellia lanceoleosa; assembly: GCA_025200525.1. Classification (NCBI taxonomy): domain Eukaryota; kingdom Viridiplantae; phylum Streptophyta; class Magnoliopsida; order Ericales; family Theaceae; genus Camellia; species Camellia lanceoleosa. The sequence continues at coordinate 178,851,395 of CM045764.1, read as the reverse complement.
AAAACATGCGATATGTTAATTGAAACTTGTCCCTAATCTAACCATCGAAAGCGATTAAATAAAAAGGAGAAAAACGTGGGGTTGGAATACATACACACACGCACGCACACTTATTACAACATTATGCCCTCGCGAAGGAGGGTCCGAATGAATAAACGCTAACTAACTAGTTAATCAAAGCTAAGCTAAGCTAATTATTACAACACTTGAAATGAATACTAACTATCTAAGCTAATTAAAATAAATTAATTAGGCCAAGCTAATTAAATATTACAATACGACTAATTAGCTACAACTAATTGAACAATTAAATAGCAACATATTTGATATGGATATCAAAGGAGATGGATGGAGGTTGCATGCGCATCGCCTGAAAGCTGCTCTATCTACCCCAGACTGCCTCTGTTTCACCTTCAGCTATTGCATCTGTTTCTGCAAAACTGTATTGTTGGACACACACCAATGGCCGGCCGTGCATTACTGATGGCTGGCCGGGCCCATAGAGGGCCAGCCGTGCATTGATTTGATGCAAACTTTGTTTCTGTGCTCTGAGGTGAAATCAGTGCAGATAGAGCATTTGCAAGCTCTGTTTGTCCTTCCACCCTTCTCTGTCATAGGAGGGCCTCAAAACAAGAATGGAATCATTCTTAAAGACATTAATGAGCAATTAATTGCTTGATGCTTTAGGACATGATTTTGGACAAAATCAATAAATGTAATGCAAATGGACCACCCCTCCCTTTTTGTCATGAAATGAACTCAAAGAAGGGAAGTTGGGACACCTCAAGGACATCAAAAACACCATGAATTGATGCATGATGGCACTTGACATAAGAAGCTTGGCATAACGTCTGGCCAAGTTCAAGCTTTTCAAGCCATTTTCCTTAAGTGTGTTGAACCAAATTTTAAACCAATTTTATTAGGCCTTGTTATTAATTAGTCCATTTGTCCAAATGTGATGTTAAGAGTCCTCTAAACAAGAAATAATGTCAAACGAGAGGTCTCTCTAAAACATGAGAGAAATGCTACACCGTTGACAATGAATCCCCTAAGAGATTAAGCCATTAAGTGTAGGCCATTCTTACATGTTTCGAGCAACCTCAATCGGTTGAAATCATTCTTGTACGGGAAAGAATTTCACCTTCTCGTATAATCCTGTTGATCAAGTCTGCGTTTCTCAATACGTCGTCGTACCACCACCTGAAAACACAAACGTGAACTGGCCGGCGGGTGTGTGCCGGAAACCTCTCCGATGCCTAAGTCAGTAAGCAAGACAGGAAGGCAAAAGCTCAATGTATTCAGGGAGCAAAATTGTATTACCTCTCCAAAGGTGTTATTGATGAGCTTATATAAGTTTCACATGGCACAATCCTGGTAGGATTCTAACTCCTCCAAGTGTAAAGTCCTTCTAGGATTACTCCTCCTTGCATAGAGTCCTCCTAGAACTCATACTCTTGGAAGATAATGCTTATCCTCCAACACTCTCCTCACTGCTTAAACCAAGTGAGATGGTCCCTCTTCAGCCGAACTCCCACTGACCGGAGTAACAACCAGTTCGGTCCTTACTTCTATCCCTTACCTCGGCGTACCCATGCTAAGGCCGAGCTAAACATAAGGGAGTCAAGCTGAAGGACATTCTGAGTCAAAGTTCACCTCGGTTTAACACAAGTTACGACTGAAGTAAACAGGCATCTACAGCCGAACTGTTATTAGTTCGGCTCTCCATTTCTTAACTTGTACTCCGGCTTCGTACGTCAAGACCGGACTGAGTACAAAACCGAGCTACACCACTTAAGCCTGTAAACCGGACTACCGCAAGACTCCGGCCGACGTACAAGCTACCCTTTCACTTGGGCTCACTTCGGCCCAACCACCAGCTCGGCCCAATTCAGTATAAATTGCCCTCTCAATTGCCCCTTAATTCCATCTGCAAAGCATGATTGGGATTACCTGTCTACCAACCGGGCTAGTCTTAACCTTTCCAGCCGAGCTAAAACACCCATTAGCCTCTCCAGCCGAGCTAAGACCCTTTAATTTTTCCAACCGAGCTAAACTTAGGCCGTACTGTACACGTCCGGTCAAAACGTCTCTTCAGTCTGCAGAAACTGAATCGATTGTCCTTCCAATGACACGTGGCAAACCCTGATTGGCCACCTCCAGCTGTAACGCCGTCCTTGTGTCTCACGCTTTTTGAATACTTCCCTCCAAAAACACCTTTACACAAAACCAACCCTTCATTTCAGAATCACTCCTCACTCTGTTCATCTCCTCTCTCTCTGCTGCCTCTGAAGCTCGTGCCTCCCTTTGCTGCTGCTCCAATCCTCCAGCTTACCTCTTCTTCTTCCTGGTAAGTGCACGAATCCATTTTTGTTTTTCTGTTTTTTACTTTCATTTTAATCCTTAATAGTATACGTGGTGTGTTTTTACAAAACATTTCCTGTTTTCCTCATTCATATCTGTACTTCTTGAAAAACTCCACAAGAACACATTGAATACACTGATTTAGCTAGTAGAACACCCCTTTCGATCTTTGTCCACGCCTCAACCGAACTAGAATACTGTTTTTGCTGCCTAGGCAAACTGAAACCGAACTAGAACTGGAACATGCCTCAGAGCAGTTTTAATAAGTTTCCATTTAATATACCTCAGCCGAAGTAAAAATACACTTGAATTTTGAAATTCTGGTCCTCGACCGAGCTAAGCCCTAGGGGCTAGGCCAGCTTTCTGTGTTCTAAACCGAACTCAAAGCTGCCCCCTTGAGGCATAACCGAAGTAAGAAAACCTTCTCTTGAAACCGAGATAACAGAATATTCTGTGAACCGAGATAACGAGCACTTATAAGAAACCGATGTAGACACCATAGCACCCTGTAGAGCCGAAATAAAACCAGTCTTTTTCTTGCTTTGTTTCTGTAGCACGGTCCTGAATCTGTGCTTAACAGCTTGTCTTTTCACTTTGCAGACTTAGGTTGCCAGGCACGCCACTGCGCTCAGCCGAGCTACTGAGCACACTCTTTTCAACCGAAGTAACTTATTTATAATTTATACAATAAAATGGGGAAGTATAGGTGTCTAGTAGAAACCCCAGGTGGCCTAGCCGAATTCAGGAAAGACTACCAAATCCCAGCCGATGTAAATCTCATACTGGCCGAACCAGATATAGAACCATGGGACAATGAAGGCTTTGTCCCCTTTACCATTCAATCCATAGTAGAGACCGGACTCAGATTCCCAGTCCAGCCCCTTATATGTGAATTTTTAAGACAAACCAGACTATGCCCCACACAACTGTCCACCAATACATACCGAATAATAATGGGTATAGCCGCTTTAAACCAACAAACCGGTCTCAACCTCGGATTAGCCGAAATATTCCACCAATACTCAATAGGCTCAAAGAATGATGGCTGGTGTTATTACCTTAGAATACGCCGAGGTCGAGAAAAAATAATAAAACACACACCGGATAAGGACTTAAACGACGATGATTTCTTTTGGGTTTCTGGAAATTTTGAAGACTTTCAGGCCCAGATCCTTGGCCGAAGAATAAACTGGAAGAAAGGAGAGCCCGGTATTCACACTTCGGTTGCATTTCTTACTTTTGCTTATTTCGGTTTTCCTCCATTCAACCGAACTAACACTTGTTCTATTCTCTGCAGATTCAGCTTTCCTCCATTCTCAGTACGGCCACCCCAACGTAGGTGTTCTCCGCGCCGCACTGCGAGTGAGAGAAAGAAGTTGGGCAAAACTTCTTGACTTTGAGCCGACATACAGATACTCCGGCCGAAGAAAAGCAAGAGTAACAGACTTTCTCCTCGAAGACCCACCAGAACCGGACCCAAGCTTGCCAGAAATCGTCCTCGTGCCACTCACAGCCGAACAAGAGATGGCGAAGAAGAACAAAATGAGAGCCATGCTCACCGCAACCACAAGGGCCGAAGTGCCATCAACCCAGCCGGCTGCCGAAACCATCATAGCTCTTCCCTCGCAACAACCATCATCCTCACGCCGAGCTAAGCGGCGGGACTCTCGAGACCGAGCGGGCTTGGTTGACGAGTTGACCCCATCCTTCCGAGCCCGAACTCAACCTCAACCGAATCGTCTAGCGAAATGCGCCTACCCACAAATGGGCTCCACCCTTCGTCTTCAACAACCGAGATATCGATGAAGATGACTCCGTTGTTGCTGACAAGGATCACCTTCTAGCCTTCAACCTGGCTAGGGGTGTTTGTTCCGCCTAAAGACATGGAGCACCACAAGCGACTAAACAAATTTGAAGGCCCTCCGGTCATCCACCAAGTCGATGATTCTGGTAAGCAGCACTGTTTTTTTTGATCAGTCTAATTTTTTCAAACTCTGAGCTCGGTCTCACAAGGAACTCTCCTTTTGCAGGCCATTCAGAAGAACACCATTGCCCACAGGCAAATAATGGAACTCCGCAAAACCACGAGGCACGCAATAAGGGACGCCGAAACCAGGGCGGCCGAGCTGTCGCTGTCCAAACAAAGGTCGGCCGAACTAGAGGCCGAGGTAACACGTCTGACCGGACTGGTTGCCTCGGCTGATAGTGACAAACTGCGCGCCGTGACCGAGGTAAAAGACAAATATTTATGGGAGATGGCGGAGCTTGAAAATCAGAAGAACGCCGAAATAGCAGTTGGAGACAAAGGTTGAAGAGGAGTACAAGGCAGGGTTCAAGGAAGCCGAAGCTGGCTACTCTTTGCAGTGTGAAGCCGCGAAACAACTGTTCTTCAAGTGCGGTTGGAGAGGTGCAGTGGAAAAGCTCGGTTGTGGACTGAAACCGAGGTCTACAACGCTTTGAGCACTTTATTCGGCTTCCTTTGCAAGAGTATGCGACGAGCTCCAAAAACAATTTCTCGGTTCTTCGATGGCGATGATGACGATGAAGAAGAAGAAAGCGAGACTCGCTAACCAGATCAAACCGGTGACCCATCAGCTCGGTTGGAGGCAACAATTGAAAATGCAGAGTCGGAATTCCCAACCGAGACGGCTCTAGCTGCAGATACCGGAGTACATGCTGACTCTGGGGCCGATCTGGATGCCGAAATAGATGATCTCTTCAATTGAACCTTTGCTTTTTCTTTTCTTTTTTTTTTTTTTTTTTTTTTTTTTTTTTGAACTTTTGTAACCGGGCTGCAGCCACTGCACTTGTACTTGCTTTTGAATTTGAATGAAAAAATCTTTCCCTCAAGTCTTATTTCGGTTGTGTATGTATGTCTGTACTTGTAATGAATTTATTTACACAACTGTGATCTCGGTTAGCTATCTAACTCACTAGCCAACCACTCTTCAGCCGATATAACTTACTTCGGCTGGAGAGTAGCAAGAGTTAGGTTAATCCAGCTGACCACTCTTCAGCCATACACTTACTTCGGCTGAAGAGTACAGAGAGTTGGTTTAATCCAGCCAACCACTCTTCAGCCATACCCATACTTCGGCTGAAGAGTACAAAGTGTTGGTTTAATCCAGCCAACCACTCTTCAGCCGATATAACTTACTTCGGCTGAAGAGTACAAAGTTGGTTTAATCGACCAACCACTCTTCAGCCATACCCATACTTCGGCTGAAGAGTACAAAGTGTTGGTTTAATCCAGCCAACCACTCTTCAGCCGATATAACTTACTTCGGCTGAAGAGTACAAGGAGTTGGTTTAATTCGGCCAACCTCTATGTAGCCATTCCCATACTTTGGCTAAGTGTTGGTTTAATCCAGCCAACCTCTAAGTTGGTTTGTCCAGCCAACTTAGAATAGAATGTTTGGTTATTCCGACCAAACGTCCTGACCTGGATCACGATCACGGGCCTAGGAGGTTAATAGTTGGTTATTAGGCCAACTACGTTTACAATGCTACTAACTTGCTAAAACTACTTTCTATGGAAAACAAATATCTTGAAAAGAATCGACTTGTTTTATTGAGAAAGTAGAAAATTACATGCTCAAAAAGAAAAAAAGCTAAAAGTAAAATATCTTGAGATTGGCGGTATTACATGGCCTAGGAATTGCTTTGCCGTCCTTATCTTCCAAGTGGTATGCCCCTTTGCCCGCTAGTCCGACCACTTTGTAAGGACCTTCCCAGTTGGGCCCTAACTTGCCATCTCCTGGGACCAATGTGTTGCCCATAACTTTGCGAAGTACCCAATCGCCGATCTTGAACTGTCTTGGATGTACACTTTTGTTGTATTTCCTGGACAATTCTTGCTGGTAGGAAGCGATGTGAACCAATGCCTTTTCTCTTCTTTCTTCCGCGAGGTCAAGTTCTAATGCGATTGCTTCGGCGTTTAAGTCTGGATCAAAGTTTTCGCTCCGAATTGTAGGAAGGCCAACTTCTAAGGGGATGACCGCTTCCATGCCATATGCTAAGGAGAATGGTGTTTCTCCTGTTGAACGTCGAGGTGTGGTGCGGTAAGTCCATAAAACATGTGGGAGCTCTTCTGCCCATTTGCCTTTGGCCTTCTCCAGCCTTTTCTTTAGTCCATCCAAGACTACCTTGTTTGAGGCTTCTGCTTGTCCATTTGCTTGGGGATATGCTGGTGTGGAGTTGTAGAACTCGATCTTATACTCTTCACAAAAGCTTGAATATTACGCCATCAAAGCGAGTCTGGTTATGAAATCAACGCTTTTGGTATGCCAGCGAGTAATGATGTTACGCGGACAAACTTCTTCACATCTTTTTCCTTGATTGGCCAAGGCTTCGCTTCCACCCACTTTGTGAAGTAGTCTGTTGCAAAGAAAGAACTTCTGTTGCTGGTCTTTGTTGGGAGTGGTCCCACTATGTCCAAGCCCCACATTGCGAAGGCCATGGACTAGTGAGAGGTAGGAGTTCTCTTGCGGGTTGGTGAATTTGATCATAAACTTCGACACTTTTCGCACTTTTGACATACTTCTCTGAATCCGCTTGCATGTAGGGCCACCAATATCCTTGTGAAATAGCTCGGTATGCCAATGACCTTCCTCCTTGATGGATGCCGATACACCCTCATGTATTTCAACAGAATGCTTCCACCTTCTTTGGGGTGAACACACTTTAAGTAAGGTCACAGCGACTTCTTGTATAAAGCTAAGGATGGAGAGAGCCAAAATCGTTGCTACTTGGCTCTTATTACATTGGCTTCTTTCTTTTCTTCGGTAGAGTCGTCTTTCAGAAGCGATATGATGGGATCCATCCAGAAGGACCTAGCTCTGCACAACATACTTCTTACCTTCGGGTCTTCAATACTTGGTGCAGGCGGATAGTCGATCAATAAAGGATGTGGGATGGATGTATACGCCATTGGTGAAGCCTGCAAGTTCATCTGCTCTACTATTCTCCTCCCTGCCGATCTGCTCTATCCTCACGACTTCAAACTTTTTGATCTCTGTCCTGACTAAGTCCTGATACTTAGCCATTCTTTCATCTTTTGCTTCGTAGTCGCCAGAAATTTGATTTACCACCAACTGTGAGTCGCTGTAAACCATGAGTTGGGTGGCCTTCATGTAGGTCCCGACTTGAGTCCTGCAAGCGCTTAGTACTCCGCTTCATTGTTCGATGCTGGGAAGCCAAGGTTGATCGCCTGCTCCACTACTAGGCCGTCTGGAGAGATGAGGACTATGCCGAGTCCTGCTCCATGTCGATTGGATGCCCCATCCACGAAGAGCTTCCACATCTCCCCAACGAACAACTTCCAATAGGTGGAGGGGTCGGACGATGCCTTGGGGTCTTCCATGCTGCTAATGTCTTCTTCAGAGTCCATAGTTGCGGTCTGCCCCTTGTCTTCTGATGGGCTCAAGTCCTCAGTTGTTGGCGAGTTTTGACTTGGTGTAGTAAGGTCGGCTTCCTCCTGGCCTTCTCTACTTCAGTGCCTTGGGCTCTGAGTAGCTTTGTACTAGGGGTTGCGCTATTCGTCAATCTCCATCCCTAGTTTAGTTGTGTCGGTCAGATCGATTAGGCGGAACTTGGTGGCTTCGAGTGAACTCATGACGAAGTCTGCCAAAGATTGGGCTTTTCTTGCGGTTACGGGTTGGAACTTCACATCATATTGTCCCAACTCCTTTGCCCACTTCAAAATCCGCCTGAAAAGTTTGCCCTCTCAAGCAGAGCTTTTAGTGGAAAGCGGTGAGGGCGACAATGGTGTGGGCGTGAAAGTAGTCGCCAATTTCTGGAGGCCATCATTAAGGCCAATGCTAGCTTCTCTAGAGGCAAGTACCTTGTTTGCTCCTAGCAATGTCTTCTCGACATAGAAGATAGATAGGTGTTGGATTCATACGCCGAACCAACACTGCACTCCTTCAACGTCTTTGAGAGGCGCCAAATAGAGGAAGAGTTCTTCCCCAGGTATGGGGGTAACAAGTAATGGTGGAGAAGACATGTACTCCTTGAGACTTGCCAGAGCTTTGTCGCATTCTTCGTCCCACTCAAACTTAGCTTTTAATGGCTGAGAGAATGGGCGCAATCTGTCTGAAGACCGGCTGATGAATCGGTTAAGTCTTTGCCGCCATGGGTGAGATCTTTGCACTTCTTTCAGCGAGTTAGGTCTCTCTAGCTCTGAATTGCTTTGATCGAGAAGGATCGCCTCTATACCTCGATTGGTCACCAAGAAGCCTAAGAATTTGCACGATCCTACTCAAAGCACACTTGACGTTAAGGCGTAACTTATGCTTTTAGGGATCTCGAACATCTCACTTAGGTCCTTGAGATGGTCACTCTCACTCTTGCTCTTGACCACCATATCATCAATGTAAGCCTCCATTGTTTTGCCTAACAATGGCTCAAACATCTTGGTGACCATTCTGGAATGTCGCCCTGCGTTCTTCGTCAAAGGGCATGACCTTATAGCAAGATAGTCCTCTTGGAGTGGTGAAGGATGTGACCTCTGATGCGGCTCATGCATTGCGATCTGGTGGTAGCCTCTGTCGTCGAGGAAGCTTAACTCTTTGTGACGGTAGTTAGGTCTACCAATTGATCTATCCTTGGTAGGGGGAAGCTATCCTTGGGGCATGCTTTGTTGACAGTTTTATAGTCGACGCAGACGCGCCACTTCCTATTCTTCTTTGGCACCACAACCGTGTTAGAGATCCACCTGGGGTAGTGCACCTCTCTAATTGCTCCTGCCTCCAACAAGTTTCCCACTTCCTCTGCTACTATCTCAGCGTGGTGGAGCGCCGATCTGCGAGTGCGTTGAATGACTGGCCTGGCAGATGGGTGGACGTTGAGTTGGTGGCAGATGAAGTTGGGATCAATGCCTGGCATGTCGTATGGGGTCCAAGCAAACACTTCGATGTTAGAGGTCAAAAATTCCAAGACCTCTAGCCTTTCAGCGCTGGACAACGATGAACCAAGCAAGAAGAACTTATCCGGGTTCTTCTCGTCTATTCTGACCTCCACCAAGTCCTCCACTGCTTTCTGACTAGCCGCTTATCCAACATCCGCGAATAGCTCATTACTCTCTGGTTCTTCCACCGAATGAACATATCATTTGGCAGCGCGGCAGCCATTCACTGTGACAAAGCACTGCTTCGACATGACCTGATGTCCATACACTTCTTCTATTACTCCGGTGTCGTTGGGAAATCGCATCACTTGGTGGTAGGAGGACGCCACTGAGCGCATGGCGTGCAGCCATGTTCTGCCCAAAATGATGTTGTAGGTGGAGGGAACCTTTAACACCCAGAACTCCACTTGCTTTGTCACACTCGCTCACCTTGGGAGGATGATTTTGCCGGTCGCCACTCGGCATGGAGTTGAACCCAATGAGGGAGATCTTGCGGGGCCAAGTCTTTATCCTGCGGCTTGAGTTGTTTGAAGGTTTCAGTAGTACATAATTTACATACGAACTACCTTGGTCGATCAAAATCCGGCAGCGTCATAGTCCTTGACTCGGAGAGTGACGACCAAGGCATCATTGTGTGGGCAATATATTCTCCAAGTCTTTGTCCAAAAGACATAACATTTGTAGCTTCGTCCTCCTTTTTGCCATTTGGTTGGGCACTTAGCACTTCTCTTAAGTGCTCTGCTTTTTTGATTGAACCCCTGAGCTCGCATACGCGCTCTGGTTCAAAGACTCCATGAATTACGTTGATGACGCCTTGTGGTGGGGCGTCAATCGGCATCCCGTTGGGTTTGTTGTGATCTTGGGGGGCTGGCTGCGCCCCTCCCTCTATGTATTTGTCCAGGTGGCCCGCCGCCACCAACTCTTCCAGATGCTGCCTCAATGGCGTGCAGTTCTCAGTGCGGTGCCCCTTTTCCTTGTGGAAGGTGCATCTGGATCTGTCATCATAGTCCTTCTGGGCCTCGCCTAACTTGGCGAGCCACTTGGCCAGGCTCGTCTCGAATCTCGCTAAGTATACGGTAGATTGGCTTTTTGAACACTGTGGTAATGGCGGTGCGGACCCTCAACCACCTCTTGTCCTGGTCTTCGTCATTGTCTCGCCTGCCCCGTCCGTTTCGGTTTCGGCGATCTACCGTATTGACCTTCGCCGAAGTCTTTTTCTCTGGTGTCATGGTCGCGCCAGTCTTTGCTTTGGCACGAGCGCCATCTTCTTCTACCCTGATGTGCTGGTGCACTCTTTCCATCAGGGCTTCCATGGTGAGGGGTGGCGTCATGGTGATAGAGTCCCTCAGTCTGTTCCCAACTGGAAGGCCTCTTTTGTATTGCGCAATGGCGAGGTTAGTTGGGCAGTCCCCAATCTGGTTGAATGTCTCCCGATGCTTGTTGTTGTATGACCTCAGCGTCTCCTTGTCTCCCATGTCGATGGAGAGCAACTGGTCGATCTCCACCGGAGTCTTTGTGTTTGTTCTGAACCGCGTTACAAACGCCTCCGCCAATTGCGCCCAGGAGGCTATGCTGCCTTCTGGAAGCTTCTCAAACCAAGTCAAGCCCAGGTCGCCAAGGCTTGAAGGGAATAGGATACACATCAACGCCTCATTCATGGGTATCTGACCATAACTGGCGAAAGTGGCTCAAGTGGGTGTAAGGTCCGTCTTTCCTTCATCGTCGTGAATTTGGGTTGTAGGAAGCTGACGGAAGGGTGCGTTCTCAATCTCTGGGGACGAATGGTGAGGTCTGCAGCCTCGCCAATGCCTTATCCATTGGTTAGTATGCCAAGTGCGGCCTTGGCATTCCAACCTCGGCGCTTCCATGCGTCCGAGGAATAATCGCCGCAAGGCGAGAACCTGTGGGGATCGCGGCTGGCGTCCTCCTTCCATCGTGCCTTTTCTTCCAACATGGACCTTAGGTCGGACGACCTAGGTAATTGTCTGTCTGGACCTCGTATGATGCGTATGTGAGGGCCAATAGGTACTCCCTCGATGTATGACCTCTCGGCCTCGTCCTCTCGGACACTGGAGCGAGTCTGGAAGATCTGGATCGCGTGTCGCTGTCCCGAGGCTTCGTCCTCTGGTTGAGAGGGTGTGGAATTCCTACCACGACCTTCTGAGTGGCGTAGGCCTCTATTCTTGTTGCGCCCCTCTCCTGTCGCCACCTCTTTTCCTTTCATCTGGCGCTTCAGAGACTCCATGTCCGCCGCCATCTTACGGATTAGTTCGTCTTGTTCTCTGACGCGATCCTCCAGAATTTGAGGATCAACTCTGCGCCTTTGTCTTTCTGGGCTTTGCGAGCGAGAGGGATGAGGACTGCTATTCCTCCTTCGTCCCCTCGCATCCCTCCTGGAATTCTGCCTTTGTGGTTCCAGGTTCGCCATGGGAGGGACCAAAGGTAGGCCTTCACGCCTTGCACCTCCTTCTGGAGTTTGTCCGTCAATGGCGGACTGAGGCAGTTCTTCGTTGTTCGCCATTGATGTTCGAGAAAAAGCTTGATCAAGAGGTTGTTCTTGTCTGTTAATTCCCACAGACGGCGCCAATTGTACGGGAAAGAATTTCACCTTCTCGTATAATCCTGTTGATCAAGTCTGCGTTTCTCAATACGTCGTCGTACCACCACCTGAAAACACAAACGTGAACTGGCCGGCGGGTGTGTGTCGGAAACCTCTCCGATGCCTAAGTTAGTAAGCAAGACAGGAAGGCAAAAGCTCAATGTATTCAGGGAGCAAAATTGTATTACCTCTCCAAAGGTGTTATTGATGAGCTTATATAAGTTTCACATGGCACAATCCTGGTAGGATTCTAACTCCTCCAAGTGTAAAGTCCTTCTAGGATTACTCCTCCTTGCATAGAGTCCTCCTAGAACTCATACTCTTGGAAGATAATGCTTATCCTCCAACACTCTCCTCACTGCTTAAACCAAGTGAGATGGTCCCTCTTCAAATTAACTCCCATCGACCGGAGTAACAACCAGTTCGGTCCTTACTTCTATCCCTTACCTCGGCGTACCCATGCTAAGGCCGAGCTAAACATAAGGGAGTCAAGCTGAAGGACATTCTGAGTCAAAGTTCACCTCGGTTTAACACAAGTTACGACCGAAGTAAATAGGCATCTACAGCCGAACTGTTATTAGTTCGGCTCTCCATTTCTTAACTTGTACTCCGGCTTCGTACGTCAAGACCGGACTGAGTACAAAACCGAGCTACACCACTTAAGCCTGTAAACCGGACTACCGCAAGACTCCGGCCGACGTACAAGCTACCCTTTCACTTGGGCTCACTTCGGCCCAACCACCAGCTCGGCCCAATTCAGTATAAATTGCCCTCTCAATTCTCAAATACAAATGATAGATAGTTAATTGATTAGTTAGAGTGAGACTCTTAACATGAAAATAAAGCAAGGTAAAGCTTAGAACAATACAATATAAGCCACGAATGCAATTTATGAGACAACACGTGAACTAACCAAAGTGAAGAACAATTTTAAAGGCCATGGCAACCCTAAAATAGCCCCTAAAAGGCTAAAAACAGTTCTGAAATTACACTACAAAAACCAAAAAAAGAATAAGCAAAAAAACAGAAAAGAATTAAAGCTAGTAAGCAAGCCTAAGGAGGGGTTGGCTAACCCCTCAACTTTTGGATCTCAAAACGACATATTCAAAACTCTGAAAAAGTGAAAGAATACCAAGGAAAGAGAGTAAAAAGGAGAAGAGTTTAGGTTATGAAATAAAGGTGTAGAAACCCTTTTGGTAACCCTTCAAACTCAACTCCAACACCTCAAACAAACTAAAAAACAATTAAACAGCATGGATGATGGAGTAAAGAACAAAAAATGAGAACAAGGAAAGAGAAAGCAAGCTTATACCTTTCAAGATGCTAGCTTGCTTTTAGAGTTTCAAACTCAAATTCAATGCACTCTTAAGCTTGAATTACACTTCCTCAAGATCAACCAAGGCTTTAGGATGATCAAACAAAGCTGTGTATGGTGTGTAGTAGTGGTGTAAGGAAACTAGGTTAGCTCAAAGGATGCCTTGCAATGGAAGGAGGAGGAGTCAAGGCTCTCAAGGGTGTATATCTCTCTTCTAGATATTCGTTCAATCCTCAAAACAATCCCAGAGCTTCAGTTTTATAGAATTCGAGCTGAAAAGGTGACAAATATCTTCAAAAATGGACAGCTGGCGGCCTCCTGCCCAAAACAATGTCTATTGCCATCGAAGGCCGGCCGGCCGTTCATAGCCACGGCCGGTGATCACCAATGCACGGTCGGGCCTTTATGGCCTCCCCTATTTTTTTGGTTCAACCTCAGTTCATGAAGGGAAAAGGTCCAAAAATAAGGCTCACAGGTTTCCATAAGGTAAATGTTGAAGAAATGAGGTTATTTTGGAAGCCTGATTGTTTCCGAATCGCTGCAAATTCACAATTCAACTTTCATCATCGAGTGCACCGAACCGAGCATCTGAGTCTCGTGGGCATTCAAAAGTGGGGTGTCCACAGTTTCCCTCAGGTTACCAAACCAACCCGAGCTTGTCTTTGATGGAACTGGATTTTCCAACCTTCCCTATATTATATCTTCCATGACAGCCCAACAACTTCTAAGAAAGGGTTATTGTAATTATATCTGTTATGTTATTGATACACAAAAAGAGGCCCCGACCGTTGATGCAATCCCCGTGGTTCGAAAATTCCCAGATGTCTTTCTTGAAGATCAACCTGGTATCCCAGTTGACCAGGAAATCGAATTCACCATTGAAACACAACTTGGAACACAACCAATATCAAAAGCTCATTATCGCATGTCGATGACAGAATTGAAAGAGTTGAAGACTCAACTTCAGGAACTACTGAACAAGGGCTTCATTCGACCTAGTACCTCACCCTGGGGAGCTCTAGCATTGTTCGTGAAGAAAAATGATGGCATGATGAGGTTATGCATCGATTACCGGGAGCTGAACAATGTCACCATCAAGAATCGGTACCCTCTACCACGAATCTATGACCTGTTCGATCAACTTCAAGGCGCTCAGGTATTCTCCAAAATTGACTTGCATTCTGGCTACTATCAACTAAAAGTCAAAACGGAAAGCATCGAAAAGACTACCTTTGGAATCCGTTACAGGCACTACGAGTTTCTTGTCATGCATTTTGGCATCACAAATGCTCCAACAGCCTTAATGGACCTCATGAACTGAGTGTTCAAACCCTATCTTGATGAGTTCGTCATCGTCTTTATTAATGACATCCTCATATACTCCAAGTCACCGGAAGACCATGAGCAGCACTTATGAACGGTTCTACAAACACTACGTGATCACAAGCTTTATGTCAAGTTGAAGAAATGCGAATTCTAGATCACTAGTGTACATTTTCTTGGTCACGTTATTAACAAAGATGGCATCTCGGTTGACCCCCAAAAGGTTGTAGTAATCATAGATTGGCCACAACCTACTAATGTGTCAGAAATTCGAAGTTTCTTTGGTCTAGCTGGCTATTATCAATGCTTCGTGCAAAATTTCTCAAAGATAGCATCACCTTTGACCTAGCTAACTCAGAAGAACACACTCTTTAAATGGACTAACAAACAAGAGCGTTGCTTTCAATAATTAACAAATCGACTTGTGTCAGCTCCTATACTAGCACTCCCTACAGGAGTATATGGGTTCATAATTTATAGTGATGCCTCATACAATGGTTTGGGTTGTGTTCTTATGCAAAATGGAAAAGTCATTGGTTATGCCTCACATCAACTAAAAACTCATGAGAAAAACTACCCAACACATGATCTGGAATTGGCTGCGGTGATCTTTGCCTTCAAGATTTGGCGTCATTATCTCTACGGTGCAACCTGCGAAATTTACACTGATCACAAAAGTCTTAAATATTTGTTCACGCAGAAGGAACTGAATATAAGACAACGACGATGGCTAGAATTTATGAAAGACTATGATGTAGAGATCCATCACAACCCAGGCAAAGCTAACGTAGTGGCAGACGCACTGAGCCGAAAGACGACCAAAAATTTGGCATGTACTCTCATTTCCCGCAAGATCAACGGCTTGCTCGCCAACATAACCGTGGAACCTACATTGATTAAAGAAATTAAAGCGCACCAATAGGAAGATAAACTTTTGAAGAAAAAGTATAAGGAGCAAAAGAGTAC
Organism: Camellia lanceoleosa; assembly: GCA_025200525.1. Taxonomy (NCBI): domain Eukaryota; kingdom Viridiplantae; phylum Streptophyta; class Magnoliopsida; order Ericales; family Theaceae; genus Camellia; species Camellia lanceoleosa. The sequence continues at coordinate 178,835,924 of CM045764.1, read as the reverse complement.
GCCTGATCCTGATTTCACTATAAGCAATGGGATACTAAAATTTCGAAATCGAATTTGCGTACTTGACATTCCGGAACTCAAGAAGAAGATATTGGTAGAAGCTCATAGCTTGAGATTTGCAGGCCACCCTGGCAACACAAAAATGTACCATGATCTGAAGGAACACTACTGGTGGACAGGAATGAAAAGAGACGTAGCAAGCCATGTCTCCAAATGTTTGCATTGTCAGCGTATTAAAGCAGAACATCAAAGACCTGTAGGAATGCTATAACCACTCCCTATTCTTGAATGGAAATGGGAGCACATTACTATGGACTTTGTGGTCGGGCTACCACAGTCATTTTCGAAGAATGATGCAATATGGGTTATAGTAGACCGAGTGACGAAATCGGCGCATTTTCTGCCAATTAAAATCATGTACTCCCTTAATAAGTTTGTTACTTTATACATCAAGGAAATTATTCGTTTGCATGGTATCCCAGTTCCAATCGTGTTTGATCGAGACCCCCGTTTCGTGTCTCACTTCTAGAACAAATTGAAAGAAGCTTTGGGAACCACATTAAAGTTTAGCATTGCTTATCACCCACAAACTAATGGGCAATCTGAAAGAACAATCCAAACGTTGGAAGACATGTTACGTGTGTGCGTGTTGGATCTCAAAGGTAACTGGGATGAGCACATATCTTTAGTAGAATTCGCCTATAACAACAGCTATTAAGCAAGCATTGGAATGGCGTCGTACGAAGCTCTGTATGGAAGGAGATATCGATCACCTCTATGCTGAACGGAAGTTGGGGACAGGAAACTGATAGGCCTTGAGATCGTGCAAGTCACAAGTGAGAAAATCCAACTCATTCAACAGCGAATTCGCATTGCTCAAAGCCGTTAGAAAAGTTATGCAGATATACGGAGATGGGACTTGGAATTTCAAATAAGGGATCATGTGTTCCTCAAGATCTCACCAATAAGAGGAGTTATCCAATTTGGAAAGCGAGGAAAGCTAAACCCACGTTACATCGTGCCATTCGAGATACTGGAAAGGATTGGCCCTATAGCCTATCGTCTTGCACTACCACCTGAATTATCCAATGTCCACAATGTGTTTCACGTTGCAATGCTTCGACGGTATCTTCGAGATCCAGAACATGTCGTCGACTATGAGAACTTGGAAGTTCAAGAGGACCTCTTTTATGAAGAGCAACCAGTGCAGATTCTCGATCGTCGTGATCAAGTTCTTCGAAACAAGACCATACCGTTGGTAAAAGTTTTATGGAGAAATCATCGAATTGAAGAAGCGACGTAGGAAACTGAAGTCAAATGTGAGCAAAATACCCGCACCTCTTCAAAAATTAAGGTACGTCAAGTTTATGGACAAACTTCTATTTAGGAGGGGAGAAATGCGACACCCTAAATATTTAATTAATATCACAATCAATAATAATAATAATAGTGGGTGTGGTAGTAAAATAAATAAATAATTTTCTGTTGGTATGCGATAGAGTGTAATTTAATTAGGGATTAATTTGTTTATATAGTTATGTTAGAGAACTGGGTCAAAGTGTAATTATCACAAATATTCATTAAGACAAGCATAAATCTGTGGTGATTTATGATCAAATCTAGGGGGCAATTTGAGCTGTGCCACGTGTTGACCTAGTGATACATTTGTCTCCCTATAAATAGGGAGGAGTTGCGCAAAAATACAAGGAAAAAGAAAGAAAGAGAGAGGCACGCAAGATACTGGAGAAGGTGGTGATAGTGGAAAGTAAGGCTAATGGTCAATATTAAGATGAGTTATATTATACTTTGAGTCATCGTAATATATTTTACGTATGTTTTGACTTACTATAAATTATTTTATATAAGTTTATGTTTTATAAATTATATTAATATTCCAATTACGTAGATTAATTTCTGAAATATATTTGTTTAAAATGAAACCCATGGATATGTTTGTTTAAATTTTAAATAATATTTGACTATGATCTTATAAACAATTATGTTTTGTACGTACCATCACAGGAGTCTCATGTCTTAAGGGACTTAAATAATCATTGGCCTCTATTTGACCACTTTGTTATCCTCTATTTGTCATGGATCTATTGACCTCTGTTCTATTATATTATGTACCGTAGTTATGGTTATTTATTTACATAATTTTCGTATTTTCAGTTTCTGCTACTTTGAATAATTTGTTTATTCAAATTAAGTTATGTAAATGTTTTAGCTTAACTAATAATCCATGGTTATTTTGTATTCCTTATACTCTTGGTATAATATTTTTCACTCTACTGTGTGTTTATAGCTGTTACCCTTTCAAGTGGCGAGATGTAAGGGAGACCCATAATCTCACGTAGTGAAACCCGCACAAAAATTTGATGTTGAACCACTATTTTGTTTTTCTTTTCTTTTTTTAATTTATTTTATTTTTGCTCCCTTTTGTTTTTACTCAGGGCCGGTCATTGAATAATAAAATAATAAAAGCTCTATAGTATTTTCTCTTATTAAAATAGTAAAATGAAATAAATTTTATGTTTAATTATTTTTATTTCCTTTTGCCTCCACCTACGCCATTTAATTTGTTACGATTAGAATAAAGCAGTGAGTTACAATTCCAGTTCTAAGCTCCTGAGGTTGAGTCATGACATTATTTAAATTTAAAATGTTAACAAAATTCAATAATAAAATAAATATAATTTTGAATAAATATTTTAATTTAAACTCCATAAAGAAGTATATATATATAATTTCTTTTATCTTTTACAATTTTTTTATAGTTAAAATAATATAAAATTATAATTAATATCTTATAAATAAATCGATAGCTGATAAAACCCATTTCTCACAAACCCAACTCGGATATTAAATTAACACAAAAATTCCAGTCCAGTCTACCTCTACGGATAAAATAATTTTTTTAGGGTAAATTACACTGACACCTCCTGAGATTTATCACTACTACAAAAATGGTTAAAGATCACACTTTGACAAAAAAAAAAGGATCACACTTTTATTGGAAGTGTAATAAAAAAAATTAGATTGATATTTTAATCACACTTAATTTGATTGAGTGTGATAATATTTATTTTTTATGTCACTTTTCAATTAAGTGTGATTATATATATATTTTTTAATCACACCTTCTAATTAAAGTGTGATTATATATACACTACTACTTTTTAATCACACTTTTTAAATAAGTGTGATTATATATATATTTTTTAATCACACATTCTAATCAAAGTGTGATTATATATATACTTTTTAATCACACCTTTTAATTAAAGTGTGATTATATATACACTACTACTTTTTAATCACACTTTTTAAACAAGTGTGATTATATATATATATTTTTAATCACACATTCTAATTAAAGTGTGATTATTTATATACTTTTTAATCACACCTTTTAATTAAAGTGTGATTATATATATACACTACTACTTTTTAATCACACTTTTTAAGTAAGTGTGATTATTTATATATTTTTTAATCACATTTTCTAATTAAAGTGTGATTATATCACTATTATAAAAGATCACACTTTGATAAATGAAAATATCTCACTTTTATTAGAAGTGTGATAAAAAAAATTAAATTGATATTTTAATCACACTTAATTTAATTGAGTGTGATAATATTTATTTGTCTATATCTTAAAGTGTGATTATATCAATATTTTTTTTAATATATTTTTTTTCTCTCTGTCTCTCTCTTTGTCTATATCTTTTCACTCATTTTTTCATCTTTTTCTCTCTCTTTTCTTTCTCTCTCTCATTCATCACTCTTTTTTCTCTGACTGTCTATTTGTCTTTCTCTCTCTGTCTCTCATTCATCTATCTCTTCTCTCATCTCTTTTCTCTCTTTCTCTCTGTGCCTCTCACTCATCTCTCTCTCTCTCACCACTCATCTCCTCTACCACCTTCACTACTACTGCAAACGCCATTTCACTACCACCACTACTACCACGGTCGCCATTTCACTTCTACGATTACCATTACTACTACCATCGTCACCACTCCACTACCACCACTACCACTATTGCCACTACTACTACTATCATTACCTCTCTTTCAACCCTGCTACTCCATCTACTCTACTACTACCACAACTTCACCACTAATCTCCTTCGCCATCACCACCACCACCACCACCACCATCATCTTTTATCCACCACCTTCACCACTACTGTCGGTTCCTCTTCTCTACCACAAAATATTACCTCTCTTCTCTCTCTCACTCATCACTCTTCTCTATCTGTCAGTCTTTGTCTTTGTCTTTGTCTCTTTCTCTTTCTCTTTCTCTCTTTGTCTCTCTCTTTTTCTATGTCTTTCTCTCGATTATCTCTTTTCGCTCTCTTTCTCTCTCTCTTTGTCTATCTCGCTCATCTCTTGTTTCTCTCTATTTTTCTATATGTCTCTCTTTCTCTCACATCTGTTTCTCTCTCTGTCTCCCTATCTCTTTTATATCTCTTTCTCTCTTTGTCTCTCTCTCTCTCACTTATTACTCTTCTCTTTCTCTCTCTGTGTCTGTATGTCTGTCTCTCGCTCTTCTCTCTCTATGTGTCTATCTGTCTGCTTGTCTCTCTTCCCCATTGTGTTCACCTTGCTCACTCTCTCCCTCATCTCTTCTCTATTTACCGAGCTCTCCACTACAAGAAAATGCACTTTTAGCGACCACTTTGTCTCTCTCTCGCTCATCACTTTGTCTATGTCTGTCTGTCTGTCTGTCTGTCTCTCTTTTTCTCTCTCTCTCTCTCTTCTCTATCTGTCTCTCACTCATCTCCCTCTCACCACCCATCTTTTCTACCACATTTACCACTACTGCAAATGTCATTCCATTATTACCACTACTACCACTGCAAATGCCACATTGACCACAAAAAATTAACTTTATTTTAATGGAAAATATTATCCCTACTTCTACCAAATAAAAAAAAAAAAAATAATTTTTATTCATTAAAATAAATATGAAACAAATAATAATAATTTTTATCTTTCGCTCATCTCTTGTTTCTCTATCTTTTTCTATCTCTCTCTCTCTCTCTATCTCTTTCTTTCTTTGTCTGTTTGTTTCTCTCTCTCTCTCCGTCTCTCTCTCTCACTCATCACTCTTAGGCCAAGTTTGGGAAGTTCAAAAAAAGTTAAAAGTCAAAAAGTTACTTAAAAAGTTAAAAAGTTATCACTATTCACCAAAAGTCAAAAATTACGGCTGCACAACTCCCAATTCTAATTTTTCCTTACACACTAATTTATACAATTTTTTAATACATATTTTTCAATAAAAAGTCAAATAGTTAACCCAAACAACTATATTTTTTTCCTTAACTTTTTAGTCTAAAAAGACAAAAAGTGCACTTATTTAGGACACTCCAAACAACCCCTTAATAGAAAATATTTTTTATTAAAATATTATCCTTACTTCTACCAAATAAAAAATAATGATAATAATTTTTCATTCATTAAATATCCATTTATGATAAAAATAAAAATTATTATTTATTTTTTTTATTATTTAAATATTTATTTATGATGAAAATTATTATTATTATTATTATTTTTCCCAATCCCGCCCGCTCGATTCCCCTATTTTTTTCCATTCCCGCACCCTCCAAAAACCCCAATCTCTTAGAACCAAAATTAGGGCTGAGCAAGGAATCCGTATAATCCGTAATCCGATCCGGTCCAGTCCAATTCGATAGGTTTGGATTAATTTTTTGAATCCGTGGTTGGTTCCGGATTGAAAATTTACAAATCCGTAGGTCACGGATCGGTTCCGGATTGAACCCCACGGTTCCGGATTGAAACCGATCCGGACCGTATAGATTTAGTCTACATTTATACTATATACCCTCCCACATAAGATAATTTCTCGTGTCATATAAATTACTAAACCTAACCCTAGCCGCCCCACACTGTCTCTCTCTCACACTCTCATCTCTCAGCGCTGCTCTCTCTCAGACGAAGTTCTTCTCCTCCATCTCGGTGAGCTCTCTCTCTCTCTCCCGGTGAACTCAGTCACTCTGTTTTTCTTCTTCTCCATCTCAGATCCATTTCAGACGAAGGTCCTCTCCATCTCAGCTCATCCATCTCGGTGAGCTCTCTCTCTCTATCTCTCTTGGTGAACTCGGTCGACCTGTTTTTCTTCTTCTCCATCTCGATCCATCTCGGGCAAGTTCTTCTCCATTTCAGATCATCCATCTCGGTGAGCTCTCTCTCTCTCTCTCTCTCTCTCTCTCTCTCTCTTTCCTTTGATTTTGTGCTTTGAATGCCTCATTGTATTATATAATTTGTTGTTTGTTCTTCGTAATCACACAACCACCAAGGTCGATGGTTGTATTAGGCATAGTTGGATCCATTTTTATTTATTTATATATATTTGGTCCAAACAATTGAGGTAAACTCATTCGATATACATAATAGCTCGACACAATTGAGGTTAACTCATTACGATATACATTATGCAAATGATTGTTCATCGATATACATAATAGCTCGATTTAGGTTTGATGCTTCCATACGTTATGAAAAATTATTTATGTTATCCGATTGGTGATAATATTTATGATTGATGCTTCCCTTCTCTGTAAAAAATCTATGGAAGTTATGTTGATAATGACATAAATATTTGGAAAATTATATGTTCAAAATATTGAAAAACTATGTTTTTGTTTCAGAATTATTTGTAGGGTTGAGGATATAAATAGGAAAATGAATTTTAGTTAATTATTAGGCATTAGAGTTATTGAAATTTATAAACTTCTTAAAGCCCAACAATATGGTTGTCAGATTTGTGGGTTATGTTGTCTTGTGTATGGCTATCTTTGTTGTGTTTAGCTTGCTAGAAATGTTCTTTGTTTGGTCACTTTGTAATCTCATTGTGTATGGTTAAAATGTTATATATATATTTTTGTTATTTAATATGTGAATTCGTGGTCCTAAACCGATCCAATTCGTATTTAGACGGATTGGTTCGGATTGGTTCTACGATTTAAACGGATTGGATTGGTTCCAATTTTTCAGGAAATGACGGATTGGTCCTGGTTTTATTCCAATCTGGACCAATCCGGACCATGCTCACCCCTAACCAAAATCCCTAATTTCTACCAAATATCTCTCTCTCTCTCTCTCTCGCATTTCGTTGTTCTTTATATCTGCACCGAGCACTCTCTGACTCTCTCGTTGTTCATCTCATCGCACCGATCATCGCACCGCCGATCTACTCACAGGTAAACTATCTCTCTCTCAATCTCTGTCTCTCTCTCTCTCTATCTAAGCATCTTTGTGTTCCCTTCGCCTAGGGTTTTTGTTCAATTGGATTCTCTCATCTGCAGGTACGATCGTTTCCTAGGTTTTCCAATAGTATATCAGCGTTCACGAATTAGGTTTATAATAAGTTCTTATAATTTGTATTTTTTGTTTATTGAAAGACTCTTCGCTCTTTGGATTTGTATCTGATAAACTATTTGCTAGATTTTTTTTTTTATTTTTTATTTGTTTTTAAATTTTTTATGTGTTGTAACCTTGTTTGTCTGAAACTGTTGTCTTCTCACAGTTTTCTTTCTGTCGCTCTCAAGAATTCTTGTTTTGTTTAACTGAGTTAACCATCTATCTCTATTAAAGTTTTAATTTTTTTTTTTCAGTTTCATTAATGGGTGATCCTCTATTTTCTACCTCTGTTGACTCTGAATTTTTCTGTTAACACTACTACAAAAATAGTTAAAGATCACACTTTGACAAAAAAAAAGATCTCACTTTTATTGGAAGTGTGATAAAAAAAATTATATTGATATTTTAATCTCAAACCCATCGTCGAAGACCTTCAATCCATCTCCATTTGCGGTCACGTCTTCCACGAGCTCTGGTCAGTCATCACTCATTCATATTTCATTTCCTAAAATGATTCTTCCTTCACCTAAAATTTCACTCAACTTGATAGGCTAGCAACAATTCCTTTTTCAAGCTTACACACACGGGTGTATGTATATATATATATATATATATTTTTCCTTCTAGAAAAAATGCTTTAATTTAATTTTAATTATTTTCTCATCTTACTTGTGGGGAAGTTAGACCTAGAAGTTGAGTCAATTTTTCATAATGTTTCAAAAGGAATGGATTATTATCATTAATTTGTTATTGTTTATTGTCCTCTGCCATTCCTTAGCTATCATTCTGGCTCTGTGTTTTGATTTTTTGCTAAATATTAGAGATGCCAATCAAATCTAACTACCCTCTGCTATGTTTCTCGTATTTGCTATTTGATCATCTTAATCCAGTGCTGGAGATTTAAGCATGGCATTGTTTGCAAGTATGTAATGGGTATTGGTGAAGCAGAGGCATTTTACGGCGGTTGAAGCGAGAACTTCAAGCTTTAGGCGACAAATGTTCATGCCATATTGGAAAATGAGCCTTTGATTGATGAGGTAACCCTTGTGTCGACGTGAAACTCATTGCTCATCTTATATTTTTCCTTGATCAATCAAGCCTTTTATGTCATACTTGTGTTTCACTATATGGCATCAAATAAACATGTCATGCTTTGCGGTTTGAATTTACTCATGAATCATATACAAACCATTTGTGCGGTTTGTCATTTTTCTCATATGGAACCCTTGACTAATATTTATACGCACAAGAATTATGTTATGTGATGTTGCTTGAACCATTTTATAAGGATCGGCTATCTTCTTGGTTGGTGTTTTAAATGGAGAAAGTTAATTTATTATTACTATTATTATCATTTGTCCTCTTTTTGTTGTCATCTGTGATTTCCTTGGTTTGGCTATTTTATTGTTAATTTGTCGGTTCTGCAGGTGTTGCAGGGACTTGAATCAGCCACAAATTGTGTTGAGGATATGGATGAATGGTTAGGAATTTTTAATGTGAAACTTAGACACATGAGAGAGGACATTGAGTCGGTAGGATCTCTGTGTACTCTTCTGCAAAAGTAGTGTTTCTTTTGTATTCCTGTTGGGCCCATGTTTGTTATTTATTTGCAGTTTTCATGATACATATATACTGCATGTACATAAAAAGTATGTGTATAAATACATATTTATGTATATGTTTGTATCCTCATATTTTCCATTCTCTGCTGCTTCTCTCTCCGTGTTTGAACATTGCCATTTTAATCATCCAATAGAAAGTGAATTTCATCTGTGTTTTTATTTTTATTTTTTAAGTTTGTCTAAGATGTAATTGTGGCAAAGTATTTTTTGTTCCATACGAACCTTCTGACAAGGAGCTTGGCATGAGAGCTACTACATTCATTTCTTATTTACTGAACCGAAAACTAACTCATTTGCATGCTACTCACAGACATTCTTGGATTTCAACTTTATTTGTCCAAATGGTGTATTATTAGAGTGATTGTTTTAGTCTCCACTTTATTCACATGGTTTTATGCTTCATGTTAGGAGATATTTATTCTTACCAAGGCTACTAAATTGTTGACCTGCAATATATTATTGTGGTTTGCTGAGATAGAAACCGAAATAACATCTTTGGAAATGCGATCAGAATAATAATAAAGCATTAATTGCGAATTTTGGATAAGCTTCTTGAAAGATTGCGTGCCTTACGAGGTGCCTGCTTTTTTAATTGTGAACATTCAATGATGGATTTGAGTTTGGTCAACTTATTTGAATCTTTACACCATTTAAACTTGTATTGTTTGATGCGTTATGCGGCATGTCTCCTGAGGAGGTTCATTTGATGAGGCACGCATGCTTCAAAATGTTGAAGCATGTGAATGGTTAACGGTGCTTTACGTGGTCTTGAAGTACCTAACTTGGATCCTAAATTTGTTCAAATATGCGGTTGTATGTCTTATCTGTCTCTCATTTTCATTTCACCATTCTCTTTTTGGGTTGTCCTTTGGAAATCTCAAGACATTGACTACGATTATTATAGTGCTAGTCATTTGAACTACTGCTCCATAAATGGATTACGAGCCTACCCATATGTGCAAATACATGCCTTTTTATTCTTTTCCCTATTGTGGATCAGAACTCCTTTTTTTATTTTTTTTTCTTTTTTTTTTATTTTTTTAAATTTTTAATTTAATATATATATATATATATTTATAAGCATTGAGGATCGGATCGATTAGTGATGTGAACTTGAGAAGACCAATTTGTTATTGAGTTTTTCTTAAGCGATCATGAAAGTTTGTTCTTGCCTGAATTGGATTGCAATTTTCCCTCAGTGGATGACAATTTTGAGATATCATCTCTTTCTAAAGGTGGCACATCAAACTCTCACAGTTAAAGAGAAGAGGGCGAGAACTTGAAAAATTAAAAACTACTTTTGTTAGGAGGCGTCAGTTCTTGAAAAACTACTTTGCTAGTTTGGTGGATTTTATGATAAGTGACAAAAGTTATTTCTCTCGGTATGTTCAAAGGATGTTGCTTTATTCTAGGAAATTGTCAATATGTTCAAATGATCTTCTGCGGGATCTTGATAATATGAACCACAAAAGATGATCTAGATTATCATTTCGCTTTTACGTATAGTAAAGTAGAAATTATTTATCGTCATCATTGTTATTTTTACGATAAGTTGACACGTAGTGGACCAAAATAGTAAACTTGAAGCATTATTGAGTTGAGTTGCATTACCAAATTCTCCTTAGTGACTTCAAAAGTTGATGGCTTTGCTTGATACCTTAAATCAATTGTTGTCTAATCGACCAATACATACACCGTGCGTCGGTGTTGATATCAAAAGTGATAGATGATTGTCCTTATGCGTATAAGCGGACTAGCTTGAACGATCCAAGTTAAGATTGGTAGTTGGAATATATTATGTTATTTCAGTATACTCTCTAAGCTTGGTGGGTTTCCAACCAACAAAACATCTATTCAATGTTTGATACTTGAATGTCAAGGACAGTGCAAACTTCTTCTTGTCTCGGACATCTTGCCTTGTGTATGAGTATGATACATTTTTTGAGCTTGACATTGCATGTCTCTATGGTAAATAGCCTACCATACATTTTGCCATTAGCTAGCTTAGGTACTTCATTCATGCCGCTTATGAGTCTTTGAAACTTGATACTTATCGAAAAAAGAACAAAGAGTCTTTGAAACTTGATTCCAGGACAATTTGGGATGGTGACCACCAGGACAATTTGGGACTTTGGTGGATTGAACATTCAAATTATCCATATTATATACAAGGAAAATTATATAAATAGAAGTTGCTTTAGTAAATTACCTATTACAATGGGATGGTTGGAAAGCAACCCCATTTTGGCAGATTCCTTTCCATGAATTGGGAATTGGGTGGCATCCCCTCTTGATGCTTTCTTAATATATTTTCGGGAAAAAAAAATTATTGGCTTCCAGTTTTAATGATTTTGTAATTTACCTTATTGTATATGGTGACCATCTTTTCTTTTTGGCCTTGTCAATTGTACTTTATTGTAAGGATGTGTGAGTTTGTTATGCACTTCTGTGTCATATGTTGTAAGTTGTAACAAGTGTTGTACTTCTATTTTTCCTCCTTAATTGTGTCTTCTCTTTGTATTTTTTTGGGTATTACAACCCTCTTCATGTTTATGCAATCTATAATTATTCTGTTTGTCAGGTATTTGTGCTAAATTTAATTGAATTACTTGATGCAGGTTTTGGTTGTAGGAGGTGGTGATGGTGGAGTTCTTAGGGAAATCTCTCGCCACAGTATTGTTATATAAGTCCGAACGCCATAATTAAGTGATCCCATAGTTAAGCTTGAAGTTACTCTTAAGGTAATTGAAACTCTTGTTGCAAATTATTGATCTGCCATAGAGATAGGTCACTGACATAGTTTTATTTTGATTATTTTAAGCTAAACTAACATATTTAAGTGCATTAAATTTTCAAGTCAAGTTTGATATATGTTTTTGCAGATTTTGTTGAGGGAATAGTTGATACGATCGAGCGGTTGATGTTGGGAGCTAAAGATTATGTTGCTCTTCTTCTTTTTTTTTTTTTTTGAAGACTTGAATTTTTTAGTACAGTGTATTTAAAGATGGTTAATGGATAATGTCTATTATAAATTTAATTAATTTGTTAATTTTGTTATTTTTCATTTACAAAAAATTGGTTGGTGCTTGTAATTGATTTTTTTGTTGTAGCAAACTCATATATGATTTTTTTTAATAAATAATTATTTGTGATTGAAACAATGGTCGCTAAAAGTGTTTTTATTTTTTATTTTTTTTTTCTTGGCAAAATAGGTCATAAAAAGTCTTTTCTTGTTGTATTTTTATTATTCTTGACGGCATGTAGCGGTCACAAAAGTATTTTTTTAGTAGTGAATGTTATTAATCACACTTAAAAGATGTGATGTAAATATTTTTAATCACACTTAAAAGGTGTGATCTAAATGTTATTAATCACACTTAAAAAGTGTGATTAAAAATGACCCTTTTTAATCACACTTCCAAAGATCACACTTAAAAGGTGTGATCAAAATACTTTTAATCACACTTAAAAAGTGTGTTCTAAATACTTTTAATCACACTTAAAAGATGTGATAAAAATATTTTTAATCACACTTAAAAGGTGTGATCTAAATATTTTTAATCACACTTAAAAAGTGTGATTAAAAATGATCACTTTTAATCACACTCCCAAAGATCACACTTTAATAAAACTTAAAAAGTGTGATTAAATAACATACATCACACCAAAAAAGTGTGATCTTTATCTGTTTTTGTAGTAGTGTATATTTATTATAGTTTTTTTTTCATCTTTTGAAAATTATCTCCTTCCCCGAGGTTTAAAGTTTCATTATAGATTCTCTCCTCAACAATTTATTTTTTTAAAATACCAATTTTACCCTCATTGGGTAAATTACATTGATACCCCTTACATTTTAGAAATTACAATCCCTTTCTTAAGGTTTAAAATAGTATTACCAATTACCCCCTTGGTTAGTATTAGTTGAAAAAAAAATTCATTGAAAAAAAAAAATTAATTGGAAAAAAAATTATTTGAAAAAAAATTTTGTTAGTAAAATTTTTAAATTTTTGTTTAAAAACCAACGTAAACTCATTTTTTGAATTTAAATTTTTTTTCTCAAATTTACAAATTGAAACAACCATTTATAAACCAAAAAAATTATCAAATAAGTTTTTATGATATTTTAAAAAAATTTTGTAAATATAAATTGAAAACTGAAACGGAAATGGTTACCAAATAGGGCTCAGATGGTAAAAATGTTGTAAAATTAACAAATAATTAAATAAGTTATCAACGTAAGAAATGACTTATCAAAAGATTCTTAGACTATGTATGGTTTGATTTTCAGAATTTTTTTTTTAAAAATTAAAAATTAATTTGGTTAAGAAATAAAAAATAAAAAATAATTATTATTTAAGGGTAAAAAATAATTATCATTTTAACTTTTGGACAGGTTATATACATACGTATGACTGTTTCAATTTAATTTGTAAAAAATTATTTCTAACCACTCGAACTTTTGGATAGGTTATATACATACGTATGACTGTTTCAATTTAATTTGTAAAAAACTATTTCTAACCACTCGAAAGATAAAAATTATATAAAAATGATAATTATTTTTTATTTTTTATTTCTTAACCAGATTAATTTTTAATTTTTTTAAAATTTTTTTTAAAAATCAAATCATATATAGTCTAAGAATCTTTTGATAAGTCATTTCTTACATTGGTAATTTATTTAATTATTTGTTAATTTTACGACATTGTTACCATCTGAAGCATGTTTGGTAACTATTTCGTTTTCAATTTTCAATTTATATTTACAAAAATTTTAAAACTGTCATAAAAACTTATTTGATAATTTTTTTGATTTATAAATGATTGTTTCAGTTTGTAAATTTGAGAAAAAAAGGTGAATTGAAAAAATGAGTTTGTATTGGTTTTTAAACAGAAATTTAAAAATTTTACTAGCAAAATTTTTATTCAATTTATTTTTTTTTCAAATAATTTTTTTTCTAATTAATTTTTTTTTCAATGAATTTTTTTTCCAATTAATACTAATCGAGGGACAATTGATAATGCTACTTTAAATCTTAGGAAGGGGATTATAATATTTAAAATGTGAGGAGTGTCAATGTAATTTACCTAGTGAGAGTAAAATTGGTATTTAAAAAAATTAAATTGCTAAAGAAAAAATTTGTAATAAAATTTTAAACCTCAAAAGAGAGATATAATTTTCAAAAAAATAAAGAAAGAACTGTAATAAACATAGAGTATAAGTGTAATTTATCCTAATTTTTTTTAACCCCAAAAATATGGCTGGAATAGGTGAGTTAGGCCGGCTAGCAGGCCGATCACCACCACTAGTAAAGCGGGCCATCCCTGTTGCCACTCTCTCTGATTATTTCTGGAAACCTTTTGCTGCGTTGAAGAATTTTCCCATTCTTTCCCTCCTATTTATTTCCTCGAAAATTTTGCCGCTTTAGCATTCTCCGCATGATATAACAATTACTGCTGCTCCTGTTTGGCACGCTAGAAAAAATTCATCGTTTCGTGGAAATAGTGATTCTTCCTGTATTCAGAGTTCCTGCCAAGACAAAATCTGAAGCCTGATTGAATTTCGGCAGGCCAACAATGTCCGGTTAGCGTTCTCTCTGTCTCTGTCTCTGTCTCTCTCTCTCTCTCTCTCTCTCTCTCTGCGTATATGTTTTGTTGTAGATATAATCGAAGGAGGACAATTGGTACTACTTAACCGATCATCTAGTTAATACGATCTGTACGGGAAAGAATTTCACCTTCTCGTATAATCCTGTTGATCAAGTCTGCGTTCCTCAATACGTCGTCGTTCCACCACCTGAAAACACAAACGTGAGCTGGCCGGCGGGTGTGTGCCGGAGACCTCTCCGATGCCCAAGTCAGTAAGCAAGACAGGAAGGCAAAAGCTCAATGTGTTCAGGGAGCAAAATTGTATTACCTCTCCAAAGGTGATATTGGTGAGCTTATATAGGTTTCGCGTGGCACAGTCCTAGTAGGACTCTAACTTCTCCATGCGAAGAGTCCTCCTAAGACTAGCATTCCTCCATGCGTAGAGTCCTTCTAGGATTACCCCTCCTCACGTAGAGTCCTTCTAGGATGACTCCTCCTGGAAGATCATGCTTATCCTCCAACACCCTCCTCACTGCACAAGCCAAGTGAGATGGCTTTACTACGGCCGAACTCCTACTGACCGGAGTAACCGTTAGCTTGGTCCTTACTTCCCTCCCTTACCTCGGCGTACCCATGCAAAGGCCGAGCTATACATAAGGGAGTCAAGCCGAAAGACATTCTGAGTCAAAGTTCGCCTCGGTTTCTCACATGCTTTGACTGAAGTAACCAAGCATCTTCAGCCGAACTGCCCTTAGTTTGGCTCTTCATTTCTTCATTCCTACTCCGGTTTCGTACGTCATGACCGAACTCAGTAGAAACCGAGCTACACTACTTAGTCTGCCAACCGGACTATCGCAACACTCCGGCTGGTACACGAGCTGCCCTTCTCACTTGGGCTTACCTCGGCCCAACTTCTATTCGAATTCAAGATAAATTGCCCTCTCAATTGCCCTTAATTCCATCGCAAAGCATGATTGGGATTACTGTCTACCAACGAACTAGTCTTAACCTCTCGGTAGAGCTAAAACACCGATTAGCCATTCGGTAGAGCTAAGACCTTTTACTTTGTCCAACCGAGCTAGGCTTAGGCCGTACTGTGCACGTCCGGTCAAAACGTCTCTTCACTCTTCAGAAATTGAATCGTTCAGTATTCCATGACACGTGGCAGCCTCCGATCGGCTCCCACGGTATGTAAGCGCATCCTCGTGTTTCGTAATATTTGAATAATTCCCTCCAAAAAGCGCCTTTACACAAAACAACATTTCACTTCAGAATCACTTTCACACACTATTCATCTTTGCTTTCCTCAGCTTTCTTGCTCTCTTTGTGTTCTTCGTGCTCCTGCACCCGTGCTCGTGTTGTTGCTGCCTCCGCCTCCATCCCACTCTTCTTCCTCTTGGTAAGTGCACGAACCTACTTTCATTTATCTGTTTTTTGCTTTCAGTTTAATCCATGGCTTTCTATCTTGTGTATTTGCAAAGCATGTTTCCATTTTGTAGTTTCTGAAAAAACCAGTCACAAGAACACTATGAACATAACGAAACAGCACGCAGAACACCTTTTTGATCTTGGCACATGCCCCAACCGAACTAGGATAGTGTTTGCGCTATATGTAGATCTTATCTGTATATAACCGAACTAGAACTTGTGCAAATCACAGTAACTCCAGTAGATCAACTGATTCACACTAGCCGAAACGAGAACCCACCGAACTAGAAGCTCCTAAACCCTTGACCGAGCTAAGCTTTGGGGGGGCTAAGCCAGCATTCTGTGTTCTAAAACCGAACTTCAGAAAGCTGCCCCTTGTAGCCTAACCGAAGTAATAAAAACCAAAAGTGCAACAACCGAGATAACGAGAACTTATCAGAAACCGAGGTAGAAACCGTAACACCCTGTAGAGCCGAAATAAGACCAGTCTTTTCCTGCTTTGTTTTCATAGCACGGTCTATGATCTGTGCTTAACTCCTTGTTTTCCTACTTTGCAGACTTAGGTTGCCAGGCACTCCCTCTGTGCGTCCGACCGGACTACTGAGCACGCTCTTTCAACCGAGATAAATTATTTCATAACTTATAGAATAAATGGGGAAGTACAGACATTTGGTAGAAACCCCAGGCGGCCTAGCCGCTTTCCGAGAACAGTACAACATTCCAACCGATGTAAATCTAGAACTAGCCGAACAAGGAGTCGACCCATGGGACGAAGAGGGCTTTGTCCCATTTACCCTCCAATCCATAGTAGAAACCGGACTCAGATTCCCAGTCCAGCCACTAATATGCGAATTCCTTAGGCAGACCAGACTGTGCCCAACTCAACTATCCACCAACACATACCGAATTATAATGGGCATAGATGCTCTAAACCAACAAACCGGTCAACCTTGGTGCGGCGAAATATTACATCGAGACTAATAGCATCCAAAACCAAGGTTGGTGCTACTATTTGAGAGTGCGCCGAGGTAGAGAAAAGATAATAAAGCACACGGATAAAGGCGTTAATGATGGCGACTTCTTACGGGTTTCGCAATTTTGAAGACCTCGAAGCCCGCATCGAGCCAAAGAATAAATTACAAGAAGGGGACCGGTATACATACCGATTTTCATTTACCTTTCCTTGAACTTTACTTTCTCTCAGAATGGGACTAACACTTGTCTTCTTTTTTTTTGCGCACAAGTCCCACCTTATCTTCAACTACAACCATCCCAACATCTCGATACTCAAGGCCGCACTCCGGGTCAAGGAGATCTTGGGAGAAACTCCTAAACTTCCAACCGTCCTCTGGTACTCGTCGCAAGAGGCAAGGTGACCGACTTCCTTCTTGAAGACGATCGAAACGGACCCAACCTTACGAAATCGTCCTTGTGCGATTAGCTGCGAAGAAGAGATGGCGAAAAAAAGCGGTGAGGGCCATGCTCACGAAACAAGCCCGACCGGTACCACAAACCGCAAATCAACCGAGTGGTGGCTCTTCCATCAGTGACCTCCGCCTCGCGAAATAAGCGTGCCCGGACTGACCAAACCGGGCCACAACTTGTAGATGAGGATGAGAACATACTGCCACCAAGCCCTCCAGCTACCACATGGCCGAACCCCGGGAGTCATCAAGCGATGCAGAAACCCCGATGAGCTCCCTAGTCTTCAATAACCGAGCTATCAACGAGGATGACTCCGTTGTCTCGGACAAGGATCACCTTCTGGCCTTCAATTTGGCCAGAGGTGTGTGCCTTCCAAAAGACATGGAGCACCATCAAAAAGCTCAACAGGTAAAATCACCGATGCGCCTCAAAGTCCATGATCGTGGTAAGCAATACTGTCCTTTCTGTTTCTAAAATTTGTCCAACTTCCAGTTCGGTTAACAGCTAAAAAACTTACTATACTTTGTGCAGGCTCTTTAGAAAACCACGCTTGCACACCGGCAGGTGATGGAACTTCGTAAGACCACCAGGCAGGCCATGAGAGACGCCGTGGCCAAAGCAACCGAACTAACACAGGCCCAGAACAAGGCGGCCGAACTGGAGGCCGAGGTATCACGTCTCACCGGACTGGTTACCTCGGCTGAAAGTGATAAGCAAAAAGCCATGACCGAGGTGAAAGATCAATACCTGTGGGAGATGGCCCAGCTGCAAACCAAAAAAGACGCCGAAATAGTCCTGCTGAAGGCCGAAGTAAAAAAGGCCAACAAGCAAGGCTTCAAGGAAGCTGAAGACGCATACAGTCTTCAATGTGGCACAGCGAAGGACCTTTTCTTTAAGTGCGGTTGGCGAAGCGCGGTGGAGAAGCTCGGTTGTACTCCTGACACCGACGCTTACAACGCTCCACTGTACTCCATTAAACCGGCTCAAGCAATATCGACGATCTTCAAAAGCGTTCTGGAAGTGCAGGCGAAGAAGAAGATGAGGATGATGGCGATGGTGATGATGAGGGAACCAACTCGACCGGTTGCCACCGATCAACAAGTCAATCGGCAATTTCGGTTGCGACAGTTGATTTATCACGCGAGGTACGGTGACTCTGTCCCAGCGGACACTACGGTCCAAAGAGCTCCTTCTCAAACCGGTCTCAGTATTTCTTTGGCGGAGCTTCGCGCCGAACTCGATGCGCTCCTTGGATGACTGTTTTTTTTTTTTTTTTTTTATTTATTTCTTTTTCGTACTTCGGTTTTGGATGCCTGTAACCGGGCTATGACCCCTCAGTTTGTACTTCCTTCTGTTTTTAATGAAAAATTTTGAACCTTCATTCCGGTTGTGTACTTGCCTGCTTGTATGTTTACTTTTCCATAAACTTGATTACACAACTGTGATCTCGGTTCACCATATAACTTACTAGCCAACCACTCTTCAGCCGATGTAACTTACTTCGGCTGAAGAGTACAAAGTGTTGGTTTAATCGATAACCACTCTTCACCGATACAACTTACTTGGTGAAGAGTACAAAGTGTTGGTTTAATCAGTTTAACCACTCTTCACCGATATAAATTACTTGGTGAAGAGTACAAAGAGTTGGTTTAATCCACCAACCACTCTTCAAAGATATAACTTACTTAATTTGAAGAGTACAAAGTGTTGGTTTAATCCAGTCAACCACTCTTCAGCCGATATAAATTACTTCGGCTGAAGAGTACAAAGAGTTGGTTTAATCCAGCCAACCACTCTTCAGCCGATATAACACACTTCGGCTGAAGAGTACAAAGTGTTGGTTTAATCCAGCCAACCACCCTTCAGCCGATATAACTTACTTCGGCTGAAGAGTACAAAGTGTTGGTTTAATCCAGCCAACCACTCTTCAGCCGATATAAATTACTTCGGCTGAAGAGTACAAAGAGTTGGTTTAATCCAGCCAACCACCCTTCAGCCGATATAACTTACTTCGGCTGAAGAGTACAAAGTGTTAGTTTAATCCAGCCAACCACTCTTCAACCGATACAACTTACTTCGGCTGAAGAGTACAAAGTGTTGGTTTAATCCAGCCAACCACTCTTCAGCCGATATAAATTACTTCGGCTGAAGAGTACAAAGAGTTGGTTTAATCGAGTAACCACTCTTCACCGATATAACTTACTTGGTGAAGAGTACAAAGTGTTGGTTTAATCCGGTCAACCACTCTTCACCGATATAAATTACTTGGTGAAGAGTACAAAGAGTTGGTTTAATCGACTAACCACTCTTCACCGATATAACACACTTCGTGAAGAGTACAAAGTGTTGGTTTAATCGATAACCACCCTTCACCGATATAACTTACTTGGTGAAGAGTACAAAGTGTTGGTTTAATCGAAACAACTCTTCAAAGATATAAATTACTTAATTTGAAGAGTACAAAGAGTTGGTTTAATCGACCAACCACCCTTCACCGATATAACTTACTTGGTGAAGAGTACAAAGTGTTGGTTTAATCCGATAACCACTCTTCACCGATATAAATTACTTTGAAGAGAGTACAAAGAGTTGGTTTAATCGAGTAACCACTCTTCACCGATATAACTTACTTGGTGAAGAGTACAAAGAGTTGGTTTAATCCATAACCACCCTTCAAATTAGATATAACTTACTTTTGAAAAGTACAAAGAGTTGGTTTAATCCACCAACCACTCTTCACCGATATAACTTACTTCTGAAAAGTACAAAGAGTTGGTTTAATCGACCAACCACTTCTTGACCATAAACTTACTTGGTGAAGAGTAACAAGTGTTGGTTTAATCCAAATTAACCATTTTTCACCATGCCCATACTTTGGTGAAGAGTCAGAGTGTTGGTTTAATCCGCCAACCTCTATGTAGCCATTCCCATACTTTGGCTAAGTGTTGGTTTAATCCACCAACCTCTAAGTTGGTTTGTCCACCAACTTAGAATAGAGTGTTTGGTTATTCCGACCAAGCGTCCTGCGGCCGGATCACGATCTCGGCCTAGGAGGGTTAATAGTTGGTTATTAGGCCAACTATGTTTACAATGCTACTAACTTGCTAAAACTACTTTCTATGGAAAATATCTTTGAAAAGAATCGACTTGTTTTATTGAGAAAGTAGAAAATTACACATACTCAAAAAGAAAAAGCTAAAAGTAAAATAACTTGAGATTGGCGTTATTCCATGGCCTAGGAATTGCTTTTGTCCTTATCTTCCAAGTGGTATGCCCTTGCTCGCTAATCCGACCACTTTGTAAGGTCCTTCGTTAGGTCCTAACTTGCCATCTCCACAGGACCAATGTGTTGCCCATAACTTTATGGTACCCAATCGCCGATCTTGAACTGTCTTGGATGTACTGTTTTGTTGTATTTCCTGGACAATTCTTGCTGGTAGGAGGCGATGTGAACCAATGCCTTTTCTCTTCTTTCTTCCGCGAGGTCAAGTTCTAATGCAATTGCTTCAGCGTTTAAGTCTGGATCAAAGTTTTCGCTCCGGATTGTAGGAAGGCCAACTTCTAAGGGGATGACCGCTTCCATGCCATATGCCAAGGAGAATGGTGTTTCTCCTGTTGATCGTCGGGGTGTGGTGCGGTAAGCCCATAAAACATGAGGGAGCGCTTCTGCCCACTTGCCCTTGGCTTTCTCCAACCTTTTCTTTAGTCCATCCAAGACTACCTTGTTTGAAGCTTCTGCTTGTCCATTAAGCAGGGGATATCTTTGGTGTGGAGTTGTAGATCTCGATCTTATACTCTTCACAAAAGCTTCTGAATATTCTGCCATCAAACTGAGTGCCGTTGTCTGAAATTAATGCTTTTGGTATGCCAAAACGAGTAATGATGTTCTGCCAGACGAACTTCTTCACATCTTTTTCCTTGATTGACGCCAAGGCTTCTGCTTCCACCCACTTTGTGAAGTAGTCTGTTGCCGCAAGAAAGAACTTCCTGTTGCCTGGTGCTGTTGGGAGTGGTCCCACTATGTCCAAGCCCCACATTGCGAAAGGCCATGGACTAGTGAGAGGTAGGAGTTCTCTTGCAGGTTGGTGTATTTGATGTGCAAACTTCTGACACTTTTCGCATTTTTTGACATACTTCTCTGAATCTGCTTGCATGTAGGGCCACCAATATCCTTGTGAAATAGCTCGGTATGCCAATGACCTTCCTCCTTGATGGCTGCCGCATACACCCTCATGTATTTCGAACAAGAATGCTTCTACCTTGCTGGGGTGGACACACTTTAAGTAAGGTCCTGAAAACGACTTCTTGTATAATGCTAAGGATGGAGAGAGCCAAAATCGTTGCGACTTGGCTCTTATTCATTGGCTTCTTTTCTTATCTTCGGTAGAGTGTGTCTTTTCAGAACGATGATGGGATCCATCCAAGAGGGACCTAACTCGCACAACATACTTCTTGACCACGGGTCTTCAATACTTGGTGCAGGCGGATAGTTGATCAATAAAGGATGTGGGATGGAGGTATCTCGCCATCGAGGCGAAGCTCGCAAGTTCGCTCGCTTTCTGTTCTCCTCCTCGCTAACTGCTCTATTCTCGACGACTTCAAACTTCTTGATCTCTGTCTGACTAAGTCTTGGTACTTAGCCATTCTTTCATCCTTTGCTTCATAATCGCCAGAAATTTGATTCACCACCAATTGTGAGTCGTCAGAAACCATTAGTTGATGGCCTTCATGTATCTTTCGATTTGAGCCTGCAAGAAGCGCCAGACTGGGCTTCATTGTTCGATTTGGGAAGCCAATGTTGATTGCCTGCTCCACTACTAAGCCGTCTGGAGAGATGAGGACTATGCCAAGTCCTGCTCCGTGTCGATTGGATGCCCCATCCACAAAGAGCTTCCACATCTCCCCAACGAACATCTTCCAACAGGTGGAGGGATCGGACGATGCCTTGGGGTCCTCCAGGTTGCTTATGTCTTCTTCCGAGTCCATAGTTGCAATCTGCCCCTTGCCTTCTGATGGGCTCAAGTCCTCAGTTGTTGGTGAGTTTTGATTTGGTGCAGTAAGGTGGGCCTCCTCTTCGCCTTCTCTACTCTGGTCCGCTTTGGGCTCTGACTGAGTAACCAGTACTTGGGGTTGCGCTATTCCGGCGTCAAACTTCATCCCTAGTTTGGTTGTGTCAGTCAGGTCGATTGGACAAACTTGGTGGCTTCCAGGAGTGAACTCTGCGACGAAATCTGCCAAAGATTGGGCTTTTACTGCGGTTCTGGGTTGGAACTTCACATCGTATTGTCCCAACTCCACTGCCCACTTCAAAATCCGCCCATAAAAGTTTGCCCTCTCAAACAAAGCTTTTAGTGGAAAGGCTGTGAGGACGACAATGGTGTGGGCGTGAAAGTAATGCGCCAATTTCCTGGAGGCCATCATTAAGGCCAATGCTAGCTTCTCTAGAGGCAAGTACCTTGTTTCGGCTCCTAGCAATGTCTTGCTGACATAGAAGATAGGTAGGTGTTGGATTCCTTCTGCTCGAACTAACACTGCACTCATTTGCGTCGAGAGATCGCCAAATAGAGGAAGAGTTCTTCCTGTATGGGGTAACAAGTAATGGTGGAGAAGACATGTACTCCTTCAGACTTGCGAGCTTTGTCGCATTCTTCGTCCCACTCAAACTTAGCTTTTAATGGTGAAAAGAATGGCGCCAATACGAAGACCGGTGATGAATCGGTTAAATCTTTGCCGCCATGCCGGTGAGATGCTGTACTTCTTTCACTGAGTTAGGTCTCTCTAGCTCCTGAATTGCTTTGATCTGAGAAGGATCTGCCTCTATACCTCGATTGGTCACCAAGAAGCCTAAGAATTTGCCTGATCCTACTCCAAAAGCACACTTCGACGCGTTAAGGCGCAACTTATGCTTTTTCAGGATCTCGAACATCTCACTTAGGTCCTTGAGATGGTCACTCTCACTCTTGCTTTTGACCACCATATCGTCGATGTAAGCCTCCATTGTTTTGCCTAACAATGGCTCAAACATCTTGGTGACCATTCTTTGGAATGTCGCCCCTGCGTTCTTCAGTCCAAAGGGCATGACCTTATAGCAGTATAGTCCTCTTGGAGTGGTGAAGGATGTGACCTCCTGGTCTGGCTCATGCATTGCGATCTGGTGGTAGCCTCTGTATGCGTCGAGGAAGCTTAGCCTGCTGTGACCAGCTGTTAGGTCTACCAATTGATCTATCCTTGGTAAGGGGAAGCTATCCTTGGGGCATGCTTTGTTGACAGTTTTATAGTCGACGCAGACGCGCCACTTCCCATTCTTCCTTGGCACCACAACCGTGTTGAGATCCACCGTAGTGCACCTCTAATTGCTCCCCGCCCAACAAGTTTCCCACTTCTCGCTACTATCTCGGCGTGGTGGAGTGCCGATCTGCGAGTGCGTTGAATGACCGATGCAGCGAAGGGTGGGCGTTGAGTTGGTGGCGATGAAGTTGGGGTCAATGCTGGCATGTCGTATGGAGTCCAGCGAACACTTGACGTTAGAAATTCCAAGACCTCCACTCTCTCAGGCTGGACAACGACGAGCCAAGCAAGAAGAACTTATCCGGTTCTTCTTGTCTATTCTGACCTCTACCAAGTCCTCCACTGCTTTTTGATCAGCCGCTTTGCCAACATCCGCGAATAGTTCATTACTCTCCGGTTCTTCAACCGAATGAACGTATCCTTTGGCAGCGCGGCTACCATTCGTTGCGACGAAGCACTGCTTGGACATAATCTGGTCCCCATATACTTCTTCAATTACTCCGGTGTCGTTGGGGAACCTCATCACTTGGTGGTAGGAGGAAGCCCTCGGCGCATGGCGTGCTGCCATGTTACGCCTAAGATGATGTTGTAGGTGGAGGGACCTTGACCAGAACTCTACTTGTTTCACACTTCCCGCCCGACCGAAGGATGATTTTGCCGACTCGCCACTCCGGCATAGAGTTGAATCCAATCAAAGGGGATACGGCTGGGGCCAAGTCTTTATCTTGCAGCTTGAGTTGCTTGAAGGTTTCATAGTACATGATTTCGCACGAGCTACCTTGGTCGATCAGAATCCGCTTGACGTCAAAATCCTTGACTCGGAGAGTGACGACCAAGGCATCGTGTGGGCAATATATTCTGTCCATGTCTTTATCCGAAAAGGACATGATGTTTGTAGCTTCTGTCCTCCCCTTTTTCGCGACTGGTTGGGCATTTAGCACCTCTTTCAAGTGCTCTGCCTTTTTTATTGAACCTCTGAGCTCGCACACTCGCTCTGGTTCAAAGACTCCATGGATTACGTTGATGGTGCCTTGTGGCGGGGCGTCGATCGGCATTCCATTGGGGAGATTGTGGTCTTGGGGGGCTGGTTGCGCCCCTCCCTCTATGTATTTATCTAGGTGGCCCGCCGCCACCAACTCTTCCAGATGCTGCCTCAATGGCGTGCAGTTCTCAGTTCGGTGCCCCTTTTCCTTGTGGAAGGTGCATCTGGATCTGTCATCATAGTCCTTCTGTGCCTCGCCAAGCTTGGCAGGCCACTTGACGAAAGGTTCGTCTCGAATCTCGCTAAGTATACGGTAGATCGGCTTTTTGAACACTGTGGTAATGGCGGTGCGGACCCTCAACCACCTCTTGTCCTGGTCTTCGTCATTGTCTCGCCTGCCCCGTCCATTTCGGTTTCGACGATCTACCGTATTGACTTTCGCCGAAGTCTTTTTCTCTGGTGTTGTGGTCGTGCCAGTTTTTGCCTTGGCACGAGCGCCATCCTCTTCCACCCTGATATGCTGATGCACTCTTTCCATCAGGGCCTCCATGGTGAGGGGTGGCGTCATGGTGATAGAGTCCCTCAGTCTATTCCCAACTGGAAGGCCTCTTTTGTATTGCGCAATGGCGAGGTTAGTTGGGCAGTCCCCAATCTGGTTGAATGTCTCCCAGTAGCGACTGTTGTATGACCTCAGAGTCTCCTTGTCTCCCATGTCGATGGAGAGCAACTGGTCGATCTCCACCGGGGTCTTTGTGTTCGTTCTGAACCGTGTTACAAACGCCTCCGCCAATTGCGCCCAGGAGGCTATGCTGCCCTCTGGAAGCTTCTCAAACCAAGTCAAGCCTAGGTCGCCGAGGCTTGAAGGGAATAGGATACACATCAACGCCTCATTCCTCCGGTATACAGCCATGACCTGGCGAAAGTGGCTCAAGTGGGTGTAAGGGTCCGTCTTTCCTTCATACGTCGTGAATTTGGGTTGTAGGAAACCTGACGGAAGGGGCGCGTTCTCAATTTCTGGGACGAATGGTGAGGTCTGCAGCCTCGCCAATGCCTTATCCGCTGGTTCGTATGCCAAGTGCGGCCTTGGCATTCCAACCTCGACGCTTCCATGCGTCCGAGGAGCCAATCGCTGCAAGGCAGGAACCCTATGGGGATCGCGCACCATGGCGTCCTCCTTCCATCGTGCCTTTTCTTCCAACATGGACCTTAGGTCGGACGACCTAGGTAATTCTGTCTGTCTGGACCTCGTATGATGCGTATGTGAGGGCCAATAGGTACTCCCCTCAGTGTATGACCTCTCAGGCCTCGTCCTCTCAGACCTGGAGTGACGAGTCCTGGAAGATACGGATCGCGTGTCGCCTGTCCTGAGGCTTCTGTCTTCTGGTTGAGAGGGTGTAGAATTCCTACCACGACCCTCAGAGTGGCGAGGCGTCTTGTTGTTGCGCCCACCTCTGTCGCCACTTTTTCCTTTCATCTGGCGCTTGAGACTCCATGTCCGCCGCCATCTTACGGATCAGTTCGTCTTGCTCTCTGACGCGATCCTCCAGAATTTGAGAATCAACTCTGCGCCTTTGTCTTTACGACTTTGCGAACGAGAGGATGAGGGCGCTATTCCTCCTTCGTCCCTCGCATCCCTCCCGAATTACGCTTTGTGGTTCCAGGCTCGCCATGGGAGGGACCAAAGGTAGGCCTTCGCGTCTTGCACCTCCTTCTGGAGTTAGTCCGTCAACAGCGGACTGAGGCAGTTCTTCGTTGTTCGCCATTGATGTTCGAGAAAAAGCTTGATCAAGAGGTTGTTCTTGTCTGTTAATTCCCACAGACGGCGCCAATTGTACGGGAAAGAATTTCACCTTCTCGTATAATCCTGTTGATCAAGTCTGCGTTCCTCAATACGTCGTCGTTCCACCACCTGAAAACACAAACGTGAGCTGGCCGGCGGGTGTGTGCCGGAGACCTCTCCGATGCCCAAGTCAGTAAGCAAGACAGGAAGGCAAAAGCTCAATGTGTTCAGGGAGCAAAATTGTATTACCTCTCCAAAGGTGATATTGGTGAGCTTATATAGGTTTCGCGTGGCACAGTCCTAGTAGGACTCTAACTTCTCCATGCGAAGAGTCCTCCTAAGACTAGCATTCCTCCATGCGTAGAGTCCTTCTAGGATTACCCCTCCTTACGTAGAGTCCTTCTAGGATGACTCCTCCTGGAAGATCATGCTTATCCTCCAACACCCTCCTCACTGCACAAGCCAAGTGAGATGGCTTTCTACGGCCGAACTCCTCGACCGGAGTAACCGTTAGCTCGGTCCTTACTTCCCTCCCTTACCTCGGCGTACCCATGCAAAGGCCGAGCTATACATAAGGGAGTCAAGCCGAAAGACATTCTGAGTCAAAGTTCACCTCGGTTTCTCACATGCTTTGACCGAAGTAACCAAGCATCTTCAGCCGAACTGCCCTTAGTTTGGCTCTTCATTTCTTCATTCCTACTCCGGTTTCGTACGTCATGACCGAACTCAGTAGAAACCGAGCTACACCACTTAGTCTGCCAACCGGACTATCGCAACACTCCGGCTGGTGCACGAGCTGCCCTTCTCACTTGGGCTTACCTCGGCCCAACTACCAGCTCGGCCCAATTCAGTATAAATTGCCCTCTCATGATCGTACTGTAATTACTATGTAGCATAATTGAGTATTTTAAATCTTCTAATGGAACGAAGGAACAACACTGGATGCACATTGCGATTTCGATCTTCTTTTGAATTTCTCGATTGTTTGGTTGTTGTTTGATTATGAACTAACGCAATGAGCTGCATGTTTTGTTGCCAGTTATTATTCAACGCATATTTGAGTATTTTTTTGTAATAAATCTTCTGTTAGAACGAAGGAACAACACTGGATGCACATTGTGATTTCAATATTCTTTTGAATTTCTCGATTGTTTGGTTGCTGTTTGATTATGAACTAACGCGATGAGCTGCAAGTTTTGTTGCTAGTTATTATTTATTTACTTTTTGTTCTATAGGTCATATAAATATTGTGTTGCCACTGGATAAATTATCGTTGGGTTCTGTTGAACCAGAGGAATCATCCAAAATACAAATAAAGTAAGTTTATTAAATGTTCAATCGCTTTACTGTTGGCATTTATTTGTTTTTTTTTGTCTTTTACTGATCAATTGCTTTGCTTGAAGTTTCATCTATTATTGCCTAAACAGGCTGCCGAGAATGTTCCACTTTAACTCTCAACGATGTTCACATTTGTCTTGTGTTTCTATAGCCTCTGAGAAATCTTGGAAGCATAGTATTTAATAGGAGCAATGCATGACTTTAAGAAAAAATAAATGTGAAATATAGTAAGCCAAATATAATCGTAAAGAAGTTGATAGGTATAGTATACTTACTAAACTTCATCGCATGAAGACCCCCTTTTTTGTGGTTGATAGTATAGATAAGTCGTGAAACAAGACAACCTAGTAAGCTACACAATTGAATTTTATCTTACTAACACTTTTTTCCTAGGAGTTTAGTCGTGTTTAATTCACTGCAAAACAGTTTTTTTCTATAGATGTTTATTACTGTGTTACAGCTACCTTTCACTAGTAGTGGAATTTTTTCTTTCTTTTGTTTATGTTTCTTCTGCAAAACATGCTCCTACTTATGTATAGAAAAAAACTGTTTTTGTTAATGTTATGTTACAGCTAACTTTTAATTCACTCCAAAGTTAGCTGTTTTTGTTGATAAACATCTATAGAAAAACTGTTTTTGTTGATAAACATCTAGTAGGTTAATGTTATGTGTTTAATTTTTTCTTTCTTTTGTTTATGTTACAGCTAACTTTTAATTCACTCCAAAAGTTTCATCTACATACCCTTTCTTTCTTTTAGTATCAACTGGAAGTTTCAACCCTCCTACTTATATGCACTAGCATATTTTTGGTAAGTTGTTGCATAACTTTGATTTGCTTTTGCATTTTAATGGTAAAGTTTCTAGTTTACGTCAACATTATGACTGGCATTGTGAGATTCTCACTGTCAGAACAGGAGATTTTGATTTTGTTTATTTTACTTTTTAACACTTACATCCTTAGAAAGAAACTGGCTCTATGTGTTTGAGATACCAATATAGGGTTTTGGAACATAGAATGTGGGGAGCAAATTAGTTGAATAACTGAACCTTTAACAATTACAATTTTCTTTTCCCTCTACCTGAAAAAGAAGACAATGGATCTAGTAATATATGAAGAAAAGGAAAGAGAAGCATATTTCATATCAGTTTTGTTTCTGTATCATGCCGTCAAAGGGAGAAAAAAGGCATCTTATGCCTTGTATTTTTGATTATGTTACAAAAGGCATAAGATGCCTAGTCATCCTGTCAAGCAATCCACTTATCATGTACTGTTGGCTTTATTTGAATGTGTTGTTATTAAATGATACTGTGTACCTCCTAAGCTGGATCCTTTTGTAAAACTGGTTAACACAATACTGAAGTTAGCAACTAAAATTATATAGAAGTGTTGCATATCAGCATCTTGAAATTTTATGTAAACAGTATTTTTTTTTGCAACTCACTGCTGTCAATCTAATTATTGGATAGCATCTTGAAGTTTTGTGCACTTTTAAAAAATTGTAATCACAAGGCTGTCCATTCCTCATGAAAATGATATTGCTGGTGCTTTTTTTTTTTTTTTAATCGTTTTCTGGTTTGGCATATTCAAAGTAAAAGAATATAATTCCAAACTCTTGAACTGATGATTTGTCTTCCGTTTCTTTCTTCTTTTTTTTCTTATAGATATTAGCTGTGCAATTGATACAATGATATTTAAATGAAAACAATAGAAATGCATCATTTAATTTTCTGTAAAAGTTTTAAGTTTGTTTAACAAGTTTTCATTTGCTTTTTTGCTTAGAACTGGCAAGAGATGCACTATGCTCTGAAGGATTCTGTGTTATTGGAGGTTATATGTCACCCGTGAATGATGCATACAAGAAAAGGGTATGTAATGTTATATATGCATGCTTGTAAAAACTGTATATCAACATCATCATGATGATGTTAGTAACAATATACATTTGACTTATTTTGGCCCTAAGACAGTAATGCAAGAGCCACAATTAAGAAACAAAGTTAAATAGAAAGAAAGGTTAAAGGAGAAATCTTTGTAGCACTGGTGAAGTGAGAAAGAAAAAAAGGAAGTTGATGGTTCTCTAACTTGTCTTTTCTCCTTTATCAATAATATAGGTCATCATCATTTACCCTTTTGGTCTAGAACCTAAGAAATAAATTGGTGGATTTTCTGGCTCCCTTTCTAAAGCTCCAATAACTAGTATGCAGCTATGTATTTTTTTTTATAATTCTTCGAGCGTTCTCCTACTTCAGTCTCTGGTTGCTTCTTTTATTTCTGAAATCATGTTTAACTTTCTTATTGTTGCTGAGATTTATCGTCATGTAGGATGCTTTTTGGCTTATTTTAGAAAACAAATTCATATTATTAAATCCAGGCACTTACAAGGTAGGAAGTAAATGTTTTTACCTTATCTGTGGAACACTGAAGAACAGCTGAGTGAGTGGTGACAGGCAGTCCATAATTCCTTGAGTTTGATGTGTAAGTGTTATTCCATGTGGATATCTCAGAGTTATTCCATATTTCAGAATTTATTTTCTATTTTTATTCATCTGAATTTGTTAATTTTCTTTTGAATTTATTTTCTGATAGGGAAGTTGGTGTTCAAATGATTATTATGACCATGAATTTCCATCTTCCATCTATTGTACCACTGTCCGCTTGGCTAAATTTGTGTCTATGCAGTTATACTTGATACTTTGTACTATATATATATAATCAATCATCATTATGCCTACATACAGTAACTATAACTAACCATATAGTAGATGTCCCTCCATAAAAAATGAGTTAATCTTAACATTATGAAACAAATTGGTTGCTTAAATGGTTGTCTTTCTGTAGGGCCTCATATCTGCTAAACATTGTATTGAAATGTGTGATCTAGCTTGCAGAAGTTCGGAATTTGTAATGGTGGATCCCTGGGAGGTATCTTTTTTCAAAGTCAAGAAATCGTGCATTATAACTTTTTTTCTATGTCATGTTATTTTCTTGCATCTAAACCTGCCTTTCTTTGTATGTTGTCTATAGAAATTAATTTGGAATTATTACGCCCTTGTTATAGGCAAATCAAGAGACCTTCCAGAGCACATTGACTGTTTTGTGTAGAATCAAGAGTTCTTTGGTTGAGAGTGGACGAATATCACTGCAATCAAAGTTGTAGATGAACTTGTATTGAACCAGATCAGTTCAACACAAGGTAAATGGTTTTGCCTCAACACGATCAGTTCAACATGACATTGGCTTTAAATTCTTACATTTATTATGTACATATATATATATATGTCTACCAGGGATTGCATTTCGCAAGGGTTGTCAGTGAAATGTCTAACAGCAGATGAAGTGATCAATTACATCAAACAACACCATCTGTACTCAAACTCCACGGTCTAGCGGTGATCCCATAGCCACCAACTCTCGGATTCCTTCAACAGGTTTTCAGATCTTTATTTGTGAAATTCATAGCATGTCTTGCAAATTGAGTTGTAATAACAGAATTTCAAATGCTGAACAAAATTTCAATAGAAAAACCCAACAATAAAATTATTATCAAACCAATATCGAATACTCTCTACTTAGTTCAGAATAAAATAGCACGACCATAAATCTTAATTTATCATATAGTTTTCTATAGTCTATTGTCATTTTCTCACTACCATTGTGATCATCAAGACCGCTTGAACTGCCCACACGGATCAAAGCTAGGCAGAGCAGCCTGGCTGGAAGAGGAGCTGCCTCCTCCGCAACTGTCCCCATAGTAACTGTTCATTCCCTTTTTCATCATAGCTGCATGTGCATCCAAAAGTCCTTGGGCCTGGGTTTGGGCAGTGGGGAAACCCTGCGGCCCATAATTTTCAGGCCCAGTCTGCGCGAAATTCACGGTGCGCTTCACAAAGGACTCTCCACGCATCGAGGTATGCTCGCTCTCAATCCCTCGATAACGGTTCAGGAACAGAGTCAATGGCTCTACGTAGTCCTCAAAACCAAGCCTACTCATTGCACCGAGGATGTCCTGGGCGGTGACGGTCTTGCGCTGCTCGTGGTGGCAGCGCTCGTTGGCTTCGCCAGTGATGAAGCTGATGAATTCGGAGACGCATTGTTGGACGTAATCTTTGGCGTCGTCGGAGATCTTGGCATGATGAGGGAGAACCCTTCGCATTATCCGAGTAATGTTGGCAATGGGCATGAATTGATCATGCTCACTGACATAAACTGGAAGTGATTGCTCTCTGTTGCTGTTTTGGGCTCTTCTACGCCTTTTTGTTGCTATCAAAGGTGAGATCAAGTAGGAGAAAATCAAACAGTAACATCTGGTAAAAATAGCTTTAGCACCCATAACGATTTTGTTAAAATGTATTTTTAGGACTTGTCAATACTTGTATTTAAGCCACTTTCATAATAGGAAAAAGATTTGTAGCTCGAAAAAATGGGCTCTGAATGCCCCAAAAGCCCAAAACGACGTCGTTTTGGGCTTTAGGTTTTTTTTTTTTTTTTTTCTTTTTTTTCCGCCATTGTTGACGCAGAGGGAGAGAAGAGAAGAGAGAAGAGGAAGAGGGTCGTCGCTCGCCTCCGTCCGTCACGCCGTCGCAACTTCATGACTCGTAGCTCATGCGTCATGACTTCAGACTCTGGCCCGATCGCGTCACCTCCGCCCCTCGTCGGCTCTGCCCCGATCGCGCCTCCGCCGCCTCCGCCCCCTCCTCCCCTCCCCCTCTCCCTCCTCTCTCCTCTTCTCTCCTCCTCTCCTCGGTTTACGTGTGCGAAAAAAAAAAAACAAAAACGGCACCGTTTTTGTTTCGGGGCTTTCAAGCTACGTAGCATAACTCTTCATAATATATATATATATATTTAATAGTTCTTAATATATATGTGTTAGCTCCTTTAACCAAAGTACCAAGTCATGAGATCAAATCCAAGACAAAGTGGCCCATAGGTTTAGATAAATTAGAATTTCTGCAATAATATTTTGTATCATAATTTTACAATTGTGATTTAGGGGTGACTTAAACTGTAACTTATTTAATAATAAGAAGTTTTGTGCTTAAATGATCTGAAAAATATGAATAATAATGAAAAATTACAAAATCAATGTAATACTTCGATTTCATATTATAAGAAAAATACTTGGAATTCTTATTTTTGGGCGTCTTACAGTTTTTTTTGAATATCAACTATTCATATATGTGTAGGACTCACTTATATGTGTGGAGTCTATCCCATTAATGATTAGATCTAAAAAAAAATTATAACTGTTTCTAAAAAATAAAAAATAAAAAAAAAATCATTGTCGATATTATAATTACTGCACAAGGAAAGAGAGTAAATTTTATTTGTTTATTAAATTTTGTCCTTTTTCACAACCCCACGAAAGATGCAGTCAAAAGATTTTGTATTGACCCCACTAAACAACCTCAAAAAGTAGACGATTAATTTAACGGGCAGAAATGTTTGGGTTGTGAGGTCATAGATGTGCAGGGGTCTTTACTATAATTATTGTGATCTGGTCATATGAATATTGATGGTTGATTAACTTGATTTTTTTGTATGAATAATTTTTTGTGTAAGTTTTATATGATGGATGGTTTGGATTATTAAAATAAGTTTAAAATAAACTTACAAAATGTAAATTGTGCGGTCAGGACACAATTTTAAATCTAACGAGTCCTCACTCCACAAAACTATTGCATGTACGATACTTTATGAATAATTTAATTATTTGTCTGAAATATACAGTACAAATATGTGTGTGTGTGTCTATTCATTAGCTTGAACTCTTTCATTAGAGAGTTTCATATTTAAAGCACTTTTTCAAAATGAAATTTCATGTTCAAAACTAAGAAGAGGAACTCACATTGTACATATGTGTACATTTATTTATGAAAATCAGGACGATTGGCTTGAAAAGAATGTGAAAAAAATAGACACAAGTAGATTGATTGACGGTTTTTTATAAATATTTGACAATGGTAAGATAAAAATAATACGCAAGAAGAATACATTTGTAAAAAAATGTATGTGTACTTATGTACAGGAATACATATATACAATTAAATTTGAACTGAGAATAGAAAACAAAAGTGGTTTCAATGTAGGTTTACCGGAATTTGGTTTTCGAAGCCTATGGTTGTGATGTGAACCTTGCCTACGTTCCATCTTCTCTTGATTAAATTTCTCAATTTCATGCACACAAGATTTCTCAATTTGATGCATGCTTTGATCACCCTTTGCTCTTTATTGTAGTCTAGTGAAAATTTATACTGTTCAAAGCGTACAATCAACGCAATGAATTGCAATCCTCTACAAGAAACCTAAGATTACCAGCAAATTGGATCGTCTGATTTTACACAAGAGATTGTTTTCACAGGAAATAAAAGGTTACCAGTTCCTCTTAAAAGATCATAAACAAATTTCTTGTAATCCTTGTTTAATGCGGATGAGATCCACCTAGATATGGCCCAGTGTGCATTTAGTGTTGAAAGATGTCAATTTACCTCTACATTTAATAAAAAGGACTAATTAACTTTTGCTACATTAAATGGTACTTAAATATAGATTACCATACACTAATGTTGTATTGGTGTAATCTTCTTACTAATAGCAAACTCATTAATAGTCATATTTCCAACTAACTCTATTTTTTTTCCTTCAAAAAAATTGATTTTTCCCTTACACGTTAAAAAATCTAAAATGCTTGTTTATGATGCATAAGAGTCCGTATAATAAAAATTTATAACTAATTTAAACTTTGTTAACAATGTTTAGAACACTCATTAATTATACCTTATAAAATTTTGTCGTTATTAAATAGCCAAGTGACATTACAATTTTAAAATTTCCTTAGTCCTATTTTTATAATACATGAGGTAACAATATTGTTTTTAATCTAAGGTAATATTTATCAAGAAAAATAGTTAAAGTATGATAATACATAACAAGACAATTCAAAATTTAAATTGTTCACTTATTACCAAATAAGAGAGAGATTTATAACTTAATAATGGGCTGAGCTAGTTTGGGTCGGAGTCTAGGGTCTTCACTTGGTCGGACGTTGGGTGCGCACCGGATGGAAGATTCAATCTAGTCACGTTGGGACAACTTTGAACCACTAGCCATGTAACGTCTCCAAAATAATACAACAAATTAACAAGACAATATGTGAATTCTTGGTCCCCTTCTGGGTGGTTTTTTTTGTATTGGTTGCATCGTCTTGATGAGTTTCTAATAAAACTTGCTTATTTATCAAAAAAAAAAAAAAAAAACAAGACAATATGTGAATGATACTGAGAATCAGAGTATAAATCCTTCTATTACATGAGATCCAATTGTACAAGAGAGTGACATATGCAATCATACATTCATGAGCCTGCCCCTAAATCTACAGCATATATCACAGCATGAGATAGAGCAGAAAGCAAAACAAGAATAAATGTCCTAAGGCTTACATCTTTCCAAGATAGTTCTTGGTTATAACAAAATGGACTTCCAGTCCAATACATTTAAAACCCTTTGGTTGTACAAAAATTAAGTACGAAAATAATCAAATTGAGCCTCCAGCTCCACAGTCCTTCCAAGCTAAATCCTTGGTGAGGCATATCACTAGCACCTAAAAATGGTTTTCCCAAATAGGGTGAGTCAAAACTTAGTAGAAACAATTTAACATAATATATGAATCTTAACAAAAATATAAATATGATGCACATGTATAATACCGATGACAAAATATTTTACAACTTGTTTGCAGATCGTGTCATTCCAAGATTTATATCACAATTTGTGTTGTCTTAATCTCCTTTTTATCTCCATTCGTTTTATTTCATTTCATGAGCTATTTCCATTTATCACAAACAACCATACTGAGGATACAACTTAAAGGTTCTCAAAACGATATAATCATCACGTAAACACTTCCATTTTCCATTTTACGAAATTTTCATTCGCGAGAATCGGCACCTATGTATACACAATATTTCGGGATTTTCACCTTAGACACACAGGCCAACTTAATTCAATAGAGTCCATTCATTTTCTCCTCCCAAACAATGGAGTACATCCCCTATCTCCTCCCAAACAATGGAGTACATCTTCTATCTTTTCCCAAACATCATACATATACAATGTATTGAAACACACAGTCATATTCAATGACAATCGCAAAGAGATTAGTTTTAATTCGCCTAATCCTCATGCAATTTCTATAACAATCATAGTTATCCTCCACCGATAGCCCAAAATAGTTATTCATAAACAGATATACAATCTTTACAATAGATAAATTATCCGAACTTCCGTAGGTGAGGGATTAAACAAATCCGACCACACCATTCATATAAATAATCACCCAATTTCACAATTTCAATACCAATTTTATTATTTATACAAAATAATTATTCAAGACATTTTATGGCAAAACTTCATTTTTCCCAATTTCATCCCAAGGCCAAAATCAACTACTTTGTAACCATACCACCTTATATTTAACATCATAACCATTTCCACAACATACATTTAGAAACCCTTCTTTTGATTTTACAACCCAAACCCTAGGTTTGTCCATAATACACACAAAGCTCACCATTGTTACACAATCATCAACTAACTAAGTTAAAAATCATATGAAAATGTAGAAAATCTCTACCTTAAGCTTAAAAGACCAAAACAACAAAGGAGAAACTTCAAAGACGTCAAAACCAACTTCTACTCGAATCGAAACGGAGCTTTTGAGAGGCTCTACCTTTTTCTCAAAGGTACTAGGGTGAAGATTCCAATGGATCTAAGTAAAATAGTAGAGAGAGAATATGAGTTTTAGATAAAGAAATTCAAGATCTAGGTTTTTGAAAAGTTTTAGAGAGAGAGAGAGAAATGAAAA
Source organism: Camellia lanceoleosa (assembly GCA_025200525.1). Taxonomy (NCBI): domain Eukaryota; kingdom Viridiplantae; phylum Streptophyta; class Magnoliopsida; order Ericales; family Theaceae; genus Camellia; species Camellia lanceoleosa. The sequence goes on along the minus strand of CM045764.1, from coordinate 178,799,221 downwards.
AATGATGTAAAATGTCATTTTCACGATCTATTATACACATAGTCTACTCAAGCGTGAGAAGTGACGCTCGAACATCAAACACATTGTTCCGCTCGAGCATAAAAAGTGACGCTTGAGTGCAGAATATACATTTTCAGAAATTTTGCAGACGAAGAACACCTCTCAAGCTCAAGATTGGCCGCTCGAGCATAGGAAAAGCTGCTCGAGCGTAGAATACGCTCATCTAATATTTGCAGGTCTGCAAAAATAATGAGAGTTTGCAAAGCCCGCTTGAGTGCGAGAATTGCCGCTTGAGCGGAAGAGCAAAAATTACAAAGCCCGCTCGAGCGCAAGAATGGCCACTCGAGCGAAGGAGTAAAAATCTAGGCAACAAAGGTTTGGAAAAACAAGCAGCCAACCTGTTCCAAACACACAACTACAATCCAATAACCAAATTTAAGAGGGATTAAGCGGAAAAACGACAATGAACAACATTCATAAACTATAAGTCGGAGTCCGGAATGCAACAAGAGTTGGGTCAAAATCGGAATCGCTATAACCTCTCCCCATAAGGAATTTTGTCCCCGAAATTTCAAATCAAGTTCAAAATCATTATTAAACCATTCACAACAACGTTAATCTAACAAGTTCAACACCATGACCCACTCTCCGGTCATCTATTTTCATTAACTCAATACACAAGTCTCATATTGAAAGTGCAATTTACAATTTCCTAAAACATTTACAATGTTCAAAATTTACATAACATATACAATGTTTTCAAAAGTGATACAATACATACAAAATTCCATATTCTCAGTGGTAGCTCCAGGAATTTTAATCAAGGTATTCATTAAGTAACTTAAAATCTAACAACTGTATTAAAAAAACAAATATAAAAGAGAACTCTAATATATTAATATTAAAGTTTTGACAAAAAAAAAAACTTGCAATTAGATAAAATATTACAATTGCCATCAAAACAACTTGCAATTAGATAAAATATTACAATTGCCCTCGTCGAGATTTCATATTTTGAAAATGTTGCATAATCTCCTCATTATCAATGCTATCAAATACATCTCTTTCAATGTATGTAACCAAACAATCATTCATCCACTAATCTCCTATTCGGTTATGCAAATTACTCTTTATATACTTCATTGCTAAAAAACTTCTTTCCACTGTTGTTGTCGCAACAGGTAGAGTCAATGCTAATTTCACAAGCAAATAGACTAATGGATATATCACATATTTATCTGTCTCCACCAACTTTATAGCAAGATCACCAACTCCTTTAAGTTTTAAAAAGTCTTCACTTAAGCGCATATCAACAATGTAGTTTTGAAGTTGGATGTCAAGGACCATTAAATCTATTATAGAAAAATCATATGGATAGAACTCTGCAAGACGAATCAACTTATGCTTATCAAAAGCAAATAATGATTTACTAAGATTCAAGCAAGCCATACAAAGAAGTAACTCAGTATTTGCTTCTGAAAAGCGATTGTTAAGCTCTTGAAGTTGCATATCTAAGACTATGTAGAATAGCTCAACTTGATAATGATGTAAATTTGCAATTTGTAGAGCTTTGCGTCATGGCCGCCCACTAACTACAAATATTTCATCCATATTTGGAATAAAAATCTCATGTTTGTTACAAAATGAAGAGACTTCAGTCAATAAAGATTCCCATTCATCATCTCTTATCATCTGCAATCGTTGCTTAGATACTTTAACAAGTGTCATAGCATTGACAATATCTTGATTTTTCTTTTGCAATGCTAACAACAACTCATTTGTAATCCCTAAAATATTTTTCATCAAGTGTAAAGTGAAGGCAAATTCAAAAGATAGCATTAACTTCATGATAGAACGAGCTTCAACTCTTTGCGCGGGTTGTAAGCCATCCTCTTCAATAATCTCAAGTACATCAATCGAAGAAGAGAACATCAAAATCAAGTTGATAATTGTCCCAAAATGTGATCCCCAACGTGTATCACCAGCACGTTTAAGACTAGTCTCTTGATTCAAACCTCGCCTACTTCTAAGTTCACCATTGTCTAGTGCTTCTGTTATTTTAGCAAATTGCGCATCTCTAAGAGCATCTCGTCTCTTGCAAGAGCCACCAACAACATTCACTATGTTAGCAACATAGCAAAAAAGTTCAGCAACGTCAATGTGCTTTTTAACAACAGCTACAAGAGTCAATTGAAGTTGATAGGCAAAGCAATGAACATAAAATGCAGATTTATTCTCCCTCAAAATGAAAGCTTTAAGACCATTGAATTCACCTTGCATATTGCTGGCTCCATCATAGCCTTGCCCTCGTAATTTTGATATACTCAATCCATGTCGACAAAATAAGGATTCAATTGCTACTTTAAGTGATAAAGCAGTTGTATTTGATACATGTACAATACCAAGAAACCGCTCTATAACAATGCCCTTTTTGTCCACATAACGTAGAACAACTGCCATTTGTTCTTTAACTGATATGTCACGAGACTCATCAACTAAAATTGAAAAAAACTCATTGTCCAAATCCTTTATGATAGCATTGATAGTCTCACATGCAGCAGCATTCACAATGTCTTTCTGAATATCATGGTGAGTTAGCTTATTATTTTTCGGAGTATTCCCTAATACAACTTTATTGATAGATTCATTATGATCCGCCAAAAATTGTAGAAGTTCAAGGAAATTTCCTTTATCACTTGAATCATCAGATTCATCATGCCCACGAAAAGCCAACCCTCGAAGCAAAAGGAATCGTATGCAATCAACAGTTGCATTTAAGCGAGTCTGATATTCAATTTTTTCTTGATTTGACTGCTTAAGAAAAACACTTTGAATGTGTTGCTTTTGCTTCATAGTCGGTGTTGCATAGAACATGCTCCATGTTTCGTTGCATAAAATGTGCTTCTGTTTTATTCCTCGCATGATATGCATGAAGCATGCCTCTCTAAGCGTTGTGTCATGGTTATTCGTCTTGCATAGAATATGCATTCTTATTGTATTATACCTGTCAAAGTTTTTTTCTTGTGCAGGCACGATATTGTATGTACGGTTCATTCCTGTCCCTTGAACCCTTTTGGTTAGAAACACTCAGGTACGCCCAGTGTTTATACCACCCCTTTGGTTAGAAACACTCGAGCGGTGTTTATACCACCCTTTTGGTTAGAAACACTCGGGTACGCCCAGTATTTATAACACTCCCTTCTTTGGTTAGAAACATTGGGACGTGTGCCCGATGTTTATACCACCCTTCTGGTTAGAAGCGTTTAGAACGTGTTTCGACGTTTATACCACTCTGTTTTGGTTAGAAACATTGGGATGTGCTCCGATGTTTATACCACCTTCTGGTGTTTGCACCGTTCTCTTTTCCCTCTCGCACGTGGCACGTTAGGATGCTTTGGTTAAATGCATCTGGACGGATTCCAATGCTTATACCGCTCTTTGTTTTGGTTGCATAATGGTTGCATGTGTTTCACTTGTTATCACTACTTCTTTCCTCACATGTGCCATGCGTTAGAATCTTATTTGCCGCCTCGGGTGCGCCCGACGGTTGTTGTTCTTTATCTTTCCTGCGTGATGCGTAGTTAAGCTTGCATAATTTTCTTACATCCTTTCTACATGAAATGTGGTTTGGTTCGTGTTAACTTGCTTATGTATGAGGTTGTTGTAGCGTTTCTTTGCATAACATTTGCATCTCGGTGTTTCATTACAGCCCTCATTGCATGATCATAAGTTATGTTCTGCATCGTGCATATCATTTGCATCTTGACCCAGAACTACGCTGGTTTGATTCCTTACAAAGGGATACGTAGGCAGCCTGCGGGCACAACCCATTCTTTGTTTTGTTTGCCTGTTTGTCTAAGTCTTCGGCCTTGTCAAAAATGGGTCGTCTCTAGGCTTTGACATTCACTCCCGTCATTTCATGACTTCCGAGTTCTGTCAAAGAGGGGCAACTGTAGACACCCCATTTTTGACCGACCTCAAGACTTAGACGTCATCGTTTGTGTACTCGATGATTGTGCTTGTTTGTGCTTGTTTTGAGTGCCCAAAGTTCTCAGCGGAACGCCTTGTCTTTGAGCCTCTAAACCCTATTTGTTTTGTGCTTGTTTTTGGACCAAACCTTGGTGCCTCTTGCTTGGAGGGGGGAAGGGCATTGTCAGCCACTTTTCTCCCTTGTCAGCCACCTAAAGTGGTCGGTTGGCTAGGAGAGGTGGCCAACCGGCCACCTAAAGTGGCCGACGGCCATTTTTCTCCTTTTTCAGATATTTTCTTTGCTAGCTGTTGTTCACTGAATGCCATCTACATACACATGTATGGAGGATGAATGCAAGCCTTTGGCTTGGATTTCTATATAATGGGGGGTCTTTCCCCCATTTGAGGGGTTGGAAATTTTTGTGAGCAAATTTCCTCTCTCTCTCTCTCTCTCCCTTTTTTGTGCTTGAAAGTGAGAATTCTCTACACATTTGCACTAAGACCCTTAACCAAACATCTTCATCTTGGAGCTGAGATTCTTTGAAGCTTATTTGGAGCTCCTAAGGAAGGTTTGAATGCAGAATTGCACCAGATTTTGTGTTGTGCTTCAAGAGGTACAGACTTACCTTGTAAGTTTTGTTTTAGTTGCTTGCTTTGCCATCTTTTTACACTATTTTTGGCCTGGTTTTCAACCACAAAAAACTCTGATTTTTATGCCTTAACATGTAGGTTTGAGGTCATTTTGTGCTAAGGAGTAGTCCACCCTTTTTGTTGCCTAATTGTGAAGCTTCTTGCATCATCTTTGGGCATTTTCAAACCAAACCTTTTGGCCCTTTGTAGATACCCCATTTTTGACCGTCCTCAAGACTTGGACGTCATCGCTTGAACGCTCGGTAATCATCCATGTTTGTGTTCGTCTTGAGTTCCCGGAGGTCTCGGCTACGCGCCTTGCCTCAGGATCTCTCGACTCGACTGTTTCGTGTCTGGTTTTGCACCAAACATTTGTGTTTTGCCTTCAAGGGGCAGGGAATGGCTTGTGGGTCATCCCCACACTCCACCGGCCATGGCTTGAGGCCACCGGCTGTGTTTTGTTTCCACCGGCCAAATGTTTGGCCAGCCGGCACTCTAGATGGCCGGCCGGCTATCTTTATTTGGTCAATTGCATTTTTCACCAGCCGACTACTGTGCATCTACTTTTGCAGATATTTTTGGGTAGTTGGCATACACTGTCACCCCCTCCATACACGTGTATGGAGGGATTTCTCTCTTGTTAGCTTTCTTTGGAAGCTTTACAAGACCAATGGTCTATAAAAGAGAGGGTCTTCTCTCTTGTAAAGGGTTAGACACTTTTAGACAATATTTTTCCAGAGCTTTGAGTTCTAGGGTTAGGGTTTGCATATATCCTATCTCTATATATCTCTTTGTGTATTTTGTGTGTGTTTTGTCTTAGTTTTGCACACAAACACCCACCATCACACCTTTTCTTAGGAGCTGAGCCCCTTGAGGCTTGTTTTGAAGTTTTGGAGCTGGTTTGAGCTTGAAGAACCAGCTGGTCCACCATTGGTGAAGAGGGTCTACAAGGGTAAGAAACTAGTCCCTTTATTCCCCATTTTTGCATAGCTTATTTGCCTATCTTGCATCTGTTTTTGGGCTTAGTGTATAACATAAAAAAGTTCTATTTTTTAGTCCTCTAAATAGTTGGTTCAGGTTTCTTTAAGCTTTGGGGTTGTTTGACCCCTCCTAAGCCTTGAAAGGCTCCATTTTGTGCCATTTTGGTTGAGCTCCGGGACCATTATGTTTGGGCCTCCTCACCACTGAAATCTTGAGGGATTTCAGTGATGAGGATGGTGCCTTGAGGTCCTAGGAAGGAGAGGGCAATCCCCTCTCCTTGTTGTCCTTGAAAATGGCCATTTTTGCCTCTTTATGGAGCATCTAGTCTAAGTGTGTGTTGGCCATGCCTTAGCTGATTTTCATGCTTATTATGCCATGATATAGCACTATTTTTACTTGGATTAGACGCACCATGCTTGCCTTGCATACATGTCTTGTAATGCCATGATTTGCCTTAACATGCTTTGTGCTTTGAGCCTTGTTTCTAGCATGTTTTTGGATTAGCTTTGTGAAGCTTTTGATCATGTTTTAACATGCTTAAGGTCTGTCTTGGGTCTTTGGAGTCATGCTTGCCATGCTTTGTATTGCTCCTTTGCATTCTAGCTTACTAGCCTTGGGTATGTGGGTCACTAGCATGCTTTACTTGGCTTATTCTCATGATTTGGCATCATTGGAAACCATATTTCAGTCCATGTTCCATGCTTGCATACTTGCATTTTCCATCCCTTTCATGCTTTGAAGAGTTGATGGCTTATGCTCTATGTTTAGGCCCTTGTGCATGCATGCTTGTGTGTGTGTTTTCCTGCCTTTGTTGCATCATTGTGGCCACTATTTTGGGCCTAGTAGAGAGCTGTCCAAATTAGTGTAAGACCATCCTCACATGTTGTTACATGCTTATATGCTTGCACACTTTCCTCCATGCTCATGTTGCATACTAGATTGCATACCTAGGTTGCATTGCATTGAGCATGCATTCCTTGCCTCTTGATTGACCATGATAGAGGTTAGGATTTATTGGGTGTTTTATGTGCATTACATTTGATATAAAATGGAACACTTGGCCTCTTTGGCCATCACGCATTGAAATGCGCGATTGGTGGTCCGAGAATCGAGCACCATACTCCTTTGAGTCATAAATATGATAAGGGATGTGGTGGTGCATACATTTGCTTGAAATGCATTGCTATGCCTTGTTTTGCCCTCTGCTGCTGTCAAAACAGGTTCTACAGGAAGCTTTGGCCGGCCGGCCATCTATACTGCCGACCAGCCATCCATTGTTGGCCGATGGCTTTACAAATGGTCGATGACCATCTGGACATGGCCGGCGGTGTTCTGTCTTAGCCGGTGATGTTCCCCAGTGTCCATAGAGTGCTCCCTGGGACTTGTGCAATTTTTAGAGGAGCAGAGCAGGGAAAACAGAGGCAAACTTGTGCATGGCGTTGGATTTCCGAGCAAACCCGAGCACGCGCGCATTGGACCCTCTTCTCGAGGCCTTTACTGCTTTCTTAGCTTAGTTAATTTGCTTAATTAATTAGGTGGTCTGTAATTATTTAATTAGCTTGTAGGTTAATTAAATTGTATTATTCTTTTGGTCCCTCCGAGCGAGGGCGAATTTGTAATAAGTGTGGGTGTGTGTGTGCATGTCTTCCAACCCCCACCTCTTTCTCCCTTTTACTTACCTACTTTTGATGGTTAGTATTAGGGCATATTTAAATTAGCATACCTTATGCTATGCATGCGTGCATCCATACATTTGTCTTGCATGCACCGGGCTCGGCGCATCATACTAACTGCATTGTATTTTAATTCCAAGTTGAATACATGTTATTTGTAGCATCTCATATGCCATCTTAGATTAGCCGAGCCTATTCTAGTTGCATTTTGCCTGTGTTACATTAGCCATTTTAAACATGGACTTGGATCATGCATGATTGCTAACATGTTCTTGTTTTGGCACGGAGTACTAGGTAAGCTCTTTATGCTTTAGCATTTCGCATGAGTGTGAATGTTAACATGACAGCATGCTTACCATGTGGCTAGATGCTTATGTGATATAAACTGCCTAAATGCCTGTGGGTGAAGGTTGGATTGTTTGAGTTGGAATAACTCGTTGAAATCCGTATTTTAGCCTACTTGCGAGTAGCAAACCATTTTCAAAACAAACATGAAATGTTTTGTTCCAATTTAGGCGATTTGGTCTATACTTGTTTGCTGCGCGCATAACATAGTAATTCTAGGCTAATAACCGTAATAAGAACACATAACGTTTTCAAAAACCGATATCATGGTTAGTAGAGGCCGATCTTCGAATCGGGCGAGAGGGGGTGCTCATAATGACCTTCCCAATCGCCAAGTTCGAGCCGAGGCAACTTTGGTGATGACGGACATGTGGCCTTTGGCACCGAGTCAGGGTTTCCTAAATTCCCCCATAGAAAATATTTAGGTGGCGACTCTGTATCTGGCAAAGCAGTCCATGTTTGGCACTTCTTTCAAAATCTGTTTTCTCAAAACGATTTCCCGGATTTGGACTCTTTGGCTCAGATTAAGAACAGTGACCAAATCGAGTCCGAACTGTAACCCCCCATGAGGTCCCTCGCGGGCTTGTTACAGTTTCTGGCGACTCTGCTGGGGAGTTTAGAGAACTTGACTCGAACTCGTGATATCTTGTTTCGACTACACTTATGTGTTTCTTTGCATTGCATGTGCATTGGTGCGCCTAGGACACCGTGTTGGCCATCTGCTATTCCTGAGCGGTTTGCCGGAGGCTTGACTTTGTCAAAGCATGCCATAAGGCTGACCGGTTGCGGGCTCTGCCAGTATGGGAACACAAACCCCGATTTTACCGGGGCACCCTTTTGACCATTCGACCTAGTGCATATTCGGAATCCATAGTGACCATTCCAAGCTAGGACAAGTTGCTTACCCGATGATAGGTTGTTTGAAACCGCTGCGTGTGTAGTGAAGCCCTAGCTCTTGACAAAATAAGACAGGGAAACCCTACCCCAACATAGGGTTGTTTTGGCTCTTTTACTTGCTATGTGCTTTTAGAGTGTATCTCTACAGGAACGCACATATCAGTTTGCAAGCTTGAGTATCAAGCCTGAGGGCACCAGTATCAGTTTAAGAGAATCAGTTATATCTGTGGATATCCGATTCAGTGTTTTGGGGATGATTACGGGAAACAATGATCGAGTAATGAAATCAGTTGTTGGCTACACTGCTTGATCATTTGAAATTTGAAATGCTGCTTGGTTTTCCTTTCAGTTCAGAGAATTGATCCAGAATAGTCAATGTCCCCCCTTGCTGAGGCAAGACAGATATATGATCCGTCAGTCACCGCTCAGAACAGTAGACCTACGATGACGCAGAATTCGAAAGAGATTGTGGTTATGACAGCCGCATTAGATCAAGAAATCACTCTACAAAGTGAGACCAATGTCGATGTGCCACATCCACCCAGGTCGCCTGCTGCACACCCAGTTTGGACCCCCTAGTTGTATCAGGCTCGTGAGCCCACCACATTCGAGTTGATGGGGATGATAGGTGACCTCCAGAGGTCCGTGGCGAATCTCGCTTACGGAATGTCAGCTTCGCCACTAGCCGCACCATATGCCGGGCATTTTGTACCCCAGGGGCCCCCATTGCTGGGACGGATTGTAATCGAGCTTAGCCAACCGGAGATGGCCTCCAACTATAACAATGACGTATCAACATCAACCCAAACCCTCGATCAGGCTGAGGCCAGAGGTAAAGGCAAAGTAAAGGCAGATGCCGATCCCATTGAACAACTGCTGTGGGCAGTCGAGGCTTTGAAAGCCGGAGGGATGAGTAAATAGCAGGTATTCGCAGTCCTGACCAAGACTGTGGATGATGTTTTCCCCGCTCCAACTGAAGGCAGTACTAGCCAATCAGAAAACCAGGATAGGCCCCGTCATGCCAGAACAGTTCCTTCCGCTCCCAACCCTGCACCTGGGAAAGATCAGAAAGTCAAGGCGGTGCCTGCCGACCCTTTCGCTAGTGCGTCTAGCAAGAATTCTTAGACTTCAAAGTACCTGCCTCGAGGGCGCAGGGTCTTTCATGCTCTCTACATGCCTCTGTCCAAGGCACTCTAGATCCTGGCCGAAAGAGGGCACCTTAAACCCTTGGAGCCTCGGCCTCTCCCGAAGAATCTCCCTCCCACACATGATGCTGCTTTGTACTGTGCGTACCACCAGCAAACAGGTCATGCTACCGATAATTGTTTCCGCCTCCGTTATGAGGTGCAAGATTTGATCGACAACGAGGTCATCCTCCTGCCCACCTCAGCCAAGTCCGTTACTACCCAGCTATTGGATTTTGAGGACACTGATACTGCGAGTATGTAATCAGAGAATGAACCACCTGCGGGCGGCGTTTGGTGTGTTTCTGGATATGGCGTTTGGTATGCATTTTTGAGCATCTGCGATTACTAGTTTTGTGAATTCTAGCTTGGGTGTCGAGTCAGTCTTTGGTTTTGTTTTGAGTTTGTCTCATTGTCTTGAGTCAGTCTTTTTGCTTAACGGTCTGTCTTGTTGTAGCGAGTCGGTCCCTTTGTATAGAATACTAGGTGATTCCGGGGTTGTTGCCTCGAACACCGTTTTGTTTTGTAATTACCCTTTTGCTTTCCTTTTGAATCTGTCTCTGCTGTGGAGCCAGTTGCAACCAGAAAATCTGAATGAAACAGCTGCGGCTATCATGTTTCCGTGCTTATTGTTAATTTTGAGCTAGTTGTGGTAGAGGATTTGGATCGAACGGCAGTACATTCCACCTGCTCTCCTGTGCCTTGAAAATCATTATCGTGACCTAAGTTTTTTTTCAAAACCGTTTTGAACATTGTGGTGATGAAAACGAAGAGGAAGGAATTCCTCGGGTTTTGCAAAAATTTGATCAATTGAGAGAAGGAGAGGCGTGCTAAGCTCTTAATGAATGAAATCATGCTTGTTAGCGTGAGTACTGAGAAGGACCCTGGCTTGATCCAGACTGGTTCCGTACTATCTTCAGCACGAGCGATTTGTCGCTTTCTTAAAAACTTTCAAAAACAAAATGTTTTGCACGGCCCTGTGAAGGCTTGTACGGAATTGCTCTTAAGATTGTGTAGCCTAGGATCGCTCTCAGCCTCAAGATCCAATCCGTCTATTTTTTAACCTTGAACCCATTCAGAATGTTCAATGATCAACCGTCATTAGAGGCCTGTGTGGCCAGGTTTGAAGCAACCCTCGAGCAAGAGGCACCAAAAGTCAGATCAAGAGGTCAGACGTCGTCAACGGAAGCTTGCAAAGCGAGAACAGAAGCACCTTTTAAACTAGGGGCAAAAGGATGCCAGATGTACTCGAAAAGACAATGATGGACCCTTCTGCAAATCAATACAACAGCCACTCTCCCGGATACAGAGGGCTTCAATCTCAAAACCATTTGGCATGGACTTGTTACACTTTTACCCTTTGAGAGGCTCGCTGGGCCGAAAACCCGGAAGGGCGACCCAGGAAAAAGTTAGAGCAAGAAATATATACAAAAAAAATGCAAAAAAAAATACAAAAGCAAAAAAATATATGCAAAAAAAAAAAAAGAAGAAAAAGAAAAACAGAAAAAAGAAGCTCGCAAGGTCGAAAACCCGCATCGGGCGCCTTAGCAAAAGTTAGAGCCTAAAAAGTGAAGGTTAAAATACCCGAGTGTACCTTAACCGGAACTACGTAAGGCTTGATTCCCATGCTTGGGATACACAGGCAACTTCATCTTGAAGTCCGGCCCCCAACGCTTTCATAGCGTCTCAGTCCATGTAATGGTTTTGATCGCCTTTGCCTTCTCTGAATCCTATAGTTCGGTTGTGACAACCGGAACCACGCAGTCAACTTCCTCTTGAAATCCAGCCATCAACGCTTTCACAGTGACTGTGTCCATATATTGGTCCTGACCATCATCGTGTTCTCCGTGTCCGAGAGTTTGTTCGCAGTCATCACTGATGAGGACTGGTTTTCAACATGCTGCGGCATCATCCAAACACGGGGCAACTTTCCGTTGCCATGAGTTGCCATGAGTCGCCGTCTAAACCAGGGGCAACTTTCCGTTGCCATGCACCCCTTTCAAGCAAGGGGCAATTTTCCATTGCCTCCGATCCGAGGTCGCGCATCTCAAGGGTAGGTTCCATGCTCGTTTAGCATTGGCCGTTTGCAAAAATAGTTTTTGAAAATTTTTACTGAGGTTGACTATTTTCTCGAAAACTATTTCATTTTCCAAAACTAGACCATTTCTGGGACCCAAAGAAGAGAAAATTTTCAGTGCTCATAGTCTAACTTGCATGATTTTCAAATCAAAAAAATCGAACAAGCATGTTAATCTAACCTTCATGATTGGTCGAAATTGTTTTAAACCAAAAAAAAATGGTCAAAGCGATGAAGTAGGGGCACAGTTGAGTCAGGTGTTCTGTCTTTCCCTCGTCATCAACATACTTGCCAGAAGGGCACTTTATTCGCCAGAAAAGGCACAACTGAAGCTGTCAGTAAAGGGCTGAAAGCTCTCAACATCCTCCAAACAACAAGGTGTCAAGCCAAGTGCGAAGCACGAGTTGGGATGGATCAAGATACACCATTCCTTGTCTGGAACATCGACTAGACATCACCGGAAGAAATAAGCCGCGAGCCAATACTGTTGGGTGTGAACCCACAACCTCCTATTCATCCATCAATCACCCTGGAGAGGGACAAAAAAATGAGAGAATAAAGAATAGAGAGGTGTAAGTTGAGAGAAAAGTAAGAAAAGGGTTTTGAGAAAAAAAAACTGAGCTTGAGGGCCGAGTGATATGAGATTCACAAATCAGAAATGGTGGAACAATACCCAGAGGAATTGGCTCCTCGAGATTTAAGATCTCTCGTTTTGTAAACATGTCTGTGTGTCGTGTCTTTTGTTTTGTTCACCTCAACTTTTGTTTTGAGTCTTTTCCGAGCGTGTCTCGTTGTGATTAGGTCATGTGCCTTTCGTTTGAGTCTCTCTCGTTGTGTTCAGTTGTAGGCTCGATACCCAGGTTGAAACCCTTTTTCAATTTCAAAAGTCGCTTATGCTCAAAGTGCTGTGCCATTCTCTACATTTAGGCAGAACCAAAAGGAGAAAACGGAAATTTGGGGCATCTGAGTATGTTTCAACTCCAGCTGGTTTTGCCTTCGTATTCCGTCTTGTCAAATTGGGCTATTAGTTCAGGATTTGCTATGTGCAGAATGAACCGAGTGTTGTGTTATGGGCTGTATGTAAATTAGTCCGCAGCAGAGTAAGGGCTGTGTGTTCAGAATTAGGCAGTGGGTTGCTTGGGTTGTTTTACTGATTGCTTGGTTAGTTATCTGGTTATTACAGTGCAAGTGTTCAATTTTCAGACAACAAATCAATTTCATTTACATTGAGGTGTAACATGATGCAATGCAGTGTAAAGTATGAAATGTATGAGATATGCAAGTGTAACACTTTTTCAGACAAAAAGTTTGTTTCATTTCCATCATCTTTTCAAGTACAAAAGTTTTGGAAGCAAAATCTGCCTGCGGCAGTACAAGGTATCCTAACTACCAACAAAAGGAAAAAGTACAAAAAAGAAAAAAAACAGTAAAATCTGTATCAATATCAAGTGGTCCCAGGGCTACCGATCTGTCCTGGTCCTCTTCCTGGACGAAGGTCCAGGAGCATCATCAGCACTGTCATCTGAGTCCGAGTCCGAGCCATCCCCGGTCTCCTCCTCCGATGACTCTGCCTCCGCCTCGAACGACTCCTCGTTATCATCATCTGGAACTGGCGCCCGAGAGCTACTCCTGACGTGAGTGCGCCCCGCCTTGGTGCGGGGGAATACTCTGCCCTCTCCATCTCCTCCGACAGGAACAGAAGGCCTGGCTGGAACACCTCCTACGGTGGGAATCTGGAAGGGAGGCTGAAAAGTATGGAAGGCAAATGCATCAGTATACTATGAGCAGTTTATCAGTGCAGAATGCAGTGTATGAGTACAATGTGTGAATACTGTGAGTAGTTTATCAGTGTAGAATGCGGTATATGAGTATAGTGTGTGAATCGTGGCGGTTTATCGGTCACGAAATGCGATGTATGAGTCTGATGTATGAATCGTGAGCGATTTATCAGGAGTTACGTAGTGCATCAGATTATGTGAAGCAGTTTATGTATGGTTTGAGACTGTGGTTGAAGAACATACCGGAATAATGTAGAGGGCCAGGAGGTCGAAAGTCCGCTGCAACATCCCCATTATGGAGGCATTCAACTCCAGGGACTGCCAGGTGTACTCGGAAGAAGCCTACAAAAGTATTAGATGCATCAATATTCTACGGAATATCAAATGAACTGAAATGAAATGACTATGCAAGATGCAATGTGAAGTGGTACATACCGGAGGCAAGTCGGGGAAACCGACCAACTCGTGATCAGCCGGAGGAGGGGCGAAGGGAATCTGGTAGGTCGCCCCACCCTACCCTCTGTATGTCAGCGAGGTGGGCAGTGCAGGCCAGCCAGCCCCCCGCCCTCTCTGAGCTCCACCCCTGCCGCGGATCCGAGCTCTCCGCGATGCTCCTGCTCCAGCTCCTGCTCCCGCCCTAGCTGCTGGTGCCACAAGCCTCTCTCCCTCAACCCGACGGCCACCGCTCAGAGGCCGCATGATATACGTCTGCACGTACTCTCTGTAGTCGCCGATGCCTCGGAAGAGGATCGCATCCCGGCCAATAATGTAGTCGGCCATCTGCTCGGCAGTGAATCTCTCTGTCTCCCTCATATCCTCAGGAGGGTGAACCGAAACTATCTGCTCTGGTAACCCTAGGGTTTGGCGTAGGAAACGCTCACCTAGGTACCAAGCCCAACAGACCGGGCCCTCGGCGGGGATCAAATGCGAGGTCTCCTCGACCGCAAACCGTCGGTCCCGAATAAATCGGCTGGAGCCCAAGGTGCGGTGATCTAAAAATGAAATACAGTTTGTTATCTACTGTTATTGAAAATATACAGTGAAAAGCGAAGCTTAAATAAACTCTGAAGTTGAACATACCTCCGTGGGGGTGATGGTGTCAAAGTAGCGGCGGAAGAAGCTAAACGTCTCTCGAGGCCTCCGCACGCACCTCCCGTTGAAGCGGCGCGAGAATGGGACGACAAGAGGAGTCTCCGTGTCTGGCACTTGGGCTAGTCTAGGAAAGTAAGTGTAGACCCACAACTGCAAAGTAAATACCAGAAGGCTTATCAGATAAAACAGAATACATAATAAAGCAGAAATAACAGAGCCGTGTATCGCGTGTATTGTGTATGCAGAAGAGTAGTATACGGATCGATTAAGCGACTAGGTGTGTGCAATGTATAGAGTCTGGCTGAGATAGTAGAAAGCGAAAATGTAAGCGAGAAAAAAGAAATCCTCCCAAGCACGCCCGTAGCTCGAGCAATCTGCTTTGCCACGAAGCCGAGCTCATGTATCCATAGAGCGTAGCCAGAGCGGCGCCCCCCCAGTCATAGTGCAGGATCTGAGTGACATCCACTAAGGTGCTGAGCAAGCAGAGGGGCACGGTATTCGCCCGGTTGGCGAAAATAGTCGTCCCCAGCAGGAACATCAAAAAGCCGCGGGCATACCGCTCCACCGCCTCCTGGGTCATCGGGGCCCCCTCGATCAAAGCTGGCTGAACCCTGAACTGGACCTCGAACCAGGAATAACGAACAAAGCCTAGACAGGCGAGAGGTGGCACCTCGCCAAGAAGATATATCTGAGTAGCAGTCCACTCGTCCATGTCAGTGTCGAAGGGGATCGGATCACCCCCTACCCCGATGCCTGTGAGCATCGAGAAATTATAGGGAGTCGTCGTCAAGTCTCCCGTCACAAAAAGATGGAACGAGTCGGTGGTGTCCCACCACCTCTTCGCTAGAGCAGGGAGGAGAGGCCTGCTCATAGTAAGTTTGGACAGTCCTCTGCAGAATGCACCAAAACCGGCCTGATCCACAATGTGGCGGACCGCGTCGGGTAGCTCTGCGTACCAATCACGAGCGGCGATGTTCCCATACCCCCGGACGGTATGGGAATCTCCCTGTTTTCAAGCAAACAAGTGCGAAGCAATGCTAAATATACCAGTTTTGAAAGGCATTCAGTAGTTTAGTGCAAATATAGCATGTGTGCGTGTTTTCAGAATCAAACAGATGCCGGGTGCCAGTGTGTTTGCAGTGCAATACTGTGTGTGCCGTGTGTTTGAGTGGTTCGGGGCCAATGCAGTGTGTGTGCACGTGTCAGTTTCGAATAGATATCAGTTGCAAGTGTGTTTGCGATCAACTACAGTGTACAGTGCATCAATGTGTCTGAGCTAAGCAATTAAAGAACATAATCAGCTATGGCAGTTGGCAGTTAAGTATTCTACATTTCGGAAAATAAAACAGAGGAAGGAATGTTACCTCGGAAGCGCCGAAGGACAAATGAGATGTAGGCTCACGCAGGAGAAGCTCTGGAGGCATCGCCCTGTCAAAGCTCCAAAACTGACGAAGACCGTCAGGAGGCAAGACGTGGATCGCCGGCCGGTAGGTCGCCGGGTCGAATGGGCGGACGCTCAGGGGGAGAAGCTCGACCTTGGGATCCATCTCATGCTCCGGGGGAGTCCCACCCTGTGGGATGTCGTCCGCCATGTCAGAAGTCGTGCAAAAATGGCCGGGAAAGCGGAAACGAGGCTAGAATGCGAAGGGTCAACAAAAAGTCAACCCCGGGAGGATGGAAAATGGCCGAAAAAGCCAGAGTGTGGAAAATGTGGAGAAATCAAGGAAGACTTGGGGGAAACAAACCCCAAGAAGCGGAAATAGCAAAGGAAACACCGAAACAAAGAAATGTTCGGATGAAAGTGTTTGAAACGCGAAGGTATACGCGAATCGAACGATGGAATGGGCGTAAAACGCAAAGAAAACGGGAGAATGAAGAGAAGAAAATGCTCTAGAGAGAGAGAGAGGGCAAAATTTCGGCCAAGGAATATGAATAGAATAGGGTTTGAAACCCTATTTTAAAAGACCTAAGGCGAAAAGTCAAAACTGCCCTGAATCAGCCATTTTTGGCCGATCGGTTACATTTTTGGCCGGCCGGCCAAATATTTGGTCGGTGATGTTTTTTGGTGGCCGGTGGATGGCCGGTGGCCTCCCCATGTAGCCGGTGAGCCTCCTACAACCTTGTTTGGGTCAGATGAGTGGTTTGGGGTCTTAATTGCTCAAGATAGTACAAGAAATGGCATTTCTGAAGCTCGACTGGCCTCCGTTTTGACCTCGGACCGTATCTGCTGTGCGTGGCACTCGAATTTGTGCAAGGTGTATCCTTCCCGTATCCTTTTGTCTCTTACAAAACCCAAAAGTTGCCCCTTGTGCATGTATCATGTCATCGCACTATCTTGTGCACTTGCGTTGTCCAACGCATCGCGCTGTCTTGCGCATCTCATTGCATTTGGCATGCATTCAATCGCGCTGTCTAGCGCATCGCACTGTCTTGTGCACTTGCGTTGTCCAACGCATCGCGCTGTCTTGCGCACCTCATTGCATTTTTCATGCATTCAATCGCGCTGTTAAACGCATCGTGCTATTTTGCGTATCACACCGTCTCCAACAGATGGTCTGGCGAGACCTTAAATATGCTCGGTCGGGCAAGACCTTAAACACCCATAGTCTAGGAGACCTTAAATCCTTGGAAGGTGCAAGACCTTCGGTGCATTGGTGTGCACAGTTCATTCGCATTGTCATGCATTTCAAAAGCCGTGCGTTGTCGCGCGTTTAAAGTTCATGCATTTCCATGCATCTCAAACCGCGCGTTGTCGCGTATCAAAAAAAAAAAAAACACATGCATATGTCATGCATCCCATTGTAAAATACTGCATAAGTCATGCATTTCAAAAAAAACATCAAAAGAAAAAAACAACAAACACATGCATTGTCATGCATCCCATTTTAAATCATGCATATGTCATGCATTACGTTGTAAATAATGCATATGTCATGCATCATTTTAAATACCGTATATGTCATGCATCTAAGCCCAAAAAAAAAAAACAAAAATAGTGCATATGTCATGCATCTTTCTGTAAACATCCATCCAATGCATATCGCATTGTAGCTTGCATGCATTCATTGCATCACCCCTCCATCTATGGCTTGCACCTTTCCTTGTCAAGCTTGGTTTGGTATGTGCTCGTACTTTTCACGTCGAAGCACAGTTCTGCATGTGTACGCGCCTATTCCTTGATGAACTTGGTTTGAGGGTGGCGACACCTTTTCTGTGTTAGACATGGCTTGTATATGTACATGCCCTTCCTAGGCAAGATTTTGGTTTGGCCTACATGCCTTATCCATCGTATCTATTCCATTCCATTGCATATTGTAAATATCGCATTGTAGCTTGCATGCATCCACTGCATCATCACCTCCACCTATGGCTTGCACCTCTCCTTGTTAAGCTTGGTTTGGTATGTGCTCCTACTTTTCACGTTAAAGCACAGTTCTGCATGTGTACGCGCCTATTCCTTGATGAACTTGGTTTGAGGGTGGCGACACCTTTATTGTGTTAGACATGGCTTGTATGTGTGCATGCCCTTCCTAGGCAAGATTTGGTTTGGCTGCATCCCATATCCATTGTATATATTGCATTGTAGTGTAATTTTTGCATCCAGCATTAGGATCATTGTTCTTTCGTTCGCGGGTTGTTTCCCCACTTATGTCATTCCACCCAATACTTGTTCTTGCGTCCGTCTACATCACTCATAGTCCTGCATGTGTACGCGCTTTGAGGGTTGCGACACCTTTTCTATGGTAGACGGACTGGTTACTTCCATTAATCTATTTGACATTTGTGTGGTTTTGAACCGCTCATGATTGGATCATGATTCAATTGCGTTGCATTTCTTTTGCATTGTTTCAATTGCATTGTATTTTCATTTGCATTATTATACATAGTTTTGTATATATTGCATTTCATTTTGCATTGTCATGCATGTTGCTAATAATATTGTACCTGTTAAGTTTGCTTTCTTTTCAGGCACGATATTGTATGTACGGTTCATTTGAGGCTGGTGCAACCAGACGAACCGGGCAGGTATTGTATCCTCCGAGTGAGACGTATCGAGAATTGCATAATTCTCTTACATCCTTTCTGCATTGTAGTGTGGTTTGGTGTATGCTAGCTTAGAATTGTCGCATGTTATGCTTCATTACAGCTTTCTTTGCATGATCATAAGTTATGTTTGGCTTTGTGCATTGTCTTGCATTTTGCCCCTGCCTTCGGGTGCATACCTTTATTGTCTTGCATGCTTTGTCTAAGTCTTCGGCCTTGTCAAAAATGGGTCGTCTCTGGGCTTTGACATTCACTCCCGTCATTGTTATGACTTTCGAGTTCTGTCAAAGAGGGGCAACTGTAGACACTCCATTTTTTACCGTCCTCAAGACTTGGACGTCACCGCTTGAACGCTCGGTGATCATCCATGTTTGTGTTCGTCTTGAGTTCCCGGAGCTCTCAGCTACGCGCCTTGCCTCAGGATCTCTCGACTCGACTGTTTTGTGTCTGGTTTTGCACCAAACACTTGTGTTTTGCCTTGGACGGGCAGGGAATGGCTTGTGGGTCATCCCCCCACTCCACCGGCCATGGCTTGAGGCCACCGGCTGTGTTTTGTTGCCACCAGCCAAATGTTTGGCAACAAGCACTCTAGATGGCCGCCGGCTATCTTTTGGTCAATTGCATTTTTGGCGGCCGACTCGTGCATCTGCTTTGCGAGATATTTTTAAGCGTTGCATACTGTCACCCCCTCCATACACGTGTATGGAGGGATTTCTCTCTTGTTAGCTTCCTTTGGAAGCTTTACAAGACCAATGGTCTATAAAAGAGAGGGTCTTCTCTCTTGTAAAGGGTTAGACATTTTTAGACAATATTTTTCCAGAGCTTTGAGTTCTAGGGTTAGGGTTTGCATATATCCTATCTCTATATCTCTCTCTTTGTGTATTTTTTGTGTGTTTTGTCTTAGTTTTGCACACAAACACCCACCATCACACCTTTTCTTAGGAGCTGAGGCCCTTGAGGTTTGTTTTGAAGTTTTGGAGCTGGTTTGAGCTTGAAGAACCAGCTGGTCCACCATTGGTGAAGAGGGTCTACAAGGGTAAGAAACTAGTCCCTTTATTCCCCATTTTTGCATAGCTTATTTGCCTATCTTGCATCTATTTTTACGCTTAGTGTATAACATTAAAAAGTTCTATTTTTTAGCCCTCTAGATAGTTGGTTAAGGTTTCTTTAAGCTTTGGGGTTGTTTAACCCCTCCTAAGCCTTGAAAGGCTCCATTTTGTGCCATTTTGGTTGAGCTCCAGGACCATTGTGTTTGGGCCTCCTCACCACTGAAATCTTGAGGGATTTCAGTGATGAGGATGGTGCCTTGAGGTCCTAGGAAGGAGAGGGCCATCCCCTCTCCTTGTTGTCCTTGAAAAGGGCCATTTTTGCCTCTTTAGGGAGCATCTAGTCTAAGTGTGTGTTGGCCATGCCTTAGTTGATTTTCATGCTTATTATGCCATGATATAGCACTATTTTTACTTGGATTAGACGCACCATGCTTGCCTTGCATACATGTCTTGTAATGCCATGATTTGCCTTAACATGCTTTGTGCTTTGAGCCTTGTTTCTAGCATGTTTTTGGATTAGCTTTGTGAAGCTTTTAATCATGTTTTAACATGCTTAAGGTCTGTCTTGGGTCTTTGGAGTCATGCTTGCCATGCTTTGTATAGCTCCTTTGCATTCTAGCTTACTAGCCTTGGGTATGTGGGTCACTAGCATGCTTTACTTGGCTTATTCTCATGATTTGGCATCATTGGAAACCATATTTTAGTCCATGTTCCATGCTTGCATACTTGCATTTTCCATCCCTTTCATGCTTTGAAGAGTTGATGGCTTATGCTCTATGTTTAGGCCCTTGTGCATGCATGCTTGTGTGGGTGTTTTCATGCCTTTGTTGCATCATTTTGGCCACTGTTTTGGGCCTAGTAGAGAGCTGTCCAAATTAGTGTAAGACCATCCTCACATGTTGTTACATGCTTATATGCTTGCACACTTGCCTCCATGCTCATGTTGCGTACTAGTTTGCATACCTAGGTTGCATTGCATTGAGCATGCATTCCTTGCCTCTTGATTGACCATGATAGAGGTTAGGATTTATTGGGTGTTTCATGTGCATTACATTTGATATAAAATGGCACACTTGGCCTCTTTGGCCATCACGCATTGAAATGCACGATTGGTGGTCCGAGAATCGAGCACCATACCCCTTTGAGTCATAAATATGATAAAGGATGTGGTGGTGCGTACATTTGCTTGAAATGCATTGCCATGCCTTATTTTGCCCTCTGCTGCTGTCAAAACAGGTTCTACAGGAAGCTTTGGCTGGCCGACCATCTATATTGCCGACCGGCCATCCATTGTTGGCCGATGGCTTTACAAATGGTCGATGACCATCCGGACATGGCCAACGGTGTTCTGTCTTAGCCGGTGATGTTCCCCAGTGTCCATAGAGTGCTCCCTGGGACTTGTGCAATTTTCAGAGGAGCAAAGCAGGGAAAACAGAGGCAAACTTGTGCATGGCGTTGGATTTTCGAGCAAACCCGAGCACGCGCGCATTGGACCCTCTTCCCGAGGCCTTTACTGCTTTCTTAGCTTAGTTAATTTGCTTAATTAATTAGGTGGTCTGTAATTATTTAATTAGCTTGTAGGTTAATTAAATTGTATTATTCTTTTGGTCCCTTCGATCGAGGGCGAATTTGTAATAAGTGTGGATGCGTGTGTGCCTGTCTTCCAACCCCCACCTCTTTCTCCCTTTTACTTACCTACTTTTGATGGTTAGTATTAGGGCATATTTAAATTAGCATACCTTATGCTATGCATGCGTGCATTCATACATTTGTCTTGCATGCACCGGGCTCGGCGCATCATACTAACTGCATTGTATTTCAATTCCAAGTTGAATACATGTTATTTGTAGCATCTCATATGCCATCTTAGATTAGCCGAGCCTATTCTAGTTGCATGTTGCCTGTGTTACATTAGCCATTTTAAACATGGACTTGGATCATGCATGATTGCTAACATGTTCTTGTTTTGGCGCGGAGTACTAGGTAAGCTCTTTATGCTTTAGCATTTCGCATGAGTGTGAATGTTAACATCACAACATGCTTACCACGTGGCTAGATGCTTATGTGATATAAACTGCCTGAATGCCTGTTGGTGAAGGTTGGATTGTTTGAGTTGGAACAACTCGTTGAAATCCGTATTTTAGCCTACTTGCGAGTAGCAAACCATTTTCAAAACAAACATGAAATGTTTTGTTCCAATTTAGGCGATTTGGTCTATACTTGTTTGCTGCGCGCATAACATAGTAATTCTAGGCTAATAACCGGAATAAGAACACATAACGTTTTCAAAAACCGATATCATGGTTAGTAGAGGCCGATCTTGGATCGGCGAGAGGTGCTCATAGTCGACCTTCCCCAATCGTACCCAAGTTCTCCGAGCGAAAGCAACTTTGGTGATGACGGACACATGGCCTTTGGCACCGAGTCAGGGTTTCCTAAATTCCCCTATAAAAAATATTTAGGTGGCGACTCTGTATCTGGCAAAGCAGTCCATGTTTGGCACTTCTTTCAAAATCTATTTGCTCAAAACGATTTGCCGGATTTGGACTCTTTGGTTCAAATTAAGAACAGTAACCAAATTGAGTCCGAACTATAACCCCGTTGAGGTCCCTCGCGGGCTTGTTACACCCTTTAAACCATTGAAACTCATAGTTATTTCGGTGGTAAAAAGTATGTTTTCAAGTCCAAAAATTGAGGGGGTTGCCTCCCCTCCTTGTGTCTCACTTCCATGCCTAGTTAGCATCCTATGGTAGCATGTTTTTATGGCTTAACCTAGCTTAATTCAAGCATGTTTTAGGCTCTGATTTGACATGATTTAGCTCTATTTTGGGCTGCTTTGATCATATGAACCATGTTTTGCATAGTTGCAGTGCAAATGCCTTCACTAGTTTAGTGTCTTAGGCCTCTAAACATGTTTTTCTTGAGGTGATTGCATGTTGAAGTGTCTTTTTACATGTAATTTCAGTGTCCATAGCTCTGTCACATGCTCATTTGCTTCACTCTTCCATTGCTTTTTAGAGTTGCTCTTGAGTCTTGTTTGTAGCCTAACATGTGAGCATGTTTTTCTAGCCTTTTATGCTTCAATCTCAGCATGTGTTTAGCCACTTTTTTGGCATGTTTTAACTCTATCCAGAGCTGGTTTAGTCAGTTGAGCTTTGTGTTACATGCTTATAGTGTTGCAATCTTCACTAGTTTGATGCTTTCGGCTTTTAAACATGTTGTGCATGAGTTACTTGCATGACTTAGTGTCCTTTTGCATGCCATTCCAGCACTAAAATGTCTGTAACCTCCCTCTATTCTTCACTTTTTATTTTGTTTTGAAAGTGGCCTTGAGCCCCTTGTTAGCTTGAGTATGGAATTGAGGCTCTCATGCCTAATGGTTTTAATCCTCCCTTGAGGGTTTCTACTAACCAACATCATGAGGCCTCTTTCATGCTCAAGGCACTTGTGGCTTAGGCCCTCTTTCCAATTAGAGGACTTTCACTATGGACTTAATCGGTTAAAGGACTAATCGGTAATGTAAAACGTATAAACAAAACATGACAAGTAAAACTTGAGCAAGATAAGCATGTTGTGTTGCATTGCATGTGCTCGGATAGGACGTTAATCCGAGCATAAGAAAAATGGGACGTTTCATACTCAAAGTGATGAAACGTGCCACTTTTCCTGGTCGCCGTCACCCTTGATCATGCATGATAGGGTGGTGGTCCTTCGAGTATTATTTGTGCATTCATTAAGCTTGTACAAACTTGACTCTTTGGCCATCATGCATTGAAAATGCTTGATCGGTGGCTTGAGAGCCAAGTGCTACACTCCTTTGAGCTTGAGAGATGATAAGGAGGGTAGCAGTACACACATTTCTTGAAAAATGCATTGATTTGCCTCTATTGCTCTCTGTTGCAACAAAACAGTAGTCTGGAAAAGGGGGTGGCCGACCGGCCACTTGAAGTAGCCGACCGGCCAGTTAAGGTGGCCGATAGCCATTTTTTGTACTCGACCGGCCACTAGTGAATTTTTGTGCAAATGTGTTCATGTGTTAGAGCAGAGGCAATCTGGAAGTTGGTACAGTTTTCAGAGATCAAATGAGTGCAAATAGAGGCAACCGATGGCAAGGCGATGGATTTTCGGGAGGAAGCCAACCGAGCACGCATGTCTCCCTCACCCGCGAGGCCATTTAATTACTTAGAATTGTAGCTAATTAGTCAATACATGTGTTGTAATTAATTAGTTTAATTCATGTTGTAATATTTTAGCTAGCTTAGAATAGTTAGTTAATTTATTTCAATTATGTTGTAATAATTAGTTAACTATAATAGTTAATTAGTTTTATTTTGTAATAATTAGCTTAGCTTAGTATAGCTTAGCTTATTCATTCGAACCCTCCTTCGAGAGGGCATAATGTTGTAATAAGTGTGCATACGTGTGTGTATGTCTTCTAACCCCACGTCTTTCTCCCTTTTATTTAATCGCTTTCGATGGTTAGTTTAGGGATCATATTTCGATTAGCATACCTTATGCTCACATGTTTGCATCCATTCATTTGTCTTGCATGCACCGAGGCTCGGCACATCATTTAAACTGCATTGTCAATTTCAATACTTCTTTGAATACGTGTTTCAAAGCATGTTATCAAAGTGTTGTAAATCATATGCCATATTATTAGCCAAGCCTATTAATTGCATTATTGCATTAGGCATCTTGTATAGTTAGGATCATGCATATTTCTAACTAGTTTTTGTTTTGGCTTGGAGTACTCGGTGAGTTTTATGCTTTAGCATCCTTGCATGAGTGTGACTGCCATATTGCCATGTTTCACATGCTTGCGATGAGGCTATGTGCTTACTTGCTAAACTGCATGAATACTTGTGGATGAAAGCTTTATTGCTTGAATTGCAACAGTTCAACAAATGTAAGTTTTAAGCCCACTTTGCGAAGTGGCAAATCATGTTTTAAGCCCACTTGAGGGTGGCAAATTCAAACTATTTTCGAAAACAAACATGAATTGAATTTGTTCCAATTCTTGCGATTTTAGTCTATACTTGCTTGCGTGCGCGTCACATAGTAATGTTAGCTAATAACCGGAATAAGAACACATGAGGTTTATAAAACAACATATCATGATAGTAGAGGCCGATCTTTTGATTGGGCTAGCAAGGTTCTCATTTCAGGACCTTCTCCTCTCGTGCCAAAGTTCTCGAGCCGAGGCAACTTTGGTGATTACAAACACGTGGCCTTTAGCATGAGTCAGGGTTTCCTAAATTTCTCAAAAACAAAATATTTTGGTGGCGACACTATAATCTGGCAAAGCAGTCCAATTTTGGCATTATTTGGTTCAAATCGATTTTCCAAAATGATTTGTCAGATTGGACTCTTTGGTGTTTATCAGTCTCACATTGCACTTTGTGAGATTAGATTCAGAACCGTGACAGGAGTCCAAACTGTAGGACCAATTCGAGCTCTCCGCGAGGGGGGCGCGAAAAAGTCGAGCTACAATTTCTGGCGACTCCGTTGGGGATTTAGAGAAATTGACTCAAACTCATGATATATTGTTTTATCTACATTTATGTGTTTCTTTGCATTGCATTTGCATAGGTGTGCCTAAGTCACAGTGTTTGCCATTTGCTATTCCTGAACGATTTGTCGGAGACTTGTTTAGAAAAGCGTGCCATAAGGCTAACCGGTTGCGAGCTCTGCCACGATGGAAACACAAACCTTGGATCTGGACTACCGCTGTACCATTTGATCCTCCTTTCACTTCTTGGTGTTAGGAGCGAAAGGTATATTAGGTGGTCTTGCTGAGGCACCCTTTTTGACCACTCGGCCTAGTTGTAAATCGGAAGCCATAGAGACTGTTCCAAACTAGGACAGATTGCTCACCCAAATGCAAGATTGTATGAAATCGCATGTTTGCGTAGTGAATCCCTAGCTCCTGACAAAACTAGGACAGTGAAACCCTACCCCATCATAGAGGTGTTTTGGCTCTCACTTTCTTGATATGTGCTGTTAGGGTGTGTCTCTGCAGTAATGCATGTATCTGTTGCAAATCTTGTATCAGTTTGAGGATATCAGTTTTGAGGCAGAGAATTTAGGGTAGAAATCAATGTTTGAGTACAATTTGTCCAGCTTATGGGTTCAACTGTGTGTTGTCTCTGTCTAAGTCGAGGTGATGTGCATTAGTTGATTGTTGTTTCCTTTTTCTTTTTTTTTTGCTTTATTTTCTTTTTGCAAGGTAGTATTTCACAATTGCTTCCGACGAGGCAGATACCCCCCAAGCACTCTGGACTAGAGTCAGGAGGATTTACCGATCTGAGGATCTTATTGGAGGACAACTAGTGTTTGCTTCGCTGCCCCCGGTTACGAGACGGAGGACAGTCAGGCATAGATCACCGGTTCAGTAGTCGCCAGTTCAGCGGTCACTATCTACATCACTTGTGCGCAGTCAGACTCAGTTTCCTTCTTCCACCTCAAAAAGATAGTACACACCGGTTTTGATAGATCAGCACCCCTTAGTCAATATGGAGGATATGATGCGTCAACTTCAACAAACTATCGAAGCCATACAGCTGGATGCTGTTCGCCTAGCGGAAGTTACCGCTCGCCAAACAAAGATTGCAGCCCAGCAAGCTGAGTTAATTGCCAAGCTTCAACAGCAACAACAACCACAACAAGCAGTAGCTTCTACTTCGTATCCACCCCCAATCAGGGTTCCGATACCCGGGGATACAGCTAATGTCCAGGAGAATACGGACATTCCAGCAAGGTCAGTCCCACCTCAGACTTCCAAGGCACCGGCCTATCCAACGGACACACCGTTTGAGTATGAGGTCGATTCTACTGCTTTAAAAGTGAGCAAGCTTGAGAAGCTTGAGAACGAGCTCAAGGTGTCAATTCTATCTCAGATATAAAGGATGGCTACACAAATTCAGCAGTGACATTGCGGGATAGGTTTAAAATGCCACACATAGACCGCTTCGACAGTTCAGGTGATCTCATGGTCCACTTGCGGCTATTTTCAAATATTCTGCGGCCAATGGGCCTGACTAAACTGCAGAAGCTATCCCTTTTCGGTCGGACCCTGTCAGGTATCGTGGCCATCTGGTATGCTAAACTGGAAGATTCTGTGAAAAGGAGCTGGGAAGAGATGGCTGAGGCCTTTATTGCCCAATATTCTTATAACACTCAAATCGAGGTCATAACTCGTGATCTCGAGGCAACTTAGCAAGAGCCAAATGAGGGCTTCTCCGACTTCGTCACTCAGTGGAGGGCCAAGGCCTCCATGATGACCGCCCGGCCAGCTGAAAAGGATCAGATAATAATAGTCGTTCGTAATCTGCAACCGAGGCTACTACAAAAGATGATTATCTTACTTCTACCTACATTCGCCAACCTTCATGAGATAGGGGTGCAGATAGAGGATGCATTGAAACAAGGTCTGATCAACCAGGAGAAAGAGCAGCACAAGAGGGCTTTTACACGCAGTTCAAATACGGCTACGAGTAGTACTACAGCTGCAAGGACTTTTGGTGTAGGTATGGTCACCACCACACCGAAAACAGATACCCCCTTTACCAGTGCATCCGGAACCACCTCACAACCTGCAAAGTACCTACCCCAAGGCCAGAGGACTTTCACCCCACTCTATATGTCTCTATCTGCAGCCTTGAGGGTCTTGATCAGAAAAGGGCATCTAAAGCCCTTGGAGCCGCGCCCATTGCCTAATCCCCTCCCTTCTACACACAACCTGGCCAAGTATTGCGCCTTCCACCAGCAGCATGGTCATAATACCGACCTATGCTTTAGACTCCATCATGAGATTCAAGATCTCATTGACAACAAAGTGATAGCGCCTCCTGAGAAGCCTAACATCACTACAAATCCTCTCCCACCACATAACCAACCCCCGCCACCCAAGCAAGTGAACCTTATCCAAACAATGGTTGTCCCATACGACCCAAGCATATACATTACCCCCTCCCACCTGCATAAACCGACGCTGTTCATCCCAGAAAGCACAGACTTGTGCATGATGAGCGCATCCATACCCGAACCCGAACCCGTGGTGGTGGCTGTGATAGAAGAAGGAATGCCTGAGGGCTCTGTGAGCTTAACTGAAGAGGAGTACGACCTTTGCTGCTACGTCGTGCCAACAAGTCAGGCCAGGCCAGGGGTGGAGTTTCCGAAGGGAATGGAGGTTAATGTAGTCCGAGAGGACGGGCCAAGCCAGGGGCTGGATGACTTAGCTGACCTTGAGGAGGACATCAGTAATCTACAGTTCTTTGATGAACAAGATCTGGGGAATGTATAGATTGGTTGGGTTGATATGAATGGATCAACAGATAATGCATGGTGGCTTAGTGATGAGTCGGATGTTGATGAGGTGTTGCAACCAAAGCAAGGACAGTTGGGACCAGGAACTTCTGCAATGGCCGGAACGGTCAATGACGAGAGAGTTTTGCTGAAGAGCACCGGTAATAAGAATTTTGCTCAAGAATTTGGTAGTGCTTGTACAGCTGATACAGAACAGGAGGCCGCGCTGAAGGGGTTTGAGAATAAAAGAATTGAGAATGATCAGAAGGCCAGAAAAGCCAAGGGCCCTGCGGGGATTGACTGTGTTGTGGACACAGGAACGCTTACAACGGAACCGAACAGTTGTTTGTCGGTTGCTGAAGGAATGTGATGGGAAGATGACGACTTGCGTCTTGCCCACATGGATGAAGATTAGGGACAGAATCTGCCAGATGATACATAGTATGCTGAGGAAGTCGATCACATGACTCGGAGTGGGCGGTACTTTAAGCCCCCACACCAGGACCAGCCAGAAGCATCAGAGAAAGACAAGGAGACAAAGAAGCAGAAAGATAAACTGCTAGAAGAGGAAGCTGTACTGAAACAGCTAAAAAAGATTCAAGCAGACATCTCCATTAGGAGATTGCTCATGGCTTCCCAAGTGCATAGACAAGCTATCTTATCAGCAATGGATAAAGCTAAGCTCTCTATTGAGGCAACACCTGAGCAATTAGTGGGACTGGTATTCCCGAGAGGTGCTTTGCTGACTTTGACTTTCACAGACAAAGAATTGCTGCCTGAGGGCTCAGAGCATAATAAACCAGTGTACATCTCTGTTGAATGCAAAGAGAAGTGGTTACCAGTCGTCTTGGTGGATATCGGGTCTGTAATTAATGTGTGCCCGTCACGTATGGCCTACGCTATCGGGTTGAAGCAGCAGACTTCGTACCAACGGCCTAGGTGATTCGGGCTTATGACAATACAAGTCGGGAAGTGATGGGGACAGTTCGGGTTAGAACGCAGGTTGGCCCAGCACAACAGCATATCGAGTTCAATGTCTTAGATGTTCCAACCACCTTTAATTTACTCCTTGGACGGCCATGGCTGCACCAAGTGAAAGCTATCTCTTCCACGCTGCATCAAATGCTAAAGTACCCACATAGGAAAGAGGTAGCTATTGTTTTTGGGAATTCTCCCATACATTCTCCGTCGCAAATTACTACATCGGTACTGGAAATGGTACATAGCGAAGAGGATGTCCTTTTGTCCGGATTCACCTTGGCCGAGGCCCAGGTAGTACAAGATATCTTGGCTATTGATAAGGGGTTGTATGTCAGTGCTCAATCCATCTACCTCATGAATAAGTTACAGCATGTACCCAGAATAGGATTGGGAAGGAGCGGTCGGAAGGGCGTTGCTGCATTGGCCGAAGTGCCACACAACCCTCATATCTTTGGTCTAGGTTATACGCTTACCAAAGAGGATTGGGTAAGAAAGGGAAAGGAAATGGCAGGAAGAGCCAAGGCTAAGCAAAGCAAGAAGCACTACGAGCTGGTGCATAAACCCATTCAAGGAACCTTGAATGGCCGCTTTGTCCAGGAAGGGGAGGATTTCCCATTTTGCGGCTTTCCGGAGCGATGGCTGAATTCTGAGAAGCGGCGTTTGCCTGGCTTTGAGATCTTTTTCAACCTATAGTTGCAAAGGGATGAAGTTACAGAAGAGCAGACTGACCTACCAGCTGAGGCTGAACAGTGTATAGAGGATGAGTCCGATGGCATAGAACTTGAGCTAAGAGCAGCGCTGGCCTGTCTCCTTTTGGATCCTCAGATCACACCAGAGAGCTTGGGGGGTGACTTCTCTGTTTCCATGATTGGAGATCAATCGGTTGTGGGCCCTTCTTCTGGCATTCTGGATGCATCTATTGCACCCTCTCTCGTTTGGCAGTTCGAGGAGGACTTTTTGTCTAACAGTTCTAAGTCAAGTAGTGAACCAGAATCTGATTCCACAAAGTCTTTGGAGTCGGAATCAGATTCTAGTTCTTCTGAGTCAGAGTCTGGTATTCCTGGGGTTGATAACCCGGATGCCGTTGTTTTGTCTAGGTCGTCTTTTTCCTTTTCTTTTGAGTCGGTTGTAACCGAGGAATTGGACAAGCTGGAAGTTGTGAATGGGAATCGTACCACTGCTGTTTCAGAGTACTTTTTTGTGCCACTTGTATATTGCTTGGATCTTAACTTTCAAAATTTTAATGAAAGAGACGAGGAAGGAATTCCTTTGGTTTTAAAACATTTGATTAATCGAGAGAATGAGAGGTTTGTAAAACCTTTGGTTGATGAAATCATTTCAATTAATGTGGGTACTAAGAAGGCTCCACGTCTTGTCCATATTGGGTCCACGTTGTCTTCGGAGGAACGCGAGCGCTTAGTCACTTTATTAAAAGATTTCAAAGATGTTTTCACGTGGTCCTACGAAGACATGCCTGGAATCGATCCTGAGATTGTACAGCACCGGATCCCTCTTACCCTGAGGCCCGACCCGTCAAGTAGAAGCTTCAGAGAATACGCCCGGATTGGGCTGTGAAGATTAAGGAAGAGGTCACAAGCAGATAGACACAAGGTTTTTGCTAGTAACTGAGTATCCTACTTGGTTGGCCAACATTGTTACGGTGCCGAAGAAAGATGGCAGAATTCGAGTGTGTGTGGATTTCAAAGATCTAAACAAAGCTAGTTCGAAGGACGACTTTCCTCTACCGCACATCGACGAATTAGGGGACTTCACCGCAGGCCATGCATTGCTCTCCTTTATGGATGGACTTTTCGGGTATAACCAGATCTCGATAGCGCCCGAGGATAGAAGAAGACTGCCTTTACCACGCCGTGGAGAGCCTACTACTACAGGGTGATTCCGTTTGGTCTGAAAAATGCTGGGGCTACTTATCAACGGGCTGCAACCACGATCTTGCATGATATGATCCACAAGGAGGTGGAGGTGTATGTAGACGACATGATTGTCAAGTCCAAGGAAAGAGAAGGCCACTACACCGCCTTGAAGAGATTTTTCCAACGGATCAAAGAATATCGGTTGCGACTGAATCCTCAAAAATGCACATTTGGTGTCACAGTAGGGAAAATACTAGGGTTCTTGATCACGCAGAGGGGCATTGAGATTGATCCTTCCAAAATCAAGGCCATCCTAGAAATACCACCACCAGGGACTGAAAAGGAGGTGTGAGGCTTTCTAGGTAAAGTGCAATTCATAAGACGGTTTATTGCAAAACTAACCTTGACTTGTGAACCACTATTTGGTCTCTTGAAGAATGGAAAGAAATTCCAATGGGATGACCGATGCCAGGTTGCTTTTGAGCAGATCAAGCAGTATCTACAGAACCCACCCGTGTTATCATCGCCACAGCTGGGGAAGCCGTTGGCATGTTTTAACTTTGTCCAGAGCTGGTTTAGTCAGTTGAGCTTTGTGTTTCATGCTTATAGTGTTGCGATCTTCACTAGTTTGATGCTTTTGGCTTTTAAACTTGTTGTGCATGAGTTGCTTGCATGATTTAGTGTCTTTTTGCATGCCATTCCAGCATTGAAATGTCTGCAACCTCCCTCTATTCTTCACTTTTTATTTTGTTTTGAAAGTGGCCTTGAGCCCCTTGTTGGCTTGAGCATGGAATTGAGGCTCTCATGCCTAATGGTTTTAATCCTCCCTTGAGGGTTTCTACTAACCACCAGCATGAGGCCTCTTTCATGCTCAAGGCACTTGTGGCTTAGGCCCTCTTTCCAATTAGAGGACTTTCACTATGGACTTAATCGGTTAAAGGACTAATCGATAATGTAAAACGTTTAAACAAAACATGACAAGTAAAACTTAAGCAAGATAAGCATGTTGTGTTGTATTGCATGTGCTCGGATCGGACGTTAATCCAAACATAAGAAAAATGGGACGTTTCATACTCAAAGTGATGAAACGTGCCACTTTTCCTGGTCGCCGTCACCCTTGATCATGCATGATAGGGTGGTGGTCCTTCGAGTCTTATTTGTGCATTCATTAAGCTTGTACAAGCTTGACTCTTTGGCCATCATGCATTGAAAATGCTTGATTGGTGGCTTGAGAGCCAAGTGCTACACTCCTTTGAGCTTGAGAGATGACAATGAGGGTATCAGTACATACATTTCTTGAAAAATGCATTGCTTTGCCTCTGTTGCTTTCTGTTGCAGCAAAAACAGAAGTCTGGAAAAAGGAGTGGCCGACCAGCCACTTAAACTAGCTGACCGGCCAGTTAAGGTGGCCGACAGCCACTTTTTGTAACCGATCGGTCACCAGTGAATTTTTGTGCAAATGTGTTCCTGTGTTGGAGCAGAGGCAATCTGGAAGTTGGTACAGTTTTCAGAGATCAAATGAGTGCAAACAGATGCAACCGATGGCAAGGCGATGGATTTTGAGAGGAAGCCAACCGAGCACGCATGTCTCCCTCGCCAGCAAGGCCATTTAATTGCTTAGAATTTTAGCTAATTAGTCAATACATGTCTTGTAATTAATTAGTTTAATTCATATTATAATATTTTAGCTAGCTTAGAATAGTTAGTTAATTTATCTCAATTGTGTTGTAATAATTAGTTAACTAGAATAGTTAATTAGTTTTATTTTGTAATAATTAGCTTAGCTTAGTAAAGCTTAGCTTATTCATTCGGACCGTCCTTCGAGAGGGCGTAATGTTGTAATAAGTGTACGTGCGTGTGTGTATGTCTTCTAACCCCACGTTTTTCTCCCTTTTATTTAACCACTTTCGATGGTTAGTTTAGGGATCATATTTCAATTAGCATACCTTATGCTCGCATGTTTGCATCCATTCATTTATCTTGCATGCATCGAGGCTCGGCGCATCATTCAAACTGCATTGTCAATTTCAATACTTCTTTGAATATGTGTTTCAAAGCATGTTATCAAAGTGTTGTAAATCATATGCCATATTAGTAGCCGAGCCTATTAATTGCATTATTGCATGTGTTGCATTAGGCATCTTGTATAGTTAGGATCATGCATATTTCTAACTAGTTTTTGTTTTGGCTTGGAGTACTCGGTGAGTTTTATGCTTTAGCATCCTTGCATAAGTGTGATTGCCATATTGACATGTTTCGCATGCTTGCCATGAGGCTATGTGCTTACTTGCTAAACTGCATGAATGCCTGTAGATGAAGGCTTTGTTGCTTGAATTGCAACAGTTCAACAAATGTAAGTTTTAAGCCCACTTTGCGAAGTGGCAAATCATGTTTTAAGCCCACTGGAGGGTGGAAAATTCAAACTATTTTCGAAAACAAACATGAATTAAATTTGTTCCAATTCTTGCGATTTTAGTCTATACTTGCTTGCGTGCGCATCACATAGTAATGTTAGCTAATAACCGGAATAAGAACACATGAGGTTTATAAAATAACATATCATGATAGTAAAGGCCGAGCTTTTGATCGGGCGAGCAGGGGTGCTCATTTCAGGACCTTCCCCTCTCGTACCCAAGTTCCCGAGCCGAGACAACTTTGGTGATAACGGACACGTGGCTTTTGGCACAAGTCAGGGTTTCCTAAATTTCCCAAAAACAAAATATTTAGGTGGCGACTCTGTAATCTGGCAAAGCAGTCCAATTTTGGCATTATTTGATTCAAATTGATTTTCCAAAATGATTTTCCGGATTGAACTCTTTGGTATTTATCAGTCTCACATTGCACTTTGTGAGATTAGATTCAGAACCGTGACAGGAGTCCGAACTGTAGGACCAATTCGAGCTCTCTGCGAGGGGGGCGTGAAAAAGTCGAGCTACAACAATAAGGAGACAAGTAAAGAATGAATAATTACAAAACCTTACCCAACATGGGTAGATGCTGTTCCATTCCCTTCTGGTTTTTCCCAACTAGATTTCAAAATGTTTGATGGAACAGGAGATCCAAGACAACATGTGGCTCATTTTCTTTCAAGATGCGGGCCAATAGCCCAGAATGAAGCCCTGTGCCTACAACTATTTGTCCAATCACTTGAAAGTTCTGCATTTACTTGGTATGCTAATCTTCTCAAGGGATCAATCCCAAATTGGGATTCCATTGTGAAGGAGTTCCTTAAACAATTCTGTAACACACAAAGGTGAGTTAAAGTACCAGAACTGATTGACACCAAGCAACGTGACAATGAGTCTGTTACAGATTTCATTCCAAGATGGCGAGCTTTGTTGTTTGCCTGTCCTCAAAAGTTTACACAATTAGAGTTAATTCGGATGTGCCTTAATAACTTCCAACATAAGCTCTCTACGGCTCTTATGGCTCAAACTTTTGAAGGATTCAACGATCTATGCACTAAAGCTCATGATATGAAGCTGCATCTAGCTAAGCGAAGGAGGCCTAGGGCCGTTGAAAGGGTTGAGTCCTCAACTGCAGCTATAGTTGAAACCAAAAAGAAGGTTCCCATTGTAGTAGGGGCTAAAAAACCCAAGGAATTTAAAAAGGTGACTATGAAAGAGAGCTTGGAGAAGAAATATTCTTTCATGGATGATCTGGTCGAAGACCTATTTGAAGATTTGTTGGAGCAAAAGTTGATTGCTCTCCCTGAGGTAAAAAGACCACATGAGGTAGGAAAGACCAATGATCCAAAGTATTGCCCCCTACCATCGTTTGATTAGCCATCAGATAAAGAAGTGTTTTGTTCTGAAAGATAAAATTCAGGAACTTTTGGACTCAAAGATTATCGAGCTCCTCCTCAAGAGAAAGCATTTACTAACCTAATCACTATCGACAATGACGATGAAGGTGAATGGGTTGTTTATCAGTCAAAAAGCATGAAGAAAAAACAAAATGCCACAGTGAAAGCTACAAATGTGGTTGCTTCGACAACACAAGGGCCAAAAGTTTCCAAAAACCAAAAGCCAAAAGTTTCCAAGAAACAGAAAAAAGCCAAAGTAAGTAAGAGAAAAGGAAAGAAGAACCCAAAGAAGGAAGAAAGGGAGAAATTGGTCGCTGATGAGCAGTTAGAGCAATGTCCCCTTGTCCCAATCACATTGGAGGAATTCCTGCCTTCAAAATTTCAATCTGTGGAGTTGCAGGCATACTTTGATAAATAGAGAGAGGAAAAATTTACTTTGGCCCCTTGCCTAACCATCATTGTTTTGAATGATGACGAGGAAGATGAGGATGAAGTCTGTTCAAAAGTTAAGGAAGAAGATTGTATCACATGTCCTATCTGTGTACCAGACTCTCCATAGTATACACCAGCTTATCCAAAGTACACACCAGAAGCCTTTTCTCTAGAATATTCACCAGTACCACCAATGTACTATCAAAACACTCCAAAATATGTAAGGGGAACCGAACAAGGAGATACTGTGTGTAGGTCCGACTCTGAGCTCGTGAAAAGGAGAAAAAACGACTACACTTCAAGGATGATGAGGTGAATAACAGGTGTAAGTCAGATGATGAAGTATGGAAGCATTCAAATAAACAAGCAAAGTCATCTCGAGTTGAGAATCCTAATGAAGATTGGGAACTTGACTTTTCTCCTGATGGTTCACCATACACATCCCCAGCAAGGACATACGATGGAGAAAGCATATCAAGTGACCACTTTGACTTTCCTTGTAATATCATCACTGTGGATGTAAATTTTGAAGAGCGAGAAATACATATCATTCGCAATCCAGGTGATGATGAGAAAGCAAAAATTAAAGCTAGAAGAGAAGTGGAACATCAGGCAAAAGTAATAGTCTCTTGAAATATGAGGGTCTTGAAGCCCATCAAAATTTGATTATTGAAAGAAATCAAATTTCTGGACACCCTTTCCCTAATTGGGTCGAATGGGTTCAGTTCCCACGAAGATATGCAGTACCTCATTTTCCTTTATATAATGGGACAGATTGTCCAAGGCACCATTTGGTTCGTTTCCTTGCACGATGTGGAAACACAGTAAAAAGCCAGGCATTACTTCTACGGCAGTTCGTTCTTTCTTTGGAAGGATGGGCAGCAGATTGGTACTTCAGCCTGCTACCTAATTCAATCCCAGATTGGGACACCATGGCTGATCAATTCTATAGGACATTTTATAAACCATAGCCAATAGAAATTGAGATGTCAGAACATTTGGAGGACGAGGGTACATCTTCTCAAACATATGATTTCATAGAAGGCACAATTGAGGAGAAGATTGAAACTGCCCTTGATCTTCGAGAGATGGGCACTTATCGCCCAAGGGATTTGTTCCCTTCATGGGTAGAGCAAACACCATTTCCTAAAGGATACAAACTTCCAAATTTTGTCCTATATGAGGGGTATGGAGATCCTCAAAAACATAGTAGGTGTTTTTTGAAACAGTGTGGGGAAACAGCTTAGAATCAAGCACTTTATGTCAAACAATTCCCTCTTTCTTTGGAGGGGATCGCCTTTGACTGGTATTGCTCCCTCGAAGGGGTCGTAGTGCCTAGTTGGGAGGCCATGAAGAATGATTTTGTAGAATCCCAATGCTTTTATAGGCATGACTCCCGGTACCTAAGAAATGGGAGAAGAATGCAACTCCAAGAAGATGGAGAAGTGACTGATGATGATGATCACCCTACAGCTGGACCAGTTAACATGGTCCAAATAAGTGAGGGAACAAAAGAAGTTGAGGTAAACAAAAAGGCGGTTGCTGAAGTATGCCAAACTTACTTAACCTAAAGAAGGAAATTACGAAATCCTCAGGACCCTCAAACGTCAAAAGTTCCACAGGTTTTGATAGAGGAAAAGCAAGTGAAATATGATGTACTAGCTTATCTAAAGAAAATTCCAGCATTGTTGAGCGTATATGATGCACTGAAAATGTCTCCAGAGCTTCAAAAGTCTTTAATATATGCCCTGTCCAAGCCAGAGGATTTCCACAAAGAAATCGAGGGTAGAAATCAAGAGAAGACAACTACATGCATGGCTATGGTAACCTTTGGTGACAAAGACATGTGTGCTGAAATGACAAACCATAATCGGCCTTTGTTTATCACCGGGCTTATCCATGATGTAAAAATTTCTTCAAATTCTGGTTGATGGAAGATCTGCGGTAAACCTCCTACCTCAGATGGCCTTAAACTTATTAGGGGTTCGAATTTCATAACTTCGCCCAAGTCGTTTGGTCATTCAAGGATTTAATCAGAATGAACAACGCCCAATGGGGAAGATTGAATTGTAAACCAAGTTTGGGGATATTGAAGAAAGCACTGAGTTCTTAGTCATTGATGTAAACACCTCCTACAATGCTTTGCTTAGGAGACCATGGATGCATAATCATCATGCAATACCATCAACTTATCACCATTGTATCAAGTACCCGTTGCCTTCACCCAAAAAGAAGGGACAATTGTGGCTGACAATGATCCATTTGGAGAAGTAGAGGCCTATTATGCTGATGCTCGCTTCTATACAAAGACTTCACAAAGAAAAGGAAAAGATGTGAAAAAGTCTGAAGATACTCCTAATGTCAAAGACGCTCTAGAGTCTACTCCAGTTTAAATAAAAAGAATTTTTTGATATGTGCCAAAGTCCGAAAGGAAACCAGGGGCAAAGGCTCTAGCCCTAATAAATCCAATTTTGGATCTCAAGGGTGAGTTCACGTTGCCATTAAAGAGGACAGAATGCACCTATGTGGAAAAATATAATAAGATTGTGGTCCCTCCTAAAGGAAAAGGGTCGAAACCCATCATATTCCACTCATTTGGAGATGTTGAACAGAAAGTGAAAGTTGAACAAGTGCCAGAAGAAAACATCTCGAGTTTCAGAAGCCTACCTTCAGTGCAGAAATTACACAGATATTGGTAAAAGTTGGTTTAGATCCTAAAAAAATACCAGGAACAATGACACCCTTTGACTTTGCATTAACACCTTCGCAGAGGTAGGCTATCCAGCAAGGCGGTATTATCACCGCTAGGACAGAAGGGTTAGGCTATCGGGGGAACGAGGAAAAATTTCCAGTAAACATGACTATCACTCAAGATGTGTTAAAAAATGTTGACCAAGATGAAGCTCAACCTGCACCAACAGAATTTGAAGCATGAGGCCAAGCCACCGTGGATGACCTTCGTGAGGTAAATCTGGGTGATGAAGGAGAAAACAAACCAGCCTTCATTAGTGCACATTTAAAGGAAGAAGAAGCTCAGCAATATATTTCCTTCTTAAGGGAGTATTGCGACATATTCACATGGAACTACAGTGAGATGCCTGGTCTTAATCCAGAGATTGCAATCCATAAGCTTGCAATTCACCCTGAGAAATGCCCAGTTAAACAGCCTCAGAGGTGAACTCGACTAGAGCTTACAACGCAAATTGAAGCTGAAGTTGACAAGCTTATCAATGCAAGATTCATCAGGGAAGTCAAATATCCAACTTGGCTAGCAAACATAGTGCCGATCAAGAAAAAGAATGGTCAAATCAGAGTTTGCATTGATTTTTGTGATCTCAATGAGGCTTGTCCTAAAGATGACTTTCCCTTGCCTATCACTGAACTTCTTGTAGATGCAACCACTGGGTATGAAACCTTGTCTTTTATGGATGGATACTCAGGATATAATCAAATTCGAATGGCACCTGAAGATGAGAAAATGACTGCATTCAGGACTCTGAGAGGAATCTTTTGCTATAAGGTAATGCCCTTTCGCCTGAAAAATGCTGGGGCCATGTATCAAAGGGCGATGACTGTAATTTTTGGTGATATGCTCCATGACACCATCGAATACTATGTTGATGATCTTGTCGTCAAGACAAAGGAAAAGGAAAAACATGTGAAAGATTTGAGAAGAATCTTCAAACATTTGAGGAGGTACAAACTCAAGATGAACCCACTAAAATGTGCATTTGGAGTTTCCTCGGGAAAATTTCTAGGCTTTGTGGTTTGAAACAAATGGATTTAAATTGACCCTACCAAGATTAAAGCCATTGCTCAAATGCCTCCTCTGCAAAATTTAAGGGAATTGAAGGGCTACAAGAGAGATTGGCCTATATCAGAAGATTTATTTCTAACTTGGCTGGTTGATGCTTGCCATTCTCAAGATTGATGAAAAAGGGTGTTCCATTTGAATGGGATCAGCAGTGCCAAAATGCTTTTAATAGTATTAAGGAGTATCTTTTGAAGCCTCCAGTACTCATGAGCCCAATAAAAGGGAAACCACTCTTGTTGTACATAACAGCCCTGGATGGTTCGTTAGGGGCACTGTTGGCACAACATAATGAGCATGGGAAAGAAAATGCCTTGCATTATTTGAGTCGTACTCTGGTTGGGGCAGAAGTCAATTATTCTTCTATCGAAAGGACATGTCTTGCCTTAGTGTTCGCCTTGCAAAAACTAAAGCACTATGTCTTGGAACACGAAGTCAAGTTGATATCAAGAGCAAACCTCTTGAAATATATACTTTCACGGCCCATACTTTCTGGGAAAATTGCAAAGTGGGCTGTAATTCTCCAACAATTCGTAATTGAATATGTTCCCTAAAGAGCTGTAAAGGGGCAGGCTCTAGCAGATTTTTTGGCAGCACATCCTATACCTGATGACTCACCTCTAGTAACTGATTTTCCAGATGAAGAGGTTATGCAAGTAGAAATCCAGAAAGGATGGGAGATGTATTTCGATGGAGCTTCAAGGAGTCCAGATGGCAAGAAGCAAGAAAATCCTAAAAACAATAAAGCTGGAATTGGAATTGTGTTTGTCACTCCAAACAATGCTATAATCACCTATTCTTTTGCCTTAAGTGAAGGATGCTCCAATAATGAGGCAGAATATGAAGCTGTAATTGATGGATTAGAATTGGCATTACAAATTCCTATTGAAGAACTCTCAATTTATGGAGATTCAGAACTAGTGGTAAAGCAACTCCGTGGAGAATACATTGTTAAGAAAACAAGTCTCATCCCGTATCATGAGAGGGTTGATCAATTGCTTTTGCAATTCAGGAAAACACATATTTTCCATGTGAAGAGAAGAACAAATGCTCAAGCTGATTCACTTGCAAGTTTGGCTGCATCACTCACCCTAGCCGATAGCAAAACAATTACTATCACGGTAGGTGAAAGAAGGGTGTTACAACCTTTAAAAGAAGTTTCTGACTTGGTTTCAATCTTGGCTGTCACCATGAAAGGAGAAAGCGAGGAGGATTAGCGTGAACCATTCATAGCTTACCTCCAACATGGTAGGCTACCTGAAGATAAAGTAAAAAGAATTGAAGTGAGACGTAGGGCTACCAAATTCGTCTTGTGGAAAGATGGGTTATACAAAAGGTCTTTGGATGGAATATACATGCGATGTATAGTCAAGGAGCATATTCAAGAGGTAATGGCAGAAGTACATGCGGGTGTATGTGGGGCACACCAAAGTGGTCATAAATTACATATGCAGCTAAAATGGTTGGGATACTATTGGCCAACTATGATTGCAGATTGCTTAGATTATGCTCGAAGATGCCAAGTCTGCCAATTCCATGAGAACTTTCTCCACCAACCCCCTGTAGACGCGCCCTGGGGCTTCATGCTACAGTTCGGACTCAAATGGCACGGTTCTTAATCTGATCTCACAATGTGCAATGTAAGATTGATAAATCACCAAAGAGTCCAAATCTGGCAAATCGTTTTGGAAAACTGATTTTTGTAAAGAAGTGCCGAACATGGACTGCTTTGCCAGATACAGAGTCGCCACCTAAATATTTTGTTTTAGGGGAATTTAGGAAACCCTGACTCGTTGCCTAAGGCCACATATCCGTCATCATCAAAGTTGCCACGGCTCGGGAACTTGGGTACGATTGGGGAAGGTCATCTATGAGCACCACCGCTCGCCCGATCAAAGATTGGCCTGTACTAAGCATGATATCTTGTTTTTGAAAACACATGCGTTCTTATTCCGGTTACTTAGCTAGAATTACTATGTGATGCGCACAACACACAAGTATAGACTAGATCGCCTAATTTGGAACAAAGCATTACATATTTGTTGTTTGAAAAATGGTTTGAAGTTTGCT
The DNA here is from genome assembly GCA_025200525.1 of Camellia lanceoleosa. NCBI lineage: Eukaryota > Viridiplantae > Streptophyta > Magnoliopsida > Ericales > Theaceae > Camellia > Camellia lanceoleosa. Next base: position 178,758,222 of record CM045764.1, on the reverse strand, counting down.
ACTCGCAACTAGGCTAAATCGAGGATTCAATGAATTGTTCCAATTCAAGTAATCCAACCTTTACCCACAGGCATTCAGACAGTTATATCATATAAGCAATTAGCCTCATGGAAAGCATGCTGTCATGTTAACATTTGCACACATGCAAGATGCTAAAACATAAACACTCACAGTGTACTCCAAGCCAAAACAGGGAACTAGTTAGAAATCATGCATGATCCTAGTTCATGTTAAAATGGCTAATGCAACACATGCAAAATGTAACTAGAAATAGGCTCGGCTATTCTAATATGGCATATGGGATGCAACAATTCGATACATGTATTCAACTTGGAATTGAAATACAATGCAATTAGTATGATGCGCCGAACCCGGTGCATGCAATACAGATGAATGGATGCACGCATGCGGGCATAAGGTATGCTAAATGAAATATGCCCTAAAACTAACCATCGTAAGTGGTTAAGTAAAAGGGAGAAAGAAGTGGGGTTAGAAGACATGCATCACACACACGCACGCTTATTACAACAATTACGCTCTCTCGGTGGAGAGATCGAAAGAATAATACAAATCAACTAATTAACTAACTAACAAGCTAATTAATTATTACACAACCCTTAACTAATTAAACAAATTAATTAAGCTATGAAAACAGTAAAACAGCCTCGGGAAAAGGGACGAATGCATGCTCGGTCGGCTTCGCTCGGAAATCCATCGCCATGCCTCATGTTGCCTCTGTTTGCACTGTTCTGTACCTCTGAAAAATGTGCCAACTACTGTGACACTGTTGAACCACCTCATGTACACTGTGAGAGGTCATCGACCAAAAGATAAGGCCATCGGCCAAAGGAATGGTGTCATTGACCACTAATAAGGCTCTCGGCCAGGAATAGTTAGCCGATCGGCATTGAATATGGTCGGTCGACCATTTCTTCCTGCAGACTGCTCCTGTTGCCTTGATGTACAGCTGCAAAACCAACCCAAAATCTGAGCCAAAACACCTTTTGGAGCTCCAACAAAGTCCCAAGTAAGCTTCAAGCAACCTCCTCCCAAAGATGGACCACTTTCACCAAGGATGTCTAGGCAAAAGAGAGGTATTTCTCTACTTGTATGCACAAAAGGCAAAAGGGAGAGGCTTTAGAGAGAGAGGCAGAGATCAAACTCTGAAAATTGTAGAGAGAGAGGGAGTTTTAGTGAGAGGAGCTCTCAAAACTTGCCCAAGAAGTTCTATCCCTTAGAAATGAGATATTTGGCTCTATATATAGCAAAAGGCAAGAGTTTGAAAAATATCTCGATTTGGGGAGTGCACACAAGTCGAAATAGCTGGAGGAGAAATATCTTCAAAAAAAATGAATTTGGGCAACTTTTAGCCAATCGGCCATCTTTAGTGCCGATCTGCTACTTGTGATGGCCGATCTGCTACTTTTGTGGCCAACTACAAATATTTGTGACTGACAGGAAATTCTGCTCTGTAGGTCCAACTTCAAATGGGAATAACTCCTTTATATGAACTCCTTTTCAGGTCATTCTTGTGTCCAAATTGAAGCCCCGGAAGTAAGCTTTCCAATGGTGCAGCCTTGTATCAAAATGAAAAGTGTGCAGAAGGTTATGCCTCTTTTAGTGAAGACTGCTCAATTTTGATCATAACGGATTGATGCCTAACTTCCAACAACCATATCTCCCCCATCCGGACTTGGCTTTAGGAGATTCTTGAGTGCAAAATGAAGCCCCAGAAGTCTTATTTCCAACGGTGATGGCCTCATAGCTTAAATCCAAGTATGCAAAAGGATAGGCCTGATTTAGCAAGGGTTGCCCGACTCCATCTTAACGATTCATGCCCATCTTCTTCCTCAACTAGGTTTCTTCCCTCTTCTCCTCTTTTCTTCAACTCCAAACCCCTAAACAAGGTGTTTTGAAAGATTTTTCAAAGATTTCATCTCTCTTTCATTCATTTCCACTTTGTCCTTGCTCGGTTTACCGAAAAGCGCAACATTTGAAAAAATGCGAGCCTCAGAACATCGTAGAAACTTCTTTTCAAAAATATTTTGAAAGAGAGGGTTTTAAGGTCTAAAAACCATCCAAAATAACTTTGGCCCAAAATGGGGTGTGAGATTAGGATTTGACTCTCCTCTTGCCGAAGAAATCGAACCTTTGCTCTGCACATCTTTCACCACCAAGTAAACCATCAGTAGCACCCAAGTCTTAAAAGCAGTCAAAAATGGGGTGTCTACACCCCCAAAGCCTTTACATTTAACAACTTGTTCTTGGCCATTTGCAGCATGGGGTATGGACATTATTGGTCTTTTTGTACCTCCATCTTTAGCAGGATATCGATACATCCTAGCTGCTACTGACTATTTCTCAAAATGGGCAGAAGCTGTGGCTTTAAAGGATATAAAAAGCACAGTTGTCTCCGAGTTCATCCGAACCCATATCATTTACAAGTTCGGGATTCCAGAAAGTGTCATCATGCATAATGGACAACCGTTCAGGAGTGATGCTTTGAACAAGTTATTTGCCAAGTACAAAATCAAAAACAACCATTCATCAAGATATCATGCACCTGCTAATGGTTTGGCAAAGGCTTTTAACAAGACATTCTGCAAAATTCTCAAGAAGATGGTGGATAAGAACAAAAGAACTTGGCATGAAAAGTTACAAGAAGCTTTGTAGGCTTATCGAACTTCGCACAGAACTCCTACCCAAGCAACCCCTTATTCGTTGGTTTTTGGAGGAGGAGTAGTGTTACCACTTGAGGTTCAAATACGATCATTGCGAGTGGCAATACAAGAGTCCTTAACAGAAGATGAAAGTGCAAGAGTGAGGTTAGCTGAGCTCGAGACCCTAGATGAAAGAAGGTTGTATGCTCAACAAAACTTAGAGATCTACCAATAAATGATGGCAAATGCATTCAATAAAAGAGTGAGGCTTCGCTCCTCTAAAAAAAGAGACTTGGTACTAATGGTTAGAACATCCATAATAGTCTCACGAAGAACCAAAGGAAAGCTTGAGCCCAAATGGGAAAGACCTTATGTGATTGAGAAGGTTTATTCTAATAGGGCCTATTTGTTGATAACGATGGATGGTAACAGAATCATTCCCCCAACTAATGCAAGGTTCTTGAAGAGATATTACCCTTAAGAAAGCCTGCTAGGTTGAAAACCCAAAAGGGCGGCCTAAGCAAAAGTTAGGGCGACAAAAAAAAAAGCCACCACCAACGGTATTGTATGTGGTTAAACTGCTAAAATACCCCACCAAAATCTAAGGTGGTAAAACATTGGATACTCCTGGTCCACAAGAGTATAAACTGTGTACAGCCAAACATAAGTCAAAGACCACCAATGGTATTGTATGTGGTTAAATTGCTAAAATACCTCACCGAAATCTAAGGTGATAAAACATTGGATACTCCTAGCCCGCAAAAGTATAAACTGTGAATGGCTAAAATAAGACAAATCAATGTATTGTATTGAGAAATTTCATATAACAAATAAATCTATCACTGAGCGAAATTTCATAAATACATTATGTTCGGATGAATAACAAAATAAGAGTGTATTCATTTATTAAGAGAAGCCTTAGCACTTTCAAAAGCACATTCCACAACACTGTGTTGTCCATTCTTCTTCTTGTGCTGGCTCAAAACATTCAGAGCAGTTTGCACATCTTCTTTTGATTTAGAAACACTCTCAGAAGCTTGTGCAAAATCACACATAAATGATGCATGTTCCATTTGGGTGGATGATAATTCCTCTTCAAGTTGTTTGAGTAATTCTTTGGTTTGAATAATCCTTTGATTAAGACCCACAATGTGCTCATCCGACTTGATAATTGAAGCAGAGAACTGTTCATGTTCGCTAGAAACTTTGTCAAAATGAAGCTTATTCTCATAGTATTGGGCCTCAAATTCTAAGGTAGACAAGTTTGAAGATTCTGCAAATTGGGTTTTCAAAGCAAAGCACCCAAGGAATATCTTCACCTTCTCGTAAAAGGAGGTGAAGTCTACACCAAAACTCTTCAAAATCATGAAAACGTTGTTTGCTACAGCAATCATGCCATTAACATCCGTCATTGAATGGAGAGAAATAATAAGACCTTTCTGAATATGGGTGGCTGCTTCGTTAGAGGAAGTTCCCAAAAAAAGGCTAGATGGAGCAAGGGGTGCTTCAAGTTGGTCAAATAATTTGTTAACCCCATTTGCTTCAAGTAAGTCTGCAAGAATTTGGGCCTCTTCCGAGGTATCAAAAGTAATTTCACCTGTCTCTTCCAATGTGTCAAAAGTAAATTCGGTGAAAATAGAAGGAGACACTCAATGAAAACATAGAAGGTAAAAACAATATATATGGATGAATGAAGTATACCTTGGTGTACGGCTTGAAAAGACGTAGGTGTGGGAAGAGACAAGTTGTGATTCCCACAAGTGGACCACAGATTCTGCAATATGGTATGATCTAAAGAGAAAAGAGTTCCTTGAGTATGTATACATGATGAAATAAAATGTAGTACAAGGAATGAATAAGAATACCCTTAAAGGTAGCCAATGGCATATGTGAGGCAGCTAGAGAAGTCCGAGGCGTAGTGCCTAAGAAAATGAAAGGTATTTTTCTTAAAAAAATAAAAATAAAATAAAATAAATAAAAATAAATAAAGAAGAAGAAGGAATTATACCTTTCTCTAACAGCTTGGATGGCTTATTCGAAGAAGGCGAAGAAAAACCTACATTTGTTAGGGGCAATTTACTCATCTTAGTCGGTGTGCCATCTAAAAGAGGGGTGTAGTAATAAAAACTCATCTTCACTCTCGCTACTCCCATTGAGAGAACGATCAAAAGATTTGGTGGGAGAAGAAATTTCAACACTCTTAATGCGAATACAACCCAAGGCAGTTAATTCATACCCATCTCCCTCAAAGAGTTCTTGAATCATATTCTCATCTTTATCTTCAAGAAAAGAGTACAGGTATGTGCAAAATTGGTCCATTGGGGTTTTGGTCGATACTGTGGGTTGGGAAGTTCCTGTACAATCACTGATAGACATAGTCTTTGGAAAAAGCTTTGGTAGACCAGAAAATTGAGGGCCAGAATGTACTTGCTCAAAGCTAAATCTCATTTTAAATTGAGAATTAAACACATCTTCAAAAATATGAAGGAGATCTAAAACCGAGTAACTAGATCGAGAAGGAGCAATAGGTGGGCCGAATATTATCCATTCTCTTAGGTGACGATGCTTCCAAAGCAATAGGTGAAAATGATGACCTAGCTCTAGAGTAAGAAGGCTTCTTTGTCTTTCGGTCTTTAATTGACATATCCAGTTTTCTCTTGCGTGAAGATTTCGGCTAGGTATGAGTAACATATTGGAGCACGGTAAAGGAAATTCCCAACCACCAATTGGCATAAGGCATGGTTACATGAGAAGTAGATCGGGAGCCTGGTAACTCCAATGAGACTTTTGTACTGCAGCGTAGCATATGGCGCCAGCTGTAATAAAATTTAAACCACTCAGAGGGCTGCTAACAAGATACATTAAGCGATGTAAGGCACGTTTGAGCAAACCCAAATTGACGACCGTATCGGTTAGGGGAGTATTGTTCAGAAATGAAATTAAATCCCATTTTAAAAGTTAAAATCCCTTGCCTCAAAGATATAAGATAGCCAAGGTGGAAAGGTGATATCCTTTCAAAGTCGACCAAAAAGCAAGAAGGTTCACCTTCATCGGTAAGAGCCCTAAACTGACACTCTGTACAATAGGTTACGAGAGAGTCCACAAATGGAAATTTATCAGTAAAAAACTGGGTAGCTGATTGGTTTCCAAAAAACCCAAGATATGGCATGAAATTAATATTAAGAATCGGACAAATCGACTGAGGATCCCCATGAGAGTAAGTCTTAACAAAATATAGTGAAATCCATCCAAAATGGTAATGCAAAGGACCCTGAATATTTTCCTTCCCAGGTGAAGGTGATGATGCCATTTTACTAAGAGAATGATAGAGGTATGCAAGGACGGGGATGGCCAGGCTAAATAAGGTTCCACCGGCCATTTTGGTGGTTGCATGAAAGGTAGTCGGACGAATTTTCCGGAAGAGTAAGGGAAGACAAATCTGTTAAGCCAACTCGCCAAAAAACCAGAAAGATACACATCATCAAGGATTCTGTCTTTTCATCGAAAACCACTAATCGAAGTTGGGGATTCGTCAACAAATTTGAAAGTCCGGTGGTTAAACTTCTTGGATTGAAAAGAGCTGGCATAAATGTTAAAAAGCCCACGGCACGCCGTGGATGTCTGGGACGAATATAAAACATCATTGGAGAGGGTGAACTCTTCATAAAACTCGCCACGGATGGGGAGCCTGCTAATGCGATGAAGGTCCCATAAAGGGATCCCAAGTTCGCCGTAAATGGTGTGGACAGTGTTGGTGTCAGGTGACCACCGCTCTAAGAATCCTTTGAAGGGTGACATTCCTAGCATAAGCAAATTGGGATACATAGATTGCGGCAAAAATCCCACACTTCTTCAAAATAGGGGCAAATGTAGAAAGAACGTCATTCAACCAAAAAATCCGTATAGGGGATTGAAAATGGGTAGAGATGCCACGGACATTAAAAGAATTATCCCACTTCAATTTTTCATGTTTCACTCTCTTAAGAAGAATATTAAATTCAGAGCAATCAAGGTCTTCAGAAAATGAATGGAGGATTGAGACAAGGAATGAACCGATTGATTTGGAGTGCCCTTTCTCGAGAATCTCACAACAGTTTCGAATTCCTGTATAGACCAAGTCTTCGGAAGCCGTATGTAAAGGGATGTAGGGGTCCAACTCGGTGGGTGACAATAAAGCAGTGATGGATTTGTGCCGAATTATTTTCGGACCAGATTTATCCAATACGTCCCTCTCGTCACGTCGAAGATATTCAAGTGTCTTTTCCATGCTGCCTAAAAAAATAAAATTAAAAAAAATTAAAAAAAAAATTAAAAAAATGATAATAAAAAGAAAGAATCAGTGAAGGCAAATATACGATAATAATGTCATAGGATAAAGAAATTGACCCCTTGCTAAGGAATCAAGCCGTTGGGGTGAAGGACACATTCACTGCCAAGGAATCAAGCCGTTGGGGTGAAGGACACAATCACTGCCAAGGAATCAAGCCGTTTGGGTGAAGGGCACAATCACTGCCAAGGAATCAAGCCGTTGGGCTTACGGACACAATCACTGCCAAGGAATCAAGCCGTTGGGGTGACGGACACAATCACTGCCAAGGAATCAAGCTATTGGGGTGAAGGACACAATCACTGCCAAGGAATCAAGCCGTTGGGGTGACGGACACAATCACTGCCAAGGAATCAAGCCGTTGGGGTGACGGACACAATCACTGCCAAGGATTCAAGCCATTAGGGTAACGGTCACAATCACTGCCAAGGAATCAAACCGTTAGGGTGACGGACACAATCACTGCCAAGGAATCAAGCCGTTGGGGTAAAAGTATACAATCATTGCCAAGGATTCAAGCCATTAGGGTAAAGGACACATTCATTGCCAAGGAATCAAGCTGTTGGGGTGAAAGACACAATCACTGCTAATGAATCAAGCCGTTGGGGTGTAGGGCACAATCACTGCCAAGGAATCAAGCCGTTGGGGTGACGGACACAATCACTGCCAAGGAATCAAACCGTTGGGGTGATGGACACAATCACTGCCAAGGAATCAAGCCGTTGGGGTGACGGACACATTCACTGCCAAGGAATCAAGCCATTAGGGTGACGGACACAATCACTACCAAGGATTCATGCCATTGGGTGAAAGTACACAATCACTGCCAAGGAATCAAGCTATTGGGGTGACGGTACACAATCACTGCCAAGGAATCAAGCCATTGGGGTGACGGACACATTCACTGCCAAGGATTCAAGTCGTTGGGGGTGAAGGTACACAATCACTGCCAAGGAATCAAGTCGTTGGGGTGAAGGTACACAATCACTGCCAAGGAATCAAGCTGTTTGGGTGAAGGTACACAATCACTGCCAAGGAATCAAGCCATTGAGGTGAAGGACACAATCACTGCCAAGGATTCAAGCCATTGGGGTGAAGGACACAATCACTGCCAAGCCATTGGGGTGAAGGACACAATCACTGCCAAGGATTCAAGCCATTGGAGTGAAAGGACACAATCACTGCCAAGGATTCAAGCCACTCATTACCATTAGGCTGGAAGGGGCAATGATACCTGCAAACAAACTCTGACGCCTTGCGTGTTGCTTGTAAAAGAGATAAAAAGACATGAAATAATTGTTAACCAAAAAAAAAAAAAAGGGAAATTAGTCATCGTGATTCATACAATTAAAATTCACTTGCACAAATCACGAAGGGGCAAGGCTGATTCGATTTTCAAAAAAAAAAAAAAAAATTTGTTCAATTGGGCCAATTGTACAAGGGGCTACTACTAATACAAAATAAAATAAAAGGCAGCAGGCTTTTAAAAAAAAAAAATTTCATATTTGGGTTTAGCAAAATTTGCTAAATAAACAAATATATGTTGTTACAAAATAAAATAAAATAAAGTATACCAGGTTTTTCTTTAAACAAGAAAAGTCTTTGTTTGGGCTCATGGTTAGCAAAAAAAAAGATGGTAGCAGCAGTATTGTTGAAAAAAAGGTGCTATTGATAAAAAGGCATATTGCATACTTAATTGCCAATAAAGGAACTTGTTCTTTCTTGAAGAAAAGAAATTTTATGGTAGCAGAAGTGTTGAAAAAAAAAGGCGCTATGGATAAAAGGCATATTGCATACTTGCATACTTTGTTGCGTTTGGAAAAAATGGTGTGTCAGGTACAGGTATCATCTTCATCCTACCCAACTCTAAAAAAAAAAGGGTAAAAAGAAAGCAACAAAGTATAAGAGAAGAGCAGAACTTTGTTATGAATAAAAGAAGGCTCTGTGACAAGAACTTTGTTTGGCCTATTTAGATTCCTGGTCTACAAAAAAAAAAAGGTTTAAAAAAAAAATGGTAGCAGCAGTGTTGAAAAAAAGGTGCTAGGGATAAAAGGCATATTGCATACTTGATTGCCAACAAAGGAACTTGTTCTTTCTTGAAGAAAAGAAATTTTATGCCTTAAAAAAAAATGCAGAGATAAAAGTCTTGCTAGGCCAAGGAATGCTACTACATGCAGAATTTATGAATCCATGAAGTTGGTATGGGTGTTGAAAAAAAAAAAAAAAAAAAAGGTCTTTGTTCATGTTTACAAGCAAGGACTTAGGGGTTAAAAACCATCTACTGGAAGGCAGCCATGTCAACAATTCTTGTGCAAAGGAAAATAAATAAATAAAAGAAGAAGAAGAAAAAGAAGAAGAATAAGAAGAAGAAAAAGAAAAAAGAAAGAGAAAAGGGCTCTTTGCTTGTATCAGCAAGGACGTTACTTGGGCTTATGATCTAGCAACAAAAATGCTTGCAGGACTTAAAAATATATATATATATATATATAAGGTAGCAAACAGATATTTATTGTGACAGACAAACTTAAAAAAAATGGGGCAACAGCTAAAAAGGGGCTGCAGTTTTTTTTTACATGGTTGTTAGACTATTTGGATTTATGGTCTAGCAAAATGGGCTATCTTTGTTTTAAACAAACAGGGCAGCAAACAAATCTTTACTGTGACAAACAGACTAAAAAAAAAAATAGAGCAACAGCTAAAATGGGGTTGGAGTTTTTTTTTACATGGTTGTCTCGATTTCAAGAAGGGTCTTTGTTTGTTAGACTATTTGGGTTTATGGTCTAGCAAAATGGATTGTCTTTGTTTTAAACAAAAAGGGTGACAGTTTTTTGCCATCATATTAAAAAAAGTTATGTCTAGTCTCATGACTGGCAACAACAAAAAAAAAAGGTGAAAAGAAAGCAACAGATAGGTTTATATTATGATGAAAGTATAAGGGAAGCATACCTAATTAAAAGGAATTTGATGGAATTCTTATGTGCCTTCTTTAAAGTGTAAGAAGAACAACTTCTGCTGGGAAAAGAAGAAAGACAATGGCCAAACAACTTATGATGGAAATAAATTGAAAGGATGAAGACCTGATATGCACTACAAAATTTGTAAAAGGAAAAAAGAGGTTGCTGGAAAATTGCTGGAAACAAAAAAATTCTGCTGGGAGAACAAAGTTGCAGGAGGAAAAATATCTATTGTCCACATGCATGGATAGGTGTCATATAAAGCAAAAAATTCTTGCTTAAGAAAGGAGGTAGTGGTCTCCTAAAATACTTCAAAGAAGCAAGAGTTTAGGCAGGATTTGAAGCACTCCAAAGAAGCAAGAGTTTGTGTAGGATTAGAAATCCTACCAATGTCAATCCATCCTATTCCATTTAGACAAACTCCTAAAATATATATATATATATTTGCTGGAAAAAAAAATCTGATCCTAAAAAATAAAAAATAAAAAAAGTGACAAGTTAGAGGCCCACAAAAGAAAAGGCCCAATTAAAAAAATGGTGGCCTAGAAAAGGAAAGGTCCATGATAGCCTAGAAAAATCCATGATGACCTAGAAAAAAAATTTGCTATAAAAAATGGTGGCAAGTTGGAGGCCTACAAAAGAAAAGGCCCAATTAAAAAATGGTGGCCTAGAAATTGAAAGGTCCATGATGGTCTAGAAAAATCCATAATGGCCTAGAAAAAAATCTGTTGTAAAAAAAGATGGTGGCAAGTTGGAGGCCTACAAAAGGAAAGGTCTAATTAAATTTTTGAACCTTACCCATGACCCTTATGGGAAAAAAAAAAAAAAAAAGGTCCCTGAAAAGAGACCCATGCAAGGAAAAAAAAGGGCCATGCAAAAAAAAAAAAAAAAAAAAGAGGCCCATGAAAAGGCCGAAGTCCATAAAAAGGGGCCCATGCAACAAAAATAATAAAAGGCCCATGGACTATAAAGAGCAATCAACCCATTTTTAAAAAATACAAAGCCTAAAAAGTGGCAGAAAGGGACCAAGGCCAAGAAATAATCCCATCCAAGACCTAAAAATGGTCTAGACAAAAGTGCCTATGTGTCGTGACTCGCGCAATTAAGAAAATTCACTTGTGCAAGTCACGAGGGGGCATTTGTTAGCACAGAAATTTCAACCAAATTTATGTTTAAATTTCAAATACAGTCAATGACACACATAGAGCCTATGATAAGAATGTTGTAGGTAATCACTTCCTAAAAAGGATTAATATGATCCGTTGAATTGCATAAATAAAACAACGTCGTTATTCAAGATGCTCAAATGACACGTGGAGCCTACGAAAGATGACACCTGTAGAGCCTACAACAAGGACACCACATGGGATGAAACCCCAAAGATCAATCCGGTTAATCAGATAAACGATTAATCATATAGCGCTATTATTTAAAATTCAAATGGTTTTATCGTTCAGTTTGAAATTCAAAATTAGGATGAGGCATTCTGATCACCTCGATGTCCCTCTATAAATACGAGGACCATCACACAAGATCAAGGATCAGAAAATCAAAAGTGAGAATATCAGAGAGAGAGAGAGAAAGAAATCAAGAGCTAGAAGAAAAGAAGCCTAGAGAACTCAAGAAACTACGCTACAAACGCAGAATGGCAATGAATAGGTAAAGGGTTCCAAACCTAAGAATTGTACTTTGTATTCAAGGGTTCAAAACCCATAATAATTTCAATAAAATATTTATTTTTCTTAAATTGTCTTCTGTTATTTATTTTATTCTTCATTAATCAGAGGTTTTATTTATATAAAATGTGTAATTAACGATCTAGAATATAGATCGGAAATAGGAACCTACTATTCAAATAATTAACACTGCTTAGTCTAAAAACTAAACAATGGACATTTGTAACATAAAATTTTGAATTGTGTTGAAACACTTCATGTTTCAAAATTTGTGTCTACAAGCACTTTGTTCTATGCAGAACAGAAGTCAATAGATTCGTGACAACAGAGGGTCACTAAAGTGATTAATCAGAAGCCAACGGTTATTTAAGTCCCCCAAAGCATGGGACTCCCATCGTGGTACTTACAAAATAAATATTTAAATAATCATTGTCAAATTATATCCATGAGTTTTAATTTAAACAAAAGGGGTTCGTGAAATAATTAACGTAATTGAAACATCATAAATATGAGTTGCATAAAATAAACCATGATAACTCAAGATATACGTAAAACATTTTATGGTAACCCAAAGTATAATATAACTCACTTTAAAATTAATACCTCACTCTTTCTTTCTACTATCGAAGACCTTCTTGACTTCCAGTATTTTCTTCCCCTTTCTTTATTTGTTTTCCTATTATTGTTCACAGCACCACTCCTTATTTTATACTAAGGTGTAATACTTGCTCAACAAGGTTTGGGCGACACACATAGCCTCTCTATTGTGCTGCCATCATCATCCTATAGATGTGAATCTTATCCCTCAAATAGATAAGTTTAGATTAGTTGCTTAATAACACTTGGACCCAATTACTAAAGGAATTGCATCACTAGTTCTTTTTTCTTTTTTTTTTTTGTTTGAGCTTAATTAATCGTACATAAAATTATATTTTTCTCATTTATAATTAAATAATACTAATATAAAATTTAAGGGACAATTTAAATTTTCGAATTGTTACACAATTTTCCGTCATCTATGAAGCATGGACACGGATATGCATACGAATACAGACACAGACACGGGATACGGTAATTTCTAAAAAATTGGGACACGAACACAGCAGGGGACACGGCAATTTTTTTAATTTTTTGTAAATATTTTTATTTTAATACACATTAATTATTATATTTATTTATTATATTTTTTAAATAATGTGTTATTGTTAATTTATTTTTTTATTTTAAATTGATATCTATATATATATTATAAATAAATAAAAATATAACAAATAAGGAATAATAAAATACGTCAAAATAAATAAAAATAAAAATAAAAATTGGATATTTTATTTTATAATTTTTTATTATATATGATTTATTTTATTTATTATATGTTAAAAAGTTAAGAAATAATAATTTACAAAAATTATTATTATATATGATATTTTAAGAAACAACAATTAGATATTTTATTATACATGATATATAAACATATATACAGTTTTAGAGATATATATATATACATATATATAGTTTTACATACTGATGCTTATGTTGCATTCTCAGCAAACTCTAGACTAGAGAGAGAGAGGGAAAAAAAAAAGAGAGAGAGGGGCTTACCTTTGAAGTCTTTGATCGACTGGATGAACGGGGGGTCTTCGATATATTGGATCGACTGGAGGCGATAGATGACTGGTTCAAGGGATAGGGGTCTTCGATCAACTATCACTGCCAATTGGATCGACTGTATAGACAAGTGGATGGAGTACACAATGTTATACACCGTTGTTTTTTTTTTTTTTTTGACCTTTTAAATATTACACTTTGACCCCAAATAAATATAACAAAATTAAAAATAAACCCGACTGTGTCTCATGCCATGTCCCGATGTGGACACACATGTTCCCCCTGTGTCCCCTACCAAAAAAAAAAAAAAAATCATTAAATTAAAGGGACACGCCATCTGGCGTGTCCCGTACATGTCCTCGTGTCCCCGGTGGGTCCGCATGTCGGACACCACCACAACACCAATTTTGAAGTGTCCATACTTTATAGTCCGTCATCATAGCTTCTCGTGTTCCTACATACATTTAAAGAACTAAGAATACTTTAATGAAATTCCGATGTATTAGAGAAAAGGTGTTTGTTCCAAACTCCAAGCCTTACATTTCATTCATTGGAGATGAAAATCGAACTTCTGAAACAATTGTCACTTGGAATGATAAAGCTTCTGATAAAGACAAGAATGAGTGTCAACTAGGGACTTCTAGATCAGCTTGAGTCACCATAGTATCCAATTTCTTCTCCACAACTAGAATCACCTTTGAGGTACAAACCCATATATGTTTTTGTTATACGTATTTTTGAAAACAAAAACCCAAAACACAACGGGCCGTTTAGTAACCATTTCGTTTTTAGTTTATATTTACAAAAATTTTAAAAACTGTCATAAAAATTTGTTTGATAACATTTTTGGTTTATAAATGGTTGTCTCAGTTTGTAAATTTGAGGAAAATTTGTATACTCAAAAAATGAGTTTACGTTGGTTTTTAAACAGAAACTTAAAAATTTGACTAAATTTTTTTTTTCAATTATTTTTTTTTCAAATATTTTTTTTAATTAATTTTTTTTCAATTATAACGTATGTGATCCCATTGTCATAAATAATAAAAAATAAATATAAATATTTTAGGCCTGGACAAACATGTTTTTAGTTTATGTTTTTAAATTTTTTTAAACATTTTGTTCAAATCAAACGCGTTTGTAATTTATGTTTTTCTAAAAATAAACAAAAATCAGTTTATAAAATTTTTGTAAATATAAACCAAAACCGTAAACGTTACCAAACCCTACCAACAATTCTCATCAATGGCGTGGTATGCCAGAACTCAAGGGTTGCAATACCTAGAGCCTATGGAATGCAAGATGTAGCATTAAGATTAGCTGCCGATAAAACAATGTTGTACAAAGTTAGGGTCTTGGGGACACAGGACACACTTCTAGATAACTACGGATCACACTATCTTTATCAGTATTACATTCAAGGTTCTGTTGATTTCATATTTGGCAAATCTAGATCGCTCTGTCAGGTATCATTCAAATCCTCACTACCCGAGTATAATAATCATATGTCCAATATGTTTCTTGATAATGATTTGTGGAATTGGGTTTTTTGATGAAGGACTGTGTTCACTCAACAGCGGAAAGATTTGGAGCAATTGCAGCTCATCATAGAGATTCCAATATGATGATACAGGGTTCTCTTTTGTAAATTGCACAATCAATGGATAAGGAACTGTCTACCTGGGAAGAGCTTGGGGAAATTAGTTGCGAGTAATATACTCATACTTTTATTGTGATATCGACAATATAATAACTCCATCGGGGTCACTACAACAAAATATACCTTTGGCGACTAAAAAAAATTTAGTCGCCAAAAGTACAATATTTAGCTACTAATTTTTTTAGTCGGGGTATTATTGATTATTAGCGACTAAAAAAAATTTAGTCGCTAAAAATACTAGAATTGGCAACAACAAAAAATTTTAGTCGCCATATATTGAGTTTTGGCTACCAAAATCATTTAGTCGCCGAATGTAAAATAAAAAATTATTTTTTATCTTTGGCATTCAAAAGTTTGGTCGCCAAAACACATATTTTCAGTGACAAAAAATTAGTTTAGTCGCCGTATGTTGCGTTTTGGCTACTAAAATCATTTAGTCGCCAAATGTAAAATCAAAAAATTATTTTTTATCTTTGGCGACTAAAAGTTTGGTCGCCAAAAATTAAAATATTTGGAGGGATTTATTTCAAATTTTGAAGGGATTTTATAAAACTAATTGGCGACTAAATGAGATTTAGTCGCTAATGGTGTAATATATATATATATATGGTTTCTATACCACAAACAGCACCTCTGCCTCTCTCTTCACGTTTCTCTCTCCCTCTGCCTCTCCCTCTCCCTCTCCCTCTCCCTCTCCGCTGCTCCTCTCCCCCTCTCTCACCGCCGCTCCTCCTCGCCGTCGTGGGCAACCGGAGCACCGACTCACCTAGATTTGCTGTATTTCCTCTCTCTAAACTCCATAGCCAATCATGAAATTCAAATCTACATGACACTACCCATTTCAAATCTTCCATTGAACTGAGCTTCAATGGCGAATCTCGTGGTTCTGGTGGTGGTGATTTGGGGTCTGATTAATGGTGGGTATTGCCAAGAAACGGCCCAAGAAGCTCCATGGAGAATCCACACGTTGTTCTCTGTAGAGTGCCACAACTACTTGTTCAGGTTTAGTTCAATTCTTAAAAAAGTGGTGCTAGATCTTTATATGTGTTTTTATTCTCATCAGTTTGGTATGTAATTATGTTTTGTTGTTCTTTTCTTTGGTGTTTATCCCTTTCTATGTATAGAAAAGAAGGAATAAAGCATATCTGATATTCATGCGTACCGGGTATTTGACAAAATGCCTCAAACTATGGTGGTATTGATTAAAACATATCAAAATTGTTATTCTGCAATTTAATAGACTGACAAAGGTATTAGTTAAAAAGTGGACTAGTATGGATGAAGTTTTTTGGTTTAGGCGTTTCTTAAAAATCAATTCATGCATTGGTGTTATGGGGGTTCCACAGTTCCACTTCACATAATACTATTTAGAATTGATATATTTCATGCTAAATGACACTTTTCTCAGTTAGTAGCAAGTGCATGATGCATGGACTTTCTTCTTCTACTCTTTTTTTCTTTTTCTTTTTTTTTTTCCTATTTTTTCTTTTTCAGGGTATGATGTATAAACTTAATAAAGGAAAAGGTCATTCTAATAACTTAGTTGGACAATCCAAGGAAAATCTTATTCACTTGTGTTTTGCAGAGTCGGATAAAGGCATTTCATGGAGACGGCCCAAAATGGATTGCAGCACCTTTGTGTTAAGAGTTCTGAAAGGGCTTTGTGTTCACATATTGGGCTTCAAACCCATGGCTCATTCCAAAAGGTACTGATATTGGAAATTCACTTCATTCTTGGGTTGCTTTACATATGTATATAGAAGTTAATATAACAATGCAAAAAATAATTCAACTTTGGTCAGTTTATGCTGAAATTAACTCAATAGTTGATTAAAGTAGCATGTTAAAGAGATATTTGTTTTCTTGTGTTCTCCAAGGAAACTACGGGCCACCCCATGTTTAAAGGAGACACCCATGAGACACTGATTATTCCACAATAAAGTAGTTTGAACCTACCTAAACAAATTATTATCACATTAGAATAGAGCAAATTGACAGCAAATCGTGCTTTTTTAATGTTTAAATAATATTGTGCAATGAATTTATTTTTTGTCTTCACTCAGCTTTCTTTTCTTTTAAATACAGTAGCTTCTCTGTCTAATATATGGATAAAAAAATTGTTTTGTAAAAGCTGTTTGCAAGGACAGCAGTTTCTTTTACTCAAATAACTTATTAATGTGGTGTGGAATCTTTTTCTCTCTGTGGCTGTGGTGGTGGGGTGCTTGGTGCTGGTTCTTGTGCTGGAATAAATTGGTGGGCCAATTTACACAAATGATTGGTTGCATATTTGCATTGCGGCATGTTAGAGTCTCAGTGCAAGTTTGGGCTATCAGATACATACAGATACAGTCGATTTCTAAATGTTGAAACTATGCTTTGTTAAGCGGAGTTAAATTATGCTTTTGTGAAGTTGTAGAAATTAACTTGACATGGTTATTTTGATCTGGTCTCTGGCTAAATATTTTAAAATTACAAGTTTTCGAAAATCTTATGATGAGGTTGTAGCCTAAACATATGTTTGCATTTTTCTGTCTTAAAGTCATTACTGAACTGTAGCTCCTCTATATATGTCAAATTTGAATCCCGTAAACTAGGAATTGCTTGCTTTTCTGTCATGTTCATAAGAAATTTGAATCTTGCTGGCTCTTGCTTCTTGTTTGTTGTGCTTATCAGGGGAAATTGAGATGTGCTTGGATGTAACACTTGTTACTTAGCAACTGATGTTGTCCAAAAACTATGTATCTGTTTGTGCTATCTTTCGTTAGCAACTATTTGTGATCTGTGTTACTGATCTATATTAATTTATGTATGCAGCTTTCAGCTTTGCTTCAGTAATTGCTTGGAGGGTTGGACTGCAGCTCGCTTCATCACTTGTTTTTTAATTTTATTTTATTTTGTGGCCTTTACTTTTTGGTGTTTTTGTTAGTGGTTTTTTGCCAAATTAACAATTGGATATTAATTTTGTTTAATCCTCTGTTATGTATGGAATTATATTTTTGAGATTGGATTATACCTCATTTGTATGGAATTTTTTTTGGAAATATTAATTTGATAAATATGATTTTTTTTTTTTTTATGGTTGAAAGTGAAATATGTGCATGTTGTGGAATAGTTGCTAATTTTATCAGTATATAGATAATTTTATTTATAAAATGGGAAAAAAACTTTTGGCTATTAAATATTTAGTAGCTAAAAATAAAAATAAAATGGAGAAAAACTTTTGGCTACTAAATATTTAGTAGCTAAAATAAAAGCAGACTTTAAGCGACTAAGAATTTAGTAGCTAAAAAAAATAAAATGAAAAAAATAAATAAACTAAAGGATGAAAAAACTCTTTGGCGACTAAAACTTTGGTCTCACCATAGATACTTTAAGATTTAGCGACCAAAGTTTTAGTAGCGGAAACTAAGATTTTTGGTGACTAAAATTTTATTTTTGGCGACTAAAAATATTAGTCGCCATTTATAGAACTTTTGACTACTAAAAAATATTTAGTCACCAATACCTTTCCCGACAAGCTTTCCGCGACCAATCCGGCGACCAAAATATTTAGTCGGCAAAATTTTTGGCGACTAAAAATCTAGTCGCCAAAAATGAAATTTCTTGTAGTGGGTGGAGCCACTGGAATCAACCATCCAAGCAAAAGTATGAATCTTTTCTTATTAAAGAGAAAAGGAAAAAGGAAAACATTTAAACTATTCAAAATTTTGGTTGGACATCTTACCAATCTTGGTTCAATGAATCTAAGCAATTGTAAAAACTTTAAAAGTATTCCAGACAACATTTGTCAGTTGAAAGCTCTTACAAGTCTAAACCTCTCTGGCTGCTCCAAACTTGACGAACTGCTGCAAGACGTGGGTTTCCTGGACTGTTTGAAGGAGCTTCATGCAGATTGGACTGCAATTAGAAAAGTCCCATCCTCCATTGGAATTCTGAAGAAATGGAGTTCTTTTTTCTTGCCTTCAACTTTACTTAGAGAGAACTCCATGACTTTGGAACTAGCAGCTTTGTCAAGGATAGAGTCCTAAGTCAAGAATTGAACTCGTCAAAGATTTCTAACCTCATTACTGTACACCTAAAAGGCTAAAACTACCCAATTTGGATCATTATGTAGACAATGCTAGTTGCCCTAAATCCTTTTCTGTTATTAACATTTCTCTTTGGATTGCAGATAGCCTCATACACAGGATCATTATTAATGGCTCGTGGAATAAGGATACTTTGCTTGCAAGACGAGCTTGGGTAGCTTTGGATGAATTTGATAGACAGACACTGCAGCCCTTCTTTGCATTATCGGCATCTACGGCAGAAGCCAAGGCGTGTCTTGATGCAGCTTGATGGTCTGTAGATCACAATGTCAAGACTGTTAACATATACACATCAGCTGAGGCTTGTATCGGCGATATATTGTTGAGGATATTAAGATGTCCTGTAATACAGTTGAGTTTATTTGTATTACATGGAAGTCCCTAGGAATGTTGGTGTAAGCCCAATGCCCATAGAAAGGCAAAAGCTGCTCTTAGACGATGCATCAAATTTTTTGTTCCTGTGTGTGTATATATATATGAATGGATTATGCCTTTTATTTATTTTCATGGGAAATTTTACTATATACGCCGGTATACCATATACATATCTAATTATATCATTTTCTTTATTAGTTATGATCAATTTTATTCTTTAGTTATAACATTATTTTAGTTATAACTCATAAGATCTTTAGTTATACCTGATTATGATTTTTTTTTTTAATTATGACTCAAAAAGTATGAAATTATACTATTTTCTTCTTTAGTTATACGGTGCATATACCAAATCTTCCCCTATTTTCAAAACTCCATTCAATATGTTTGATTTCAATTTTCTTGATTCAATTTTTTAGAAATTGAGTTTTTTATTTTTCGTATTTTTTTGTTTTTAATGAATATTTTTTAAATTTTAAGCAATTTTTTTTAACTTTTTTAGATGCACCTTATTTAACTGTATCTAAAAAGTAAAATATTTGTAAAAAAATATTTTAAAAAATTAATAAATACATAAGAATACGAAAAATATTTTGAATTCTCTTCTCTCTTTTTTTTTTTATATTTTTGGTATTTAGTGAATTTTTTTTTAAAAATTTCACAAATATTATACATTTTAAGTATATTTATATTAGGTGTATCTAAAAATTAAAAAAATTACTTAGAATATAAAAAAAAAATTCAATAAAAATAAAAAATACACAAAAATAAAAAAAAAAAATTAATTTTTTAAAATATGAATTTTGAAAATTCAAACCAAACAAGCGGATTGCTTTTTGTATTTACATATATCCTATGGTGAAAACAACCTCCATATCACTCTAGAATGATTGGTGGTGTGGCACAGAATCATTATACAACAACAATAAGGGTTCTCACATTGATTGTGCAATAGCAGTTAGTGCTCGTTTGGCTAAGATTTTGGAATTAAAAAAACACAAAATGACAAAATAGGTTATATAAGTCAATAAGACAAAATATCACTTCTTTACCCATAATCATTATACTTTTTTTGTCACAAAAGTCAAAAAAGTCCCAAAATAAAAACTAAACGAGGCTAAAAAAGTTGGCTATATTAGCCAATGCCAAATGACCCCTTAGTTCTATATTGTGGGTGTTTAGGAAGTGGCTATTTTAAAGACTTTTTGGTTTTTTAGCTATTTTGCTATTTTAGTTTTTGTGTTTGGAAAGTTGAGTTGGATTTTTATTTGAGTTGTTGTATTGAAAAATGTGTTGAAATTATGTTTAAAGTTAAAATGACAACTTTGTCCCCAATCTCACATTTTTCAAAATTAATTTAAAGGGGCAAAATCGTCATTTTAGCCTAAAAGACTAAGCTGCCACTGCCACTGCCACTGCACTGCTCCGGCTTTGCTTTTTTTTTTTTTAATATAAATCATTAGATGAGAATTTTTTAGGCTTTTTGGCTTAAAATGTGTTTGAGGCTATTTTAGCCTCAAAAGTGGGTTCCCAAATGGGACTTGACCCCAATTCAGCATCTGATCTCCCAACAGGACAAAGAAAACATTCTCGGCATTTACAAAACTAGATTTGTGACTTTCATGGACACTCCTACCTGGAAAGGGACTACCAATGGGAACTTTTCTACTTTAGCAACTTACAATACCATCACCAAACAGGAAGAGAATAGATTGGATAGGCAATGGGTATGGAAAGTCAAAGCCCCATAGAAGCTAAAAAGTTTCCTCTAGGTGACCATGCATGGAAGACTCCTTACAAACTAGATGAGACTCACAAGGAATCTTGCAGATTCAGACATTTGTCACAAATGCCAAACTGAAAGAGAAGACAAAAGTCATCTACTAAGAAGTTGCCCCAAAGCTAAAAACATCAGGCTCAAACTGAAATATCTCAATTGGTGGTAAGAAGAAGATAGGAAACCATTACCTGAATGGTTGAAATCCAACATGAAAAATAAAAGCATGATGGCTGAAATCCAATGGGCAACAATCTTTTTGATTGTCCTCTGGAATATATGGAAAGATAGGAATAAAGAAGTGTTTGAAAATCAAACTCAGCCTGCATACATCAGCATAGCCAGAATACTCCAGCAAGCTCAAGAAATCCAGGAAGCTTTTCTAAACCCCCTTCACCCAAATTATTTAGCACCAAGACTAAGGGGTTGTTTGGGGTGTCCTAAATAAATGTACTTTTTGTCTTTTTGGACTAAAAAATTGAGGAAGAAAATATAGATATTTGGGTTAATTTTTTGACTTTTTATAGAAAAATGTGTAATAAAAAATTGTAAAAATTAATTTGTAGGGAAAAATTAAAATTGAGAGTTATGCAGCCGTAATTGTTGACTTTTGGTGAATAGTATTGACTTTTTAACTTTTTGAGTAACTTTTTAACCTTTTAACTTTTTTGCAATATGTCAAACTTGGCCTAACTAACTGATTTGCTCCTATTGTAGGGAAATTGAAACTGCACACTGATGGAAGTTCTAAAGGAGATCCATGCCAATCTAGGTATAATGGTCTACTGAGAGATGAAGTAGACACCTGGCTGTGGGGATACCATGGCTATCTGGGAAACTGTACGAGCTTGGAAGCTGAACTTTGGGGGCTATATAAAGGTCTAATAATCATCATACAGAAAGGAATGGCCAACATAGAAATTGAGACAGATTCCCAGCTAACAATGAAGCTTATCAAGGATGGAGCTGAAAGCTCTTCCCCATATAGAGCACTGATTGAAGATGCAAACTTCATGCTGAGAAGATGCAACTACAGCATTCAATATATTCCACGAGAAGCTAACCAATGTGTAGATGCACTTGCCAACATTGGAGTCAACTAAACAGAGCACCTTGTTTTCTTAGATGACCCACCCAGTTCTATCATTTCCTCTTTAGTTGCAGACATGGCTTCTGCTAGTTCAAGGAGGGTCTGATTACCCTCTTTTTGTTTATTTGTTTGTACTAAACTCTCAACTCTGTTCTCTTTTCATTTGAATAAACAAAAAAAGAAAAGAAAACAACCTCCATGTTGGTTCCATTCTTATTGCACCCTATGTCACATCTATGTAACAACGACACTCTTGTACAGGTGTGGGGTGAGTTGTATACTTGGGGGTTAAGACTCATCAGACTTATAAAAAGGATCTTATTTATTTATATTTTTAATATATTTTATATGATAAAATGACTTTTGCTACAAGACAAAAATATAAATGACATACAACAAAATTGAATTGATGGAAATGTTGGCTAGCTATCAAGTCTCACAAGAATAGTTAATTTATCTTGAATAATTGATGCAAAATAGATTATAGATATTGTAGTATAGATTTTTCGAAAGACTTAACTAAGTGCCTAAGGTGTCATTTGGGAACAAGCAAAAAAACTACGTTTTGCAGCTTGGGTAAAAAATCAAAAGCTGGTTATGAAAAATCTAGAAACCTCCTAGATGTTGATTTGTGATTATGTATCAATTTTAAGCAGAATATAACAATCACAATCAAACAATCAAGACAAAGAGACAAAACGATTTTACGTGGAAAAACCACAATTGGACACCTCCAATTGTGATAAAAAAAAATCACGGGCAACAGCCACAAGAATTATCCACTAAGAAGATTTAAAGGAATTACACAGGTATACTCTCAATTATTTAGCGAATCCACAATGCCTAATTGAACCAACCACTATGTGCCTCTTCCAACCCTATCTTCGCCACGGAATTATCTTTTTGATGAGCCACTCCGGATTCCACCAAAGCTTCAGGCTCGAATTCTTCAGAATCCACAACTGAAGAACAACTCTCTCTTTTGTGTATAACAAACAAATCTTTGATGTACTCTCTTTAAACCATGAGTTGAATACTCAATAAAACATCAAAGAAAATAACAAAATA
Source organism: Camellia lanceoleosa (assembly GCA_025200525.1). NCBI lineage: Eukaryota > Viridiplantae > Streptophyta > Magnoliopsida > Ericales > Theaceae > Camellia > Camellia lanceoleosa. Next base: position 178,734,942 of record CM045764.1, on the reverse strand, counting down.
TCCCCAGATATAAACCTTTAAAAACCAAAAAGAAGATCTGGAGGAATTCAATCAATCAGTCGTTTAGTTTTGGGAGAAAACCAACTACTTATAGAAAATCCAAAGCAATCTTAGTTGGAAAAGAAAACCAACTTCTTGTTTGTAGAAAACCAACTTCTTGCAGAACTCCAAAGTAATCCCACTTCTTATAGAAACCCAAAATAAACATTGTTTCAAAAGAAAACCAACTCCATAATGAATCTGGAAATATGGGATCGCGCGGTCCGCTCGAGCGTGGGTCTTCCCGCTCGAGCGGAGACTTCATATTTCGTGATTTCATATAGGCTCCACGCTCGAGCGTCCGTTTCCCCGATCGAGCGAAGAATCACACCTTCCAGTATTTTTTCAGGCAAAACAGAGATACTGTGAGCTTGCAAACCCTGCTCGAGCGCCCATTTCCCCGCTCGACCGGGAAGGCCAAAACTGGAAAATCTTGAAAAGTATAACATGAACGGACAAGCAACTTTGAATGCATTTTTGCATTTTGCTTGTTCAGTCATGAGTCGACCCCGTCAGAATCAAGTGACAATCTTGAAAACATTAACCTCACAAACTGATCTGCAAGGCTCGATTCGGGTTGAATTCGCATCTAAAAAACTCGTAGCCTTACTGAAATAAAAATGCAAAAACAAATACAACTGAAAGGAATTTTGTCAAACGGGATTGCCAAGAATAAAAACCTAACAGGTTATTTTGGTATCAAAACTAGTTGGGAAGGTAGCTAAAAGCTACTCTCCACAAGTCAAAATATAAATTTTTTAAATTGGGTAGAGGCATTTTGATCATTTGATTATGATGTGATAGCATAAACAAATATTAAACAAAAAAGTCAAAAAATAATTTTTTACCAACTTCCCAAATGAGTTTTTGAAAAAGCCAAAAATCTTGATTAAAAGTCATCTTTCCAAAACACCCCATAAGTAATTTGATGCAAAGATCAAAAGACAACACTTATGTCAAAGTTTGCACTTAACTTGCATTGAGCAGAATCCCTTGGCATTCACAATTTTGGCCCCAAAAAAAAAATTTATTGAAAAAATGATATTTCAAATTACAATAATAAATAGTTTTCATCGAACCCCAACCTCTAAGCCAAATTCATTTAGACAGGCCTCGTTTGACAAGTGATTTTTTTAGTCAAAAAGTCAAAAAATTACTAAAAAAGTCAAAAAACCAACAACTTATACCAAAAAATCAAAGATTTCCTTTTCTCTCTACTTTTTACACATCTTTTCGTAAAAAGTCAAAAAGTCATCCCAAACATACTAATTTTTTTTACATCATATTTTAGCCAAAAAATCAAAAAGCTACAAAAAAAAGTCTGTTCCCAAACGAGGCCAATTGTATTAAAGATAAGTCCTTCTACCGATATATGATAGGTCTATTATGAATTTTTTTTAATTATAAATCAATTACAAAAAATTGAATTGATACAATAATTCAAATCATGTAATTTAATTATATTTTTTTTTAAAAAAAATAAATGATAAATACATACATATATATATATTAAAGATAAATATAAACTTTTTTAAAAAAAATTAGAATTAATGGGAGGTTTTATCGATCCATCTCCTTACTGCTATTTTGGTTTTGGGTAAATTACATTGACACCCCTAAAGTTTTTATTTAATACAGATCTCTTTTTACATTTGAAAAATTACACTTACTTCCTGTCAGATTAAAATGACATATTTCTCCTTTAGCGTTTACGCATATAAAATAATAAAATAATACAAATATTTTGTTAATATCATTTCAAGAAAAATAACAATCATCTTCTTTGGTTTAACTCACACAAAAAAATTGAGTTTTTTTTATTTTTCATATTTTTTATTTTTAATAAATTTTTTTAATATTTTAAGTAATTTTTTTATTTTTTAAATACACCTAATCTAAGTATACTTAAGAAGTATAATATTTTGTGAATTTTTTTAAATTCACCAAATACAAAAAAAAATACAAAAATACAAAAATATAAAAATTTAATACATAATTTTATTTTGTTGTATTCAATGATTTTTTTTAAGTTTTTTTGTATAAATTTTATATTTTTTAAATATATCTAGATTAAATTGAGTTAATCTAAATATAATGGCAATAATAAAAATGAAAAATTATATCCATATATAAAAATTTATACAAAAATATTATAAAAATGTTGTGATAGTGATATTGTTGTAAATATAAATCATGTTTATGAGTGTTTTGTTTTAAAGTAAAATGTCACAATTAAGTTATATCATTGTGTTTAAAAATTCTATATAAAATTTATGTTTGCATATCATGACTCAATAAGAATGTGTTTAGATAAAATTTAATAATAGAAAGTTGTAAAATATAGTCATGATGATAGTGAGAAGAAATGATAGGAAAAAGGGCAAGATGGCTATTTAAAAAATATTAAGGTATAACATTAACAATTCAGGAGGACAATTTATAATAAGATTACAAATCTTAAGGAGGAAAATATAATTTTTTAAATGTGAGGGAATCTATATTAAATAGATACCTCAAGTGTCAGTGTAATTTACCCTTTGATTTTTTTGCAGACTAGGCCTCATTTGGCATGTGTTTGTTTTAGTCTAAAAGTCAAAAAGTTATTAAAAAATGAAAATGCCTATAGCCTATACCAAAAAGTCAAAGATTCCATTTTCCTTCTATTTTTTGCACATATTTTCCTAAAAAACTAAAAAGTTATTCTAAACATACTAGTTTTTTTTTTTTTTTTTTTTTTTTTTTAACCTAAGGCCTCGTTTATGAATATATTATTTTAGTAACTTTTTGATTTTTTGACTAAAATATGAGGTAAAAAAAAATTAGTATGTTTGAAATGACTTTTTAATTTTTTACAAAAATATGTGCAAAAAATAGAGAGAAAAGAGAATCATTAACTTTTTGGTATAAGTTGTTAGTTTTTTAATTTTTTTAGTGATTTTTTGACTTTTAAACTAAAATATTAAATTGCCAAATGAGGCTTAAATTTCGAGAAGCAAAATACATGTCCAAATATTTTTCCAATAGGAACAATGAACCTTGTATTAATCTTCGTTCGCAAATTGTCCAGATTATAAAAAACAGAGATCTCCGAGTGTTTTTGTTTATGTTATCAAAGTCTCAATTTGATCTAATTCAAAATAATAAATAATAAATAAATAATAAATCTCAATTTGATCTCTCTTTTAGTAATAAATAGAGTTTTTACGATGGCTGCAATGGTTGTCCAAAGAGCCAATTCCTCCTCTATTCGATTTTGATGGACATACGATGTGTTCTTGAGCTTTAGAGACAAAGACACTCGCCATGTGTTTAATATTTATCATTAATTTAAAAATAATTTTTCAACCATCAATTGAAGTGTAATTTCCCAATTTTTTTAACGATTGATAATAGTATATATTTTTTTGATATATACCTTAGGACAAACAGTTTTTTTTTTTTTTAACAAGAAAAAAAAGATATTCTAACATATCATCATGGCATTCTCGATCCCAGATTCTGAAATAGCCAGTTACCAGCATGAATTAATCCAATTCATAAAAAGAAATCCACTACTAAGCCTTCGTTTGGCATGTCAAAAAGCCTAATTTTTTGATTATTTTAGTCACAAAAAGATAAAATAAGTTAAAAAATCAATAAGATAAAATATCATATACAAACTATAATCATTTCATTTTTTCTCTCAAAAAAGTCAAAAAAATCTATCACAAATAAAACTTTTTAACCTTAAACTAAAATAACTAAAAATTAAAAAGTCAAAAAAACAAACCCGCATTCCAAATAAATTCTATACACCAATGAAGCTAATCAATCACCCAGCAAAGTCAAGACTCACCACAACTGTAATTTCTAGGAAGAGAAGGTTGATGTAATTATTATTATTTCAATACTTCCTTTCTTCGAAGGAAGAAATTTCGTGGAAATTAGACGTTGTGTACAAAGACCAAGTAGCTTGCAAGTAACGCAAATGTGCAGAGTATAAGTACTTTTGGGAAGATTGATAAAAATTCAGTTTTTTTGCTTTTTAGTTTTTTAGTCAAAGAAAATCAATTTTTTTATTCAAAACAATCCAATTTTTTACCAAAAAAAATCATAAAAAAAACCCACAAAATTAGTTTTTTACCAACATTTCAAAACACCACAGAAACGAGAGATACTAGTAATTCTGTTCTCTCATCAATCAAAACCCCCAATCTTTTGAGTAAGGGATTTGGTAGTACCCCAACCAAACAGTTATCAATGGCTTCATCTGTTCCATCTTCATCTCGATCTCTCTTTGAGTAACAAATAGAGTTTTTACGATGGCTTCAATGGTTGTCTAAAGGGCCAATTCCTCCTCTATTCGATCTTGATGGACATATGATATGTTCTTGAGCTTTAGAGGCAAAGGCACTCGCCATGTGTTTAATATTTATCATTAATTTAAAAATAATTTTTCGATTATCAATTGAAGTATGATTTGTTGGAAATTGTTATAAAATTCTAGGTAAAATCAGAATTTTTTCTTAAGTTTGGTCTATTTTTTAGGTGGGCCCCGTGCGTCGATTTACGCGGGTCAAAGTGATAACGCGTTCTATGCCGCGTTGTGATTCACGTGGTATATTTGGTTGCTCAAAACCATTACCGAGTGAATGGGAAATTGAAGCCAAAGTATACTCCATGGAAATGGAGTTTTGGTAGAAAGTCCTTAAAGATATTGAATAAAGATTGTCTCACATGGATTTAGTAGGAAGTTTTGAATGGGTTTATAAGGCATGAGTTTCATACTTGGGGTGTGCCCCAAGGGGTACCCAAGTGTTTTAGAGAGAGAGGTTATGGGCTAGACCCATTGGACCCAAAAATCACCACACACGCGCACCGCCGCCCGTCTGGGCTGGGTTTGTTTGGCCCAATACTAATCTTTTTAGGTCAAAAACATTTGAATTTAATTTTATTTTCAGTAAAATAAAATCCATAATTCAAATTAAACCGGAAATAAACTGGTCCGGTTTTTACTGTACACTCAAACAGGGCCCTTCTCGTTTTTGTTATCTGTTTAATTATGAACCCAACAGATTCAGATCTGTTTGAATTCAAAACATCCATAATTCAAATTAAACCGGAAATAAACTGGTCCGGTTTTTACTGTACACCCAAACAGGGCCCTTCTCGTTTTTGTTATCTGTTTAATTATGAACCCAACAGATTCAAATCTGTTTGAATTCAAAACCAACAGGTTTCATACCTGTTTAATTCAAAACCTACAGCCACCATTACATCTATAAATAGGACAACCCTCATTTGGATTTTGTAACTCTAATTTTCATCTTTCATAATTCTGCAAATATTCTCTTCATATTGCTGCATTATTTTCTTCTGTGAAAGAGTATAAACACTTAGTGTGTTCGTTAGGCAAACAATTTATAGTGCTACTATTGTTTGTAGTAGATCATTTTATCATGAGAATAGACGTCCAAATTCTGCAAGCACTGTGGAGAGGACGAATCTGTCTTAAGGACACAGTGTCAAACACTGGACTTGATCAGATAATTATTCAAAGAAATTAATCAAGTAAGTTGTTTAATTTATTATTTTGTTTTATTTGTTTATTTAATCAGATTTTAATTTTGTTTTTGTAACAAAATAAAATCTGTTTTTATTTATTTATTTATTTTTATTTCGAGTTTGATTTTTGTAATCAAGCAAATTCTCTCATTTCTTTTATTTCTTTTTATTCTGGTTATTGTTAAGTACACAACAGAATTTAATCTATTTAAATACAGTGAATATTGCCCAACATAATTTCCCAATTTTTTTAACAATTGATAATTATATATTTTTTAATATATACCTCAAGACAACCCTTTTTTTTTTTTTTTTTTAACAAGAAAAAAAAAATGCTCTAAGAGCATCTCCAACGGTGAATTTCTTTTTTCATCAAATCTGATGAAAAAAAAGGACGATATTCTCAATTTGATACCAGGCGCTCCAACGGTTGCACTTTTATTTTGCATCAAAATGCTGGGCTGAAATTTTTTCCTCCATTTCTGAACTTCAGCAACTTTAGCAACTTTATATTCTGTAGAGTTGAATTCACAAAACCATAAATCAACCTTATCTTCTGTTTTTTTTTTTTGTTTTTATTATTAAATAACAGAGCGAGCTCCATGATTGCATCTTCTGTTATTTTTTAATAATAAATAAAACCATTAAAAAAAACAGAGCTCCATAATAATAAAACCATTAAACAAAACAGAAGTTCTCTTCAGCAGAATGAAGCAGATTGAAGCAGTTGGTGGTGGGTTGACCGGTTGGTCGACCAGCCGGTCGACCGGTGAAGGCAATTTTTTTTTTTTTTTGAATTGTTTGAACCTTTTCAGTGAATTGTCTGAACCTTTTCCGGGACGACCGGTTGGTCAACCGGTCGGTCGACCGGTTGGTTGACCGGTAAGGCAAAAAAAATTTTTTTAAAACTGTTTGAACTTTTTTTTTGAACGGTTTGAACCCTTTTGTGGGCGACCGGTTGGTTAACCGGCTGGTCGACCGGTTGGTATAACCCAACGGTCAGTAAGAGTGATTTGGTGAAATGCTTCGTCTGTTCTCATTTTGGTGAAAGGTTTGGTGAATTCTCGATTTGATATCGATTTGGTGAAACCGTTGGAGCTCAAAAAAGTGACTTTTTCACCAAATTTTGAATTTGATGCCAGGTTTGGTTCACCGTTGGAGATGGTCTAAGACAACATCATGACATTCCTGAGGCCAGATTCCAAACTAGCCAGTTACCAGCATGAATTAATCCAATTCACAAAAAGAAATCCACAACTAAAACAGCAATGGAGCTCATCAAGCACCCAGCAAAGGCAAGACCCACCACAACTGTAATTCTAGGAAGAGAAGGTTGATGTAATAATAATAATAATTATTATTATTATTATTTCAATACTTCCTTTCTTCGAAGGAAGAAATTTCGTGGCAATTAACTTTCAGACTTTGACTTAGACGCTGACTCAGTGTACAAAGACCAAGTAGCTTGCAAGTAACGCATATGTGCAGAGAGTACAGAAACGAGAGATAGTAAAATTTAATGATTATATTTATTCATTAGTTTTCATGTATATAAAATAATAAAATAATATATATTTTGTTAGTATCATTTCAAAAAAAATAATAATCATCTTTTTTTGATTTAACTCACACAAAAAATTAATTTTTTTTATTTTTCGTATTTTTTATTTTTAATAATTTTTTTTAATATTTTAAGTAATTTTTTTTATTTTTTTGATACATCTAATTTAGATATACTGAAGAAATATAATATTTTGTGAATTTTTTTAAATTCACCAAATACAAAAAAAAATACAAAAATATAAAAATTCAATACATTATTTATTTTGTTGTATTCAATAATTTTTTAAAGCTTTTTTGTATAAATTTTATATTTTTTAAATATATCTAGATTAAATTGATCTAATCTAAATATAATGACAATAATAAAAATGAAAATTTATATTCATATATAAAATTTATACAAAAAATATCATAAAATTGTCGGGATAGTTATATTGTTGTAAATATAAATCTTGTTTATGAATATTTTATTTTAAAGTAAAAGATCACCATCAAGTTATATTATTGTGTTTAAAAATTTTATATAAAATTTATATTTGTATATCATAACTCAATAAGAATATGTTTAGATAAAATTTAATGGTAGAAGCTGTAAAATATAGTCATGATGATAGTGAGAAGAAATGATAGGAAAAATGGCAAGATGACCATTTAAAAAATTTTAAGATATAACATTAACAATTCAAGGACAATTTATAATAAGATTACAAACCTTAAAGAGAAAAATCAATTTTTTAAATGTAAGGAAATCTATATTAAACACATACCTCAAGTGTCAGTCTACTTTACCCTTTGGTTTTTTGGCAGGCTTCGTTTGGCATATGCTTGTTTTAGTCTAAAAATTAAAAAAGTTATTAAAAAAAATCAAAAAGCCTTAAGCCTCGTTTATGAACAGATTATTTTAGTAGCTTTTTGATTTTTTGACTAAAATATGAGGTAAAAAAATTAGTATATTTAGAATGACTTTTTGATTTTTTACAAAAAAAAATGTACAAAAAATAGAGAAAAAAGAGAATCATTGATTTTTTTGTATATATTGTTGGCTTTTTAATTTTTTTAGTAACTTTTTTATTTTTAAGCTAAAATATTAAGTTGCCAAACAAGGCCTAAATTTCGAGAAGCAAAATAAATGTCCAAATATTTTTCCGATAGGAACAAAACAATGAACCTTGTATTAATCTTCGTTCGCAAATTGTCCAGATTATAAGAAACAACGATCTCCGAATGTTTTTGTTTAGGTTATCAAAGTCTCAATTTGATCTAATTCAAAATAAAATAAATTAAATTAAATTAAAAAAAGTCTCAACTTGATCTCTGTTTGAGTAACAAACAGAGTTTTTACGTTGGCTTCAATGTTTGTTCAAAGAGCCAATTCCTCCTCCTCCATTCGATCTCGATGGACGTACGATGTGTTCTTGACCTTTAGAGGCCAAGACACTCACCATGTGTTTAATATTTATCATTAATTTAAAAATAATTTTTCAACCATCAATTGAAGTGTAATTTCTCAATTTTTTTAACAATTGATAAGTACATATTTTCTAATATATACCTTAGGATAAGTACATATTTTCTAATATATACCTTAGGACAAACAGTTTTTTTTTTTTTTTAACAAAAAAAAAAAGATGTTCTAATATATAATCATGGCATTCGTGAGTCTAAATTCCGAAATAGCCAATTACCCGCATGAATTAATCCAATTCATAAAAAGAAATTCATTACTAAAACCCCAATGGAGCTCGTCAAGCGCCCAGCAAAGCCAAGACCCACCACGACTATAATTTCTAGGAAGAGCAAGGTTGATGTAATTATTATTATTTCAATTCTTCCTATCTTCGGAGGAAGAAATTTCTTGGAAATTAACTTTTATTCAGACTTTGACTTAGACGTTGACTCAGTGTACAAAGACCAAGTAGCGTGCAAGTAGCGCAAATTGCAGAGTATAGAAACGAGAGATACTAATAATTTCTGTTCTCTCATCAATCAAAATCCCCAATCTTTTGAGTAAGAGATTTTGGTAGTACACCAACCAAACAGTTACAATGGCTTCATCTGTTCCATCTTCATCTCGATCTGGATGTACATACGATGTGTTCTTGAGCTTTAGAGGCGAAGACACTCGCGATAACTTCGTCAGCCATCTATACGCAGCGTTGGCTCAGAAGGGAATTCACACCTTCAAAGACGATGAAAAGCTCGAAAGAGGAAAATCTATTTCTCCGGAACTCCGGAAAGCGATTCAGGAATCAAGGTTTTCAATTGTGGTTTTGTCCAAGAACTATGCTTCTTCCAGATGGTGTTTGGATGAGCTTGTGGAGATACTTGAATTCATCAACACAACTGTTTATCCGATTTTCTATCACGTGAATCCATCGGATGTGCGACGCCAAAGAGGGAGTTTTGGGGGTGGATTTGAGGAATTGGTGTCCAAACAGGAAGTATTGGGGATGGAGAAGGTCCAAAGGTGGAGGAATGCTTTGGAGCAAGTTGCCAATTTATCTGGATGGCCTTACCCTAGTGATACAATTGTTAGGTATTTAATTAAAATATTCTCCTTTTGCTCTCTTTTTATTTCTATAATTTAGATTGAAGATTCAATTCTGTTTGGTTTCAAAAACAGTTTTTTTGTTTTTCATATTTTATTCAATTTTTTGTTTTTGTTTTTTAGTTGCATTTAGTCTATAATATAAATGTACTTTAAAAATTTTATTAAAAAAAAGTTACGAAGATGTATTTAATTTTTATATATTTTTGTATCAATCGTGCTAAGTACCCCCAGTGACGTGGCGCGCCCCCACTTACTGATAACCCAAAAAAAAAAACAATTTTTCTCGCCCAATCGCAGGCCGACACCTCACTGGGGTCACCCCAGCTGGGGGTATAATGCATTTCTGTTTTTGTATTTAATAAATTTAAAAAAAAAATTAACAATTTTTGTAGTTTTAAATATATCTAGATTAAGATTATCTAAAAAAACAGAGAGAGTTATGTTTTGAAATCATGTTTCTTAAATTTTGGTTGAATCATTTATGTTTGTCTCTTTTTATTTGTTTAACTATTCCCCTAAATCTACAGGTCTGAATCAATGTTTATCCAAGAACTTGTTGGGATACTTGTTAGAAAATTAAACCATACATATTGGAGTGTCTCCGAAGACTTAGTTGGGATGGATTCTCCTATGGAGAAAGCGATTGAATTGCTAGGATTAGGGATGGATGATGCTCGTGCTGTGGGGATATGGGGAATGGGTAAGACAACTATTGCAAGAGCTATTTATGACCATATCTCTTCCCAATTTAAAGGTTGCAGCTTCATTGAAAATGTTTGGAGAAGTTTCAGCAAAAAGTGGTCTGAAAACTCTACAAGAACAACTCATTTCTGAAATCTTAATAGAAAAAAATTTGAAAATAGGAAGTGTTGGTAGTGAAGTAAGTATGATAAGAAACATGGTATGCCGTAAAAAGGTTCTTATTGTTCTCGATGATGTGGATGAATCAACAGAACTTGAAAAATTGGTAGGAGAACATCATTGGTTCGGTTTTGGAAGTAGAATCATTATAACAACTCGAAATCAACATGCATTAACTAGATATGGCATAACACATACTTATGAGGTTGAGGAATTAGGAGAAGATGATGCTATAGAACTCTTTAAATCGAAAGCCTTCGGGAAGCACCAGCAAATGAAAGATTATGGAGAACTAGTACATCGTGCAGTAAAGTATGCTAAAAGAGTTCCTTTAGCTCTCAAAGTTTTGGGTTCTTTTCTTCGTGGTCGAAACAAATATGAGTGGGAAAGTTCATTAAACAGGCTGAAAGAAAGCCCTCTGAATGAAGTTCAACAAGTATTCAAATAGTAGACGTCTCAAATATTATTCTCACAAATCAACCGTATCAATTAGTCGTAGGACCCTCCCAGTCTGTGTCACTTTTGGCTTAGTGGTTGTGGTAGCTCTTCTTTTTTTGATTCAAGCTTGTGGTGGCTCTTCAAAATGCAAAACAGCAGACTCCTATTAGCTTTCTGGAACAAGAATAAAATTAAATGAATATTTTATTACAATATTCATTGTTATATTTAATTTATTTTATAAAAAGACGTGTTAAAAATATTTTTTTTTAAAATTACTTTTTACATTAATTATTTTATTATTTAATTAAAACATCAATCAAATAATTCTGTGTCAACTGCTTTATTTCTTCTCCAATATCTTTCAATGACCATTGAAACTTTATTTAATTGACTGGATCATTATTTCACAATCACTCACTCCTTACTAGATTCATTGCATTTAAATCCTAATAAAAGTTTACACAATGACTGGACCAAGTGGTCAGGATACTTTATCCTTAAATTCATGATTTTTATTTTTATTTTATTTTAGTTCATTATTAACGGTATGTTACCATAAAATTTTTGAGATATGATTATACCTAAATCTCAATGCACTTATTATCAATACCATATAACAAAAATTTTGAAACATAAGAAACTTAGGACATTATTCATATAAAAGTGTGTGGAATTTTTTTTATTATAATAATTCAGAATATCTCTCGCTCAGCCTAATCCTATTAAGCTTGAATTATCTTCCTTCTAAACCGTCGATAACTAAATTTGGCAACAGAGTAGCGACATTTAATCAATATTGGCCCTATGTGGAAAACCATGAAATCGACCAATTCAATATTCTAAAAGATATGCACTGAACAAGGAAATTTGTTTCCTGGTGTGGTTTTCAAAACAAAGCATACATTGACTTCAATTACCAAAGGGACTGTACTTGGTTGAGCATTTTTTTAAGAAATCAATTGTCTATGTTTTTCCTAGATAAGAAATCATAAGCTTACCTTCAAGGCTCAAAACCACAACATCATCCCTTCACCACCAGCCCTGCAATTGCTCTCCCTGAGCAATTTCTCAACCGAGATGTAATCTTTTGCACCTAAAGAAATAAAATTGGCTATTAAAGCCTGAATTTTATGGACTCGGCCATCACAAAGTTTCAAAAATTGAATAAAATATGTCATATATACCAATTAGGGTGTGTAATCAGAAAATTGCAAATTAGCGTTAAAAAAGTGAAATTAATTGCAAAAAATATAGTGCAAGTGGAGTATGTGTTGCAGTGCAAATAAGGCCACAGTTTTCACTTGCACCAAAGCGCAGGAACACTTGCATCTCCATACTCACTGATTTACATACCTCCCAAATTTTCTTCCATAGTAATTGTCCTTCAAAACTGCTCATATGGACATGGGCAACATCTTTAAAAACAAAAAAGAACTCAACATTTGCAACCAATATTTTAGTTATCCATTCAACAATAGCAACTCTTGTACAAGCATGACATGATACTACCACCAAATTAGAGGTTGTGCTTGCTTTTAAATTTGAAGAGAGCTTCAAATGCCGGTAGGAAAATATAGTGCTCTTTTATAGCTATGATCAAGATCAAGATAAAGACAACTGAACCAACTTGATAATTTGGCATTATTGCCACAATGAAGAACTTTCACAATTTTCTTCCACCATAGAAACGATTGAATCTAAGATTAAGAAGTTTCAAACTTTCTATTACATATCCATTGGAACTAGTATTTTAGTGTTTTTCTGCTTGGGCTGTATGAGGTGGAATTCTCATATACGGTTCTAAGAGGGGGTGTCTAACCTATCTCAAATAAAGAAGTGTGAACATACAGTGCTCATTGAAGCTGCAGCAATGCTTTCTTAGAGCTTGACTTCCACATCAACCCCAGCAGGAAGGTCAAGCTGCATCGAGGAATCAATCGTTTGGGCAGTCGGGTATAGAATATCAATGAGGCGCTGATGAGTTCTGATCTCAAAATGGAACCTGGCATCTTTGTGGACATGTGGAGATTTAAGTACACAATAAATTCACTTCTTGGCTGGTAACGGCACAGGACCCATGCATGGTCTTTGCATTGGTGGTCCTTGCAGCATCCATTATTTGCTTGCATGAATCCTCTATCAGTCGCACCCAATATGACCTAAGTTTAATCCTAATTTTCTGCTTCGGTGCCATCTGAGAATGGGCAAAAAACATAATAAGACGACCAGAATGTCACTAAAACTACTAAATATTAAGAAAAAAATCTAAGAGATATATCTAATCGAAAATTCAGTTTCATTTAGTCTTGAATGATTTACATGGACTTCCAAGATATTTAACTAAATAGATCGCCATCAAAAGGTTAAATTAAACAATTGACACTTATCCAATGCAAGACTATTTTAATGACTAGTTATTCTTTTTCAAAAGATTATCATATTGGGTTTGTGAAGCCTAATTAGTATTGTACACCTCACGATGAAGTTGCGAATCCAACTTGGCAGTTAGTTGGCTGAGGGCTTGCAGGCGGCAGCCAGGCCGAAGGTGGGAGTTTGCGGGCTGTGAACCCTAAAACAAGCAACCAATTTGTACTCTTCTCTTTTCTTTTTTCAATATAGTGAAACTAGTGTGACTAATCTTGCCGAACCACGTATCTATATATGTAATGCTTTTTTTATTTGTAATTGATTCTTCTTGCTATTGTGTATTTGGTTAATTCCTCAACATATCACCATTCTTCTATTCTGATCAAGTGTAAAAACATGTAATCTATTTTTCATAAGATTTGAGAGACAAATGTCATTTAGAGCAAGAATCACAATCCCAGTGCAAATGGTTGTGGAGCTTATACCAGCCAAACGGTTGTTTTGGGATCTATTTCTACATAAAAACATAATGTCATTTCTTCCTTTCAACTTTTCTCAGCAACCAAACAGAGCATAAAGGGAAAAAGATTACCTTCTCAACATCGGCACCAATACTTAGCGGCGACGAACCAGAATCGACCAATCCTCCAACCTGAACATCCCCAAATTAACATTAATCTCCTCAAATTCAGAGAAACATAGAGTATTTCATGACACTAAATTAGAAGAATTACAAACCTCAGGCGTAGAAGAGTCAGGACCATCTAGGGTTTCATGGGAATCCAAGACTTCAGGTGCAGCAAAAACCCTAATAGTAGATGATCGAGAGGGTTTTAGGGCTTTTAGCGGTGAAGCAGTAGAGGGCAAAGAGAGAAGAGAAAGCTTAGGCTTGACAGCAATGGCGGAAAAATTGGATGATGATGGTGGTGGTAATGGTGGACGAATTGTAGCAGAAAGTGATGAAACAGCCATTGATTCTCTCTCTGCCATGCAACAGTTTCGCAGTGTTATCCAGATGTAAATTTCTTTTTCCCCTATTTCAATAATATTTAGATAAATTATAAAATATTAAAAAACATATGAAGTCTCACAAATTTGACATAACACATTAGATTTTTTATAAAAAATTTAAATTTAAATATTAATACTTTGTCCTATTTTTATTAATAATTTATTAATCGTGTAAAAAACCATAACCGTTTTATAAATATGTATATACATAATATATAAGAATGTATATCTATCTATACTATTATAAAAGAATAATTACGGTGGTGTAGACAAAGCCGGCGCTATAACTGTTTAAACTATGACAAATCAAGATTCAAACTTTGGGAGATAAATACACATATAATTTCTCATTTTTTAAAGTTATTTTAGTATTACTAATATAATATAAATAGGTGCAACCGCACCTCTATCCAGATGCTTGGAGTAATTTTTAACCTTATTTAACTTCTTTAATTTGTAATTATCAATCTAATTATTTCACTTTTGCACACCGCATGGTGTGTGCCAACACTACTAGTATACAATAAAAATGGAGCAAGGATCCTCTCCTTGAATCCTCTCCTTGACTCTCTCCTTGTAGGGCCTTCGGGTCCACTTTGAGGCCCAATTTTGATAATCTGAATCGTTCATATTTTAAGATTTATTCAGTATATCATACCTGTAAAAAATTAAGTTAATCGGATATCAGAAAGTATGTGTTCAGAAAAATCGAACTACAAACTATTTTTTAATAAATAGTTTTCCGAACACATGCTTTCTGATATCCGATCAACTTGATTTTTTACAGGTATGATATACTGAATAAATATTAAAATATGATCGGTTCGGATTATCAAAATTGGGTCTCAAAATGGGCCCAAAGGCCCTGTAAGGAGGGAGTGAAGGAGAGGATTCAAGGAGAGGATCCCAATTCATAAAAATGTCTCTTGGAGTTCCATAACTACTCCTCAACAAACCATCTTTTTACACCACCACCGTTCTATATTTATTGCCTCCACTTCTTCCTCACCACCTTTGCACCTTAGTCCAACCCCATCAACTTTTAAATTCAAAGATACCCACAAAGAGAACATCAAAGGTTTGAGGAAATCAAGTTATGGGCTCACTTGTTGCAGGATTTTTGGTACTGTTTTTAGGAAGCATTGAAGTGGGCTCTGGAAAGAGCCAAGCCTACACCATGAATTACATTACTTGGGAGGATATGAAGGTAGATTTGCAGAAAGAGAGGTTGGATTTGACAGAGGAACAGAATCGAAAACGAGTAATCGTTGTTGATCAGAATGGTAAGGAGATTCGATTCTGATACAAGGAGCAGCGATTGATATGGTTCCTCCGCCGATTCCTGAGAGTGAAAATTTACATTCATTCTGGAATCTATAGGTTTGTATGTATTTATGTATATAAATGTAATTGTCATTGATAATAATTTTTCTCTCTTTCTATGGTGATTTCTGTATGGAAAAGAAATAAACCTTCTCGTATAATCCTGTTGATCAAGTATGCGCTCCTCCGTACGACGTCGCTTTATTACCTGAAAACACAAACGTGAGCTAGCCGGCGGGTGTGTGTCGGAAACCTCTCCGATGCCCAAGTCAGCAAGCTTGACAAATAGACAATAGCTCTGTATATTCAGAAAACAAAGTTGTGTTACCCCTCCATAGGTGATGTTGGTAAGCTTTTATAGGTTTCGTGTGGCACAATCCTAGTAGGACTCTTACTCTTCCATGTAGAGTCCTCCTAGGATTCATACTCCTGAAGGATAATGCTTATCCTTCAACACCCCCCTCACTGCTTAAACCAAGTGAGATAGTTTCACCATGGCCGAACTACCATATGACCGAAGTAAACATGACTATGCTTAGCCGCAGAACGGGCCGAACTATCCTTTTTTTTTTTTTTTTTTTTTTTTTGAAACAGCCAAAAGAAAATATATTGATAATTATCAAGCAAAGATACAAAGACAAACAACAAAAAAAAGGAGCAAAGATCACAAAGCGAAACAAGGCAACAGGTTGGTAAGGTAGCAACCAAGCTGCCCAACAGAAAAACACCACTAAAGGCAAAGAGTGAAAAACCAAAGACAAAGAATGTCGCAGAACAACCCAAAGAACTACACCACAGAAACTAGATCGGAAGAAGGGCACCTACAAAGAAGGAACAACAAGGACACAAAGCAGCCACCTCGGATGCAAACCCAAAGACAAAGAACACCAACCACTCAACCAATAAAACTACAGTAGCCCCAACTGACCAACCCCAGCGTAAATAAGCAAATAGCAGACAAGCACTAGGCATTACACTCTCCTCCCTGTGATGCAACATCTAACTTGCTTAAGATTAAGAACAAAATCCTGCACAGAAAAGAGGTGCTTAGAGAACCTCGGTTTCAACCATAGGGCAATTCTCACCTTGATGACTTCACACAACTCCCCCAAGCTTGGAATAGCAGCCTTAAACACTATGGCATTCCTATGCTGCCAAATAGACCACAACACAACCAGAGGCACTCCTCTCCAGATCATCCTCTCTTTACTCCTAACACCCTGCCCTTCGGCTCTTTCCACTACTATCCTTAATTCGGCTCTTTCCACTACTATTCTTACTTCGGCTTCTCATGTACAACTCATGGTGTGGTTAGACCGAACTAACATGACAAGTCCAGTTAAACTCTAAGACCGGTCTAACTTCAAAGCAACTTTAGACCAGTCTAACTTCAATCTTCTCTTGGACTGGACTAACTTCCGGGCTTCGGACCGGACTAACTCCAAAACATCCACAAGACCGGAGTAACTTACACGGCCATTTTACTCGGCCCTTTGTATTGCGGCCCATAACAGCCCATTACTTAGCTCGGCCCAATTTTTGTATAAATTACCCTCTCAATTGCCCCTTAATTCCATCTGCACCCCATGATAGGGATTACTTTGTCAACCAGCCAAGCTTAAGAACCCTCTTTAATCCGTAAAATCGAGCTAAAAACTCTTAGCGTCCCAGCCAGGCTAAAAGCCTATAGCCTTTCTAGCCGAGCTCAAACTTTAAGCCGCTCCAGCCGGGATACACTTTAACCGAGCTACCCTTACCCGGTCAAAACGTCCCTTCAGTTGTAGAAAACTGAATCGATTGTCCTTCCAATGACACGTGGCAGGCTTTTATTGGCTATCCACAGCTGTAACGCCGCCCTCGTACTTTGCAATTTTTGAACAGTTCCCGCCTTTTCCTTCCTACCAAAAAGCCATTCATTTCACCTGGATCAAACACCATACTATTCACTTCTTTTGTTCTCTCTCTCTTGCTCTATTTCCTCTCAACGTTTGCAACTGTGAATCTTGTTTCGTGTTCTTCATCACTGCCTTTGCCTTCATCTCCAGCTTCCCTCTACCAGGTAGGCATCATGAATCTGTTTCTCTCATTTGTTTTTACTTTCATTCAATCCATTGCATATTACTTTGCAAAACACTTTTTGCTGTTAGTTTCATACTTTTTCTGGAAAAAACTTAGCTATCGAACGCTAGAACTTCATGAGATAGCCAATAGAACGCCATTTTGATCTATAAACATCCCCCAACAGAACTAGGACACTGTTTGTGCTGTATGTAGATTTAGGCATATTAAAACCAAACTAGAACTTGCGCTATAGCAGTAGTTTCAATTAGACCATCTTCTGTTTTATCTTAGCCGAAATAAACGAACCGAAATAAATCTGAACTTTAGCAAACTGGATACCTTGGCATTCAACCGAGCTAAGTCTCGGGGCTAAGCCAGCTTTCTTACTTCCTAAACCGGACTCAAAAAGCTGCCCCTACAGGCTTAATCGGAGTAACAAACCTGTAGTTCAGACCGAGATAAACAACCCTTGCTCAAACCGAGCTACCAAGCACTTCGATAGAACCGATATAGAACCTGTAGCATCCCACGCAGCCTAAGTAGGAATTTTATCTTTGTTTTCATTTTGTAGCACGATCCAATGATCTGTGCTTAACCCCTTTGTTTTCCACTTTGCAGACTTAGGCTGCCCAGGCACTGCGCGCTCAATCGAGCTACAGAGCACAGTTTTCAAACTGAGCTAATTTATTTATAACTTAAAATAAATGGGGAAATACAGGTTTTTGGTAGAAACCCCAGGAGGCCTAGCCGAATTCCATAAGGATTACAACATCCCTAACGACGTCCAACTCGTTTTAGCCAATAAGGATGTCACACTATGGGGGAATGAGGGTTACGTTCCTTTTACCCTTCTTTCAATAATCGAGACCGGACTAAGATTTCCAGTCCAACCATTAATTTGTGAGTTTCTTAGGCAAACCAGACTATGTCTAACCCAGCTTTCCACCAACTCTTACCGAATCATAATGGGAATAGCCGAACTAAACCGCCAAGCTGGTCTCAACCTTGGTTTAGCCAAAATATTTCACCAATACTCCTTAGGATCCAAAGAGGATGGGTAGGTATATTACTTAAGAATCTGCCGTCGCCGAGAAAAAATAATAAAAGATACACCGGACAAAGACTTAAACGACGATGATTTTTTCTGGGTTTCTGGGAACTTCGAAGATCAGCAAGCCCAGATTCCTGGCCGAAGTATAAACTGGAATAAAGGAATCCTCGGTATAACTTACTTCGGCTATATGTATTTTTTGTTTTACTTCGGTTTCTGGTCTCATAACCGATCTAACAGTTTATCTTCTTTATGCAGATTCAGCTCATCTTCACTCTTTTTACAGCTACCCCAACCTCAATACCCTTCGTGCCGCGCTACGAGGTAAAGAAAGAAGTTGGGCCAAACTTCTGAATTTCGAGCCGACCTACCGGTACAGCGGTCGCCAGAAAGCCAGGGTGACTGACTTTCTCCTTGAAGACGCTCCAGAACCAGACTCAACCTTACCCCAAATCACCCTAGTACCTCTCACAGCCGAACAAGAAATGGCTAAACGGAGCAGACTGAAGGCCTTGCTGACCGCAACAAACCCAACCGATGTACCACAAACCGGCCAGACCACTGAGACCGTGGTGGCCCTCCCATCCCAACGGCCGTCATCATCTCGCCCAAGCAAACGTGCCCGGACTAGCCAAACCGAGCAACGGCTTGTGGATGAGACCGTTCTGCTACCAAGCCCTCTTCCAAGCCCCCAACAAAGCCCTCAACCGGAGAACGCCGACCGAGCTGGCTCCTCAAAGTGGGTTCCCAATCTCACCTTCAACAACCGAGATATACTGGCTTCGGATTCGGTTGTCACTGAGAAGGACCACTTGATGGCTTTTAATCTAGCCAAGAGTGTGTGCCTTCCAAAAGACATGGAGCACCACTAGAAACAACTGAATACCGAGCTGAAGTCCATCCGATCTTCAACTAAGTCAATGATCCTGGTAAATAGCTCTCTTTTTTTTCCTTTGTAATTTCTCTAACTTTCAGTCCGGCTAAAGGAAAAGTTACTACTCCTTTGCAGGCCATCCAGAAAAACAATGTTACACACAGGAGAGTGATGGAGCTCAGGAGAAATACCAGGGAGGCCATGGCAGAGGCCGAAGCAAAAACAGCCGAACTGGAGAAGGCAAGAAAACAAATCGCCGAACTGCGATCTGAGAACGACCGACTGACCGAACTGGTTAGTTTGGCCGAAGCCGAAAAGAAAAAGGTTGCCATTGAGGCAAAGGATAAGTACCTGTGCCTGCTGGCGAAGATTGAAAAGAAGAAAGATGCCGAGATAGCCCAATTGAAGAAGGGCATGAAAAAAGACGAAAAGCGAGGCTTCAAGAAGGCAGAGGACGCCTACACCCTCCAATGTGATGCCGCCAAGGATCTGTTCTTCAAATGCGGCTAGAGGAGTGCTGTGGAGCAGCTCGGTTGTATACCCGACACCGAGGTCTACAATGCTCCACAGTATTCCATTCCGGCTTCACTGGCGCAGTACGCTGCCGATCTTCAGAGGCAATTTCTTGAAGGTGCTGATGATGATGATGAAGATGATGATGAGGATGCGCCAACTGGTACTCCGACTGTTAATGAGCAACCCAACGATCAAACAGTTCGGTTGGAGCCGGTAGTTGAAGACCTAACTGATGAGCTGCTGACTGACAACATTCAGCCGATTGATACCGAGGTTCATGCTGAAACCAAGCTCCCGTCTGAAACCGGACTTCGGGAAAATGCTGATGTTGAACTAGACGCTGACATTGATGGTCTCTTCAACTGATGTTCATTTTTCTTCTTTTGTCTTGATTTTGTAACCGGGCTGCGGCCCCTCAGTTGTATTTGTTTTTCATTTTAATGAATGACAAGAAATCTTCCGAGCTAACTTTTAGTCCGGTCCTGTATTTTGTAATGAATTTCCAATGTTTCCAACTGTGATCTCGATTTGAATGCTTGCTTTCTAACTGTTATTTGAAATAATTTTGGGCCGAAATACCGTATTCCGGTTTTTGCTATCTAGCTTACTAGCCAACCACTCTTTAGCCGATGTCCTTACTTTGGCTAAAGAGTACCCAAAATTGGTTTAATCCAGCCAACCATTCTTCAGCCACCCTTACTTCAGCTGAAGAGTACAAAGGGTTGGTTTCATCCAGCCAACCACTTTTCAGTCATACACTTACTTCGGCTGAAGAGTACAAAGAGTTGGTTTAATCCAGCCAACCACTCTTCAGCCATATACTTACTTCGGCTGAAGAGTACAAAGAGTTGTTTTAATCCAGCCAACCACTCTTCAGTCATATACTTACTTCAGCTGAAGAGTACAAAGAGTTGGTTTAATCCAGCCAACCACTCTTCAGCCATATACTTACTTCGGCTGAAGAGTACAAAGGGTTGGTTTCATCTAGCCAACCACTCTGCAGCCATACACTTACTTCGGCTGAAGAGTACAAAGAGTTGGTTTAATCTAGCCAACCACTCTTCAGCCATATACTTACTTCGGCTGAAGAGTACAAAGGGTTGGTTTCATCCAGCCAACCACTCTTCAGTCGTACACTTACTTCGGCTGAAGAGTACAAAGAGTTGGTTTAATCCAGCCAACCACTCTTCAGCCATATACTTACTTTGGCTGAAGAGTAACAAGAGTTGGTTTAATCCAGCCAACCTCTAAGGTGGTTTTTCCAGTCAACTTAGAATATAGTGTTTGGTTATTCCGACCAAACGTCCTGCAGCCTGGATCCTTATCCTGGGCTTAGGAGGGGTGTTGGTTTAATCCGGCCAACCTGTAAGTTGGTTTTTTCAGCCAACTTAGAATATAGTGTTTGGTTATTCCGACCAAACGTCCTGCAGCCTGGATCCTTATCCGACTTAGGAAGGGTTCATAGTTGGTTATTCCGGCCAACTATGTTTACAATGCTCCTAACTTACTAAAGCTACTTTCGACTGAAAACAATTATGCTAAAAAGGAATCGACTTGTTTTATTGAGAAAGTTAAAAATTACATATACTTAAAAGAAAAAGAAAACTAGAAATAAAACAACTTGAGATTGGCAGTGTTCCACAGCCTGGGAATTGCTTTGTCGTCCTCATCTTCCAAGTGGTATGCCCCTTTGCCTGCTAATCCGACCACCTTGTAAGGTCCTTCTCAATTAGGCCCCAACTTGCCATCTCCTGGAACCAAGGTGTTTCCCATCACTTTGCGCAGTACCCAATCTCCGATCTTGAATTGCCTTCGATGCACTGTTTTGTTATACTTTCTGGACAACTCTTGTTGGTAGGAGGCGATGTGGACCAATGCTCTGTCTCTTCTTTCTTCCGCAAGGTCAAGCTCCAATGCTATGGCTTCGCCATTTAAGTTTGGATCAAAGTTTTCGCTTCGAATTGTGGGGAGGCCAACTTCTAATGGGATGACTGCTTCTATGCCATAAGCTAAGGAGAATGGTGTTTCTCCTGTTGATCGTCGAGGCGTGGTGCGGTAAGCCCATAAAACATGAGGGAGCTCTTCTGCCCATTTGCCTTTCGCTCTTTCTAACCTTTTCTTCAATCCATCCAACACTACCTTGTTTGATGCCTCTGCCTGACCATTTGCTTGGGGATATGCCGGTGTAAAATTGTAGAACTCTATCTTGTACTCTTCACAAAAGCCTCTGAAAATTCTGCCGTCGAACTGAGTGCCGTTGTCTGAGATTAATGCCTTTGGTATGCCAAATCGAGTGATGATATTCTGCCAGACAAACTTCTTCACATCTTTTTCCTTGATTGACGCCAAGGCTTCTGCTTCGACCCACTTTGTGAAGTAGTCGGTTGCGGCAAGAAAGAACTTCCTGCTGTTCGGTGTTGGAAGTGGGCCTACTATGTCCAATCCCCACATTGCGAAGGGCCATGGGCTAGTTAGAGGTAGGAGTTCTCTGGCAGGTTGGTGTATTTGATGTGCGAACTTTTGGCATTTTTCGCACTTTTTGACATACTTTTCTGAATCCGCTTGCATGTATGGCCACCAATATCCTTGTGAAATTGCTCGGTATGCCAATGATCTTCCCCCTTGATGGCTGCCGCATACACTCTCATGTATTTCGAACAGGAATGCTTCCACTTTGCTGGGGTGGACACACCTTAGGTAAGGTCCTGAGAACGACTTTTTATACAATGCCAAGGATGGAGAGAGCCAAAATCGCTGCGACTTTGCTCTTATTCTGTTGGCTTCTTTCTTTTCTTCCGGTAAGGTTCCATCTTTCAGGAACAGTATGATGGGATCCATCCAAGAAGGGCCTAACTCTGCACAACATACCTCTTCTGCTTCTGGATCTTCAATGCTTGGTCTAGGTAGGTAGTCGATTAGTAATGGGTGAGGAATGAAGGTATCCGCCATTGAGGCGAAGCCTGCTAGTTCGTCTGCTCTGCTGTTTTCCTCCCTGCCGATGTGTTCTATCCTGACTACATCAAATTTTTTGACCTCTGTTCTGACCAACTCTTGCTACTTGGCCATCCTGTCATCCTTTGCTTCATAGTCGCCAGATATTTGGTTTACCACTAGCTGTGAGTCGCTGTTGACCATTAGCTCGGTGGCCTTCATGTAGAATGCTGACTTGAGACCTGCAAGAAGCGTTTCATACTCTGCTTCGTTGTTTGATGCTGGGAAGCCAAGGTTGATCGCCTGCTCCACTACTAGGCCGTCTGGAGAGATGAGGACTATGCCAAGCCCTGCTCCATGCCGGTTGGATGCTCCATCCACAAAGAGCTTCCACATCTCTCCCACGAACAACTTCCAGCAAGTAGAGGGATCAGATGATGCCTTGGGATCTTCCTTGTTGCTGGAGTCTTCTTCAAGGTCCATGCTTGTTGTTTGCCCCTCGCCATCTGGTTGTACCAAGTCTTGTTTTGTTGGTGAGTCTTGACTTGGTGTAGCATGTGTAGACACCCCATTTTGACTGGCCCTAAGACTTGGGCGCTTTCTTTTGATTACCCGATGATGACAATTAGAATGTGTTTCTCGCGGAATTCTCAGTAAAAGAAATGGAATTTGAATTTTAATCCCAACCCTCACCATTATGGCCAAATTATGTTAAAATATTAAATATTTCATTAATTTAGTATTTTTGTAATTTTTCATAATTTTATGTGTTTGTTCACATTTTTGGTGTATTTTATATAAAAGAAAATAATAAAACAAATTATCTTATGTGTTTAAAATTATTATATTAGATATTTAGTATTTTATATAAAAATATATTAGTATCACTACTAGAAAATTGACCTTTTGCGTCGCTTTTTTTGCGACGATCTGATTAGCCGTGGCCAAAAAAAAAAAAAGAAGCAAAAAGGTTCCTATTTTCTTTCATTTATTTGCGCCCTTTTCTTAGTTTTGCCCTAGCAGGCTCACTCAACTCTCTCTCTCTCTCTCATTCTTGCTTTCTGGCTCGCTCTTGCTCTCGCTCACCTGCCAATCGTTGTCTGAAGAACTCCACCAGTATGAATCTCTCCCTCCATCTCTCAATCTCTCTGTTTTTGTCTCAATCTCTCTTCCTCTCTTGATCTCTCAATCTCTCTTTTGCACAATCTCGTTCTCTCTCTGTATCTGTGTACACCTCTTGCCGCAATTTGTTCGATTCATCGCAGAGAAACCCTAACTCTGCTAGTGGACCGCATTGAAAAGGTCTATTGGAGTTATCAAATACAGTAGAGTAAGCTCACCTATCATGCATTTCATCTATCTCAAAATTGACTTACATTACACACACACACAAGCACAGACAATCTTTGAGCTTCATTGTGTACAAACTCTCTTCAAATTTCCTCTGTTTTTTTTATTCAGTTTGTTTCGATTTGTTTCATATTTGTACTTGATCTGGTTTTGTATCTGAGAGATCATGTAAATAAATCTGAGGTTATTAGCTCTTTTTTTTTATTTATTTTGAACAATGAGCTTATTGATTCTGTATGACAGGCTTCACCTTATATGAAAATCAAGTAAAAGTTTTCTTGACTGCCAAATATCCTTCTACTTATAATAAGCTTTACATCTGATTGGCATCATTGCTCATATGTGTAGGTTTAATAATATTGAACAACCGTTAAATTTGCTTTGTACTAAGGGGCATTTTCAGACTTTGCCTAGAACAGAACAACTCAAGAGAATGAAGCTTACTTGCCTTGAAGCATGTTCGGTATTCAATTTGCCCTTCTGAATGTGAATCTTTTACATATTCATTTTATTGGATAAGTGTGTAGTTCGGTAGGTTTCTTTGAAGGGTGCCCTCTGGTTATTTTTGGGAGGTCTTGTAACTCTGCAACTAACAATTCCCTGGATATGTTTTATGCCCTCAATTATATTGTTATGAAATCGGAAGATCATGAAAATTCATGTCATTGTGATGACTAGACTTCTCCTTGCTTACTAGGGCATGCAACATTCTTTTGATACACGAGGAGCTGCATATTTTAGACTTAGTAGGAAGTTAATACACAGAATATAACCTGTTTGTGGTTTCATAGTTGATGCCAAGGTCTGACTTTGGTACCGGATGTTAAGCCTGCTCATTTTTGAATGAGTTATTGTCTTAAGTGATTTTTTTTTCTTTTTGCAATTTGGTCCAAGAAGCGTCTAAAAATATAAGGTGTCGCTTGACAATGTTGATGATTTAATTGCTCTGTTGATGAGAAAATATTGAACAAGTTTATGTTTATTTTTGGAAAAAATGAAAACAAAAACATGTTTGGTACAACATGTGTTTTAAAAACAACAGAAAGGGGTGCCCGAAAGTGGTTGGGTTGGAGATGGTGGCCGGAGGTGGTTGCTAGTTGGTGGTGGAAGGGAACTGATATATCACATTTTTAGACAGTCCGACCTTGAATGGGTGATTCTGACAGATCTATTGGAGGTGGTGACCAGAGGTTGTTCTTGGGCCGGAAGTGGTTGGCGATGGCGAGGTGATTGTCTGCTGGGGAAGTGGTGGTACTGCGAGGAGGTGATGGCCGAAGGTTTTTTGGCAACCAACCACCGCTGCAGTGGTTCTTGAAGGTGGTTTCGACAAGAGGTGGTGGCCGTCGATGGTCAGCCGGTCCTAATAAGCGGTGGGTGGTGGTGGAGGCATGGGAGAATGAGGAAGGAATGAAACCTTTTTTTTTTTCCCTAAACAAGTGAAACCAACTTTTTTGTAGTTACAAAAATTTACTAACTTTTGTAAACTATTTATAAGTTTTTGAAAACGAAAATAGATACCAAATGGATTTTTGTTTATAGTTTTCAATTTTATTTTTTTTTTAGAAAATTGTAAATATAAATAGAAAATTGTAAACATAAACGTCACCAAACAAACTCTAAAAAAAGGATCAAATTTGAAAAAGGTCAACTAACCTTTTCAGATTTGATCCATTTATTTATTATTTTTTACTTTGTTTTGATAGGGACTTCTAGACTAGAAGCATCTAAAATGTAAAAATATATTAGCTTGCAGTCAGTGCCAAAGAAGGGTGGGATGGTCCATGTTGAAGGTAATGCTAGTTGAAGGGAGACTGTAACTAACATGGGCTGAGACAATGAGGAAAAGACATTGTAGTTCAATTGAAATAATTTGGACAAAACTTTGTTCATATGTTTGATGCCTTGAATTGAAATTACATGAAAGAAACAATGCACCTTATGTGAACTAGGGGGGTGTGTGTGATAACTAATAGTACTTTACCATGATTCTTATATTTGTGAATTTTAAAATTTAATGGTACGCTGAGCTTTTTATTTTTCTTTATGGCATCTTGTTTCTAATTGGTGACTAACAGGTTATGCGAGACTTTTCCATTCTGTTCCCTTATGGCATTGTGCATGTGGGGTTAATATGTCAGTTATTTTCCTGACAATGGATTACACCGTGTATTGGTAACTACAGGATTGTTTATGTACTTTCTTTATCATCATGTTAATTTTAGGCTTTTATTTCAGACCAATGGAGGAAGGGTAATCGGAGATGAATGTGAAGTTGATAAAGAAGGTTGTTCGAATTGCACCTATAATTCAGTTTACACCACTTTGTTATTTTTTACTCTTTGATTTCTATCAAGAACATGGGATATATTTTGCTTCTTTTGAAACAGAAACCCTTCCACAAGAGGTCGAGGAGGTTAAACCTCAGATATGTTCAGATCATCTGGCAACAACTATTAATTGGGAAGTAAATGATGGTACATCCCTTGAGGAAGGGTCCACTGAATTGGCAAAAGAAAGAACAAACAAGATTATGCAAAATTTTGCTAAAGCTTTATGGAATGTCTTGAAGCAATATAAGGGGAAACTTGAGGTAATAATTGGTGTGCATATGATGCTTTAACATGGTTCTGGATGCAAAGGTTTCAGTACTAAAGAAATCTGAGAAATCAAATTGACAATATTGTTTATTAAGTGATGTGAATTATACTATTTTATCTCTCTGTCGGCTATGTAATTATGCTAAGAGTAACCATGCACATGTTTTAGCTAATGATTCTTTGTTTCTTGTCAAGTATCTAACTGATTTTTTCAGCATCTTCTTTGTTTGAACTATTAAGTTAGGTAATCTAAAGCCCAAACTCGATAGCTCAAAACATTGTTCTACATTTAAGCTCGATTTCATCTCATGTCTCTCATTCAACTTTAGAAAACATTTATCTTTAAACTTGCAATCATATAGCAACCAGAAAAAAAATAAAATAAAATAAAATTTGTGAACATTTCTTTGTGGGGAAAGTTTTTGCATCACCTGATGTAAGGCTTGCTTGTACTTGTTTGGATTAGTCCATTTTTATATCTTTGCAGCTTTATGGTTTTGATTACTCTTTTTTTTTTCTTTGATGGGGTTTGATTTGATTACTCTTACTTAATCATGTTATGCGTAGAAGCCGTCAGAAGATTGATCTCCATCGTCAGTGAAGAGGGCCCACTTTAGGTTATGGGCCATGAAGAGTGGATACCAAGAATCTGCATCGTCGGGTTCTCTTGGCCCATCCCAATCCAAAATCAGACACAACCGAGAAGGTATTTTGTGGTTTTTTATAGACAATTCATTTTGTCTGTGGTTTAGATTTGTGGATTTGAGTAAATATAGATTTGCGTGTTTTGGTTTCACTGTTAATTGGGAGCCGAGCTTTTGGATGGTAAGAAATCGGAAATGAATGGGAACCCCCCCCAAAAAAAAATTCTCCAACTTTATTTTGTATATTTTTATTTTAAAGTATGTTTTATGAAAAGGGGAAAAAAATATAATGTGGAAAATTGATTGTCTACTATCTTGCTGCATTTTGGTAGTAGCCGAACATAGTATATTAGTATTGAATTTTGGTAGTTATAGGTTATTGTGTTATGGTCAGGTGATGCCCGTTTTCTAGAGGATGAGAGTACAAAGGTATTTGACAGGAAAGTTGCTGACCATTATAGTGCTAGGATGAATCAAACTCTAGAAGAGCAAGGGGCTAGTCCTATTATTCATTTAAAGAAACTTAACAATTGCCTTGCGATCTCATCAAATTCATTGTTCTCTTTAGAATCTATGATACATGAAGTATTAACCATTGAAGTTATCATTTTTTTTTTTTTTTTTTTTTTCTGTGAATAGATTGAAAGTGTATTAATTCAACTTTATGCGCACCGCGGAGACGCAGTTCTTGATCTTGCATGTGGCAAGGTACTATAGGTCCCTTATACTGTTAAAAATGGGCAGCTGCCTTGTTCAAATGTATCAATCTAGGTGTGTTTTTACACAGATATTTGAAATTATATTCCTAACTTTGAGAAATTTGAAATTTAAATTGAGAAGGCAAAGAAGATGCTGAAGGTAAAAAACTGAGATGTATCCTACAAAATATATATATATATATATGTATATATATTACTTTGTTAACGTTATTGTTTGGCACTAAGTGCTCGAATGAACAAGCACTGATTAGCAATACAAATGGTCAATTATTATTCTGCCTGTACATGTTTTTTATGTTAAAATTTTGACTTTCAGCTTTGTTTTGAAGAAGGATTCTCAATTCTGTCAGAGGCATGCCAGGTTTCTCTTCTGTCATTTTCTTTTATTCACATGATACTGTGCACTTAGATGATTGAGATCTCTTAGATGATTTATGGTTATGAAATTGTGAACAGTCCTGTTAAATTCAAACACCTTTTGTATCTGTCCAAAGAGTAGCCTTGATATGTGAAAGTTATGCTGATTTGGTTGATGTGAGACATGTAGATCTTTTGTATCTGTCTAAATGCCTGGTCTGATTTGAACCCTCCCATCAAATTGCTTTCCCTGGTGTGCTTCTCTACTTCATTTGGACTACTTGTATTATTTACCTCTGTTTGACCCCCGTCTTTAGCATCAGGAATGGAAAATGAGGACTGTTCTTCAGCCATTTCTTGTTCAGTTTTTGTAGTGATGTCTTCTTCCTCCTTAACTGTGTTCCCTTTGCTTGAACTTGGAACTGCAATTGTCAACATGTGGTCACTTGATGAGGATTTAGATAATGGCAATTTCTGATGGTTTTCGCATGGGGGTTTTCGCATGTGGCCTATTTTATCTAAATCTTGCTGTATTTTTATATGTCAACTGTGTTACAGAGTAATCTCAAGTAGAGTTCTATTTTATCTAAATCTTGCTGTATTTTTATATGTCAACTGTATTTAAATTCTGATGCTTTATCTAATGGCATGCTTTAACATCTTGCCTTACTTTCAGGTTGAGACTGGAGGCAATCCAGGTGTTCTCTTCAAGACGCACCCTAACATCAACAAAGAGCTGTTTTCCAATGGATTATATTTTTTTTATAAAAGAACTTTTTTCAAGTTTTTAGTTGTAATAACTCACATATGACTCCAATTTTGAGACTCAAATGGAATGCTTGATTAAACTACAATGTCATACCGTCTAAATTCTTGTCATTACTATTCTTAGAGTGCTTAACGTTACACTTTTTTTTTTTTTTTTTTTGCGACGGTAACAAGATGGTCGCCAAAAATCATGTTAGTGTTTTTCTTTGTTTTTTGCGACGGAAAAATGGTGGTCGCCATAAATAGTTTAGGCGGTCGTAAATAATTTGCGACCGTTGCTTTGCCATCGCAAAAAATATTTGCCACCCCCACATTCGCGACTCCCATTTGCCGTCGCATGGGCCGTCGCAAAAGGTCTTTTGCGACTGTTTTTTATTATTTGCGACGGTTTATAGCGGTCGCAAAAAGTAATTTTTTTAGTAGTGTATATTATATATTTAGTATTTTGGTATAAATTATATATTTTAGATATTATATATATTATATTATATTATATATATTATAAAATAAAAATAATAAAAAAATCGTCGGCGGTGCCGACAACTCAACGCACCATATGCATAATTATTATATTTATATTATATTATTATTATACTATTATTCTATGTCTATATAAGGCAAGGCAAGTTTGAGGATTCAGGGGCTGGAGATTTGAAGAGAGGGAGACGATTCTGGAGAGGGGAAATTCTGAGAGAAAGGGATTTTAGGAGAGGAAAGACTTAGTAAATTTGAGAGGGAATTTTTTAGGGAGAGAGGGAAAATAAAATATTTTCTTTAATATTTTTATTTCCATTTCATCAATACACCATTCAAAAAAACAACCACGAAAGTTATATTTTCAAATTTTGGATTGAGAATTGAGAACACATTCCATAGACGTGAGAGTAATCAAAAGAAAGTTTGTGACTCAGAAAATTCATCATTTCCCCAAAAGGTGAGTTTTTCGCATATTTTCATTTAATTTAAAATGTGATATAATTTGTTTAAATACTTTATTTACTTCGTTTTATAATTTTTTTTATCGCTTTAATGGGATGGCTGCACCACTGCACCACCTACATATCTACTGTAATTTAAATATTGTATATAAATTGTTGTAATTTATTACTTTAAGTAAATATCCCGGCGGTGAATAGTAACCTCCGGCGGTGAATAGTAACCCCGACGGTGAATAGTACCTAATTTGTTTAAATACTTTAGTTATCTCGTTTTATTACTTTTTTTTATCGCTTTAATAGGATGGCTGCACCACCTATATATCTGCTGTAATTTAAATATTGTATATAAATTGTTGTAATTTATTCCGGTGGTGAATAGTAACCCCGACAATGAATAGTACCTCCGGCAGTGAATAGTAATCCCGGCGATGAATAGTACTTCCGGCGGTGAATAGTAACCCCGGCTATTTAATTTTGCTCGCTTTATTATATACTATTTAGGGGGCTGTTTAATTTATTTCAACGATTTATGTTTTAAATATCAAATTTGTTTGTACTAACCAATTAATCAATTTCGCATAATCCTCTCTGCAACCTCCCTCCATTCTTTGCTTATTTCGATTAAAAAGTTATAAAAAATTAAGATTGTGATTCAAGTATAAGAAATGAACTCTTCTATGCTTAATGGTTTAATCTCTTAGGAGATTCATTACCAAAGGTATAAAACGCTCTATGCTTAATGGTTTAATCTCTTTGGAGATTCATTACCAACGGCATAAAACGTTCTATACTTAAGAGATTCATTACCAAAAGTATACAACGTTCTATGCTTACTGATTTAATCTCTTAGGGGATTTATCACCAAAAGCATAAAACGTTCTATACTTAACGGTTTAAATTCTTTGGAGGTTCACTACCTCAAATGTATACATGTTCTTATACTAAAGCACAATCTTTTATTTTTCATTTCTCTTTATTCATCAGTGTGTTTACTTTTAAGGGACTAATTGACTATTGGAAATCGCCAAGGAAAGTGTCATTATCACTCATTATCAAGTTTGGATTTCAAGTCCTCATCACTCAAGTTTTGGTTTTTCTAAGTCATTATTACTCTTTTGAGTTTGACTAGTCCTTGTTGCACATCTTGAGTTTGACTTAAAATCCCTAACTTGTACATGAGTTTGACTCTTCCTTTGTGATTTCCTCTGAAGAAAATAAGGTTTATTCGGGTTAAGTCGACACTAATTTTCCTTTATTGCATTTCAGACTTAGTGGATGTAAATATCACTTTTGCACAAACAGGAGAAAAGATAAAGAAATGGACAGGTAATAAAAAAGGCTAATAAAATTGGTTAAAATTGGATTACAACCAACATAAAGAACCAATATGATTAATTGAATTCGGTCGGACGTTATACCGAATTTATTGCGTCAAGGCTTGCCTTACATCAATTATTGTAATAAATTAGACAGCCCCTTTCATTTATTATTCATTCGGTTTTGTAATAATTATTTATTCGGACACTTAGACATTCGAACCCTCATGCGTGAGGGCTCAGTAATTCATTCGGACCCTCCTGCGTGAGGGCGCATTTGGACATTCAGACCCTCCTGCGCGAGGGCAGACAAATTTGTAATAATGTGTATGTCTTCCAACCCCACGTCTTTCTCCCTTTTATTTACCAGCTTATGATGGTTAAATTAGGGACATCATGTTTAAATTAGCATTTTCCATGATTTGCATCCATTCGTTTACATGCATAAAAGTTCGGCTCATCATATTATTCAAATGTCAAATTCAAACTCTTTACTTGAATACATGCTCTATCACATGCCTTGAATTGACTCACATGCCATGTTAGTAGCCGAGCTTATTACTTGCACGTTGTATGTGTTGCATTAGCCATATCACATTAATTAGGATCATGCATTTTTTCTAACTATTTACTTTCTTTTGACTCACCTTCGGACATAAGGTAAGTTTTTATGCTTTAGCATATTGCATAAGTGTGATTGCTGTCATATCAAACATACTACCATGAGGCTAAATGCTTACTTGATATACCTGTTTGAATGCCTGTGGATGAAGGCTAATCACTTAAATTGGGATACTTTGATTCATGTATATATGAGATCACCATTTTCAGTGATACATATTCAAAACATTTTTTTTAAAAAACAAACATGGAATCAAACGTTCCAACTTTTCGTGAAATTAGTCTATACTTGTATGTTACATATAGAACAAGAGCATATATTGTACATAAAAATCATATCATGATTAGTAGAGGCCGATCTTTGATCGGGTGAGTGGGGTGTTCAATTATTGACCTTCCCCTCTCATACCTAAGTTCCCGAACCAAGACACTTTGGTAACGACGGACTAATGGCCTTTGGCACGAGTCACGGGTTTCCTAAATTTCCCACAAATATTTAGATGGCGACTCTAAAATCTGGCAAAGCAGTCCATTTTTGGCATTTGATTCAAACATCGATTTTCCAAAAAACAATTGCCGGATTTGGACTCTTTTTGTGTTTCCACTGTTTCACATTGCACTTGTGAAATTAGATTCAGAACCAACACACATAGTGGAGTCCGAACTGTAAGGGCTATTTCATTCTTCCGAAAGGGGGCGCAAAAAGCCGAGCTACAGTTTCTGGCGACTCTGCTGGGGATTTAGAGAACTTGACTTGAACTTCATGATGTGAATTTTTATCTACATTTATATGTTCTTTGCATTGCATTTGCATTGGTACGCCTAAGTCCCTGTGTTTGCCATCTGTTATTCCTGGACGGTTTGCCGGAGGCTTGCCTACAAAGCTTGCCAAAAGGCTGACCGGTCATGGGCTCTGTCAAGTTGGGAACGCAACCCTTGGATCTGGATTACCGCCGTACCGCTTGATCCTCCTTTCACTTTTCGGTGTTAGGTGTGAGAGGTATATTAGGTAGTCTTGCTGAGGTACCCTTTGTGACTATTTGACCTAATGCATATAGTACGCTCTAGTGACCATTCAAATTAGGACATGATGCTACCCGTACAGGATGTTTTGAAGCCACGTGTTTGAATAGTGAACCCTAGATCATTTCAAAAAGCTAGGACAGGATAACCCTACCCTCCATAGGGGTGTTTGTTCTCTTTCTTGCTATGTGCAATGTATTGGATCTATACCCCGGTTGGTAACCAGGAAGCCCAGGAATTTGCCAGATCCTACTCCGAAGGCACACTTCGACGCGTTAAGGCGCAACTTGTATTTCTTCAGGATCTCAAACATCTCCCCTAGGTCCTTCAGATGGTCATTCTCATCTTTGCTCTTGACCACCATATCGTCGATGTACGCCTCCATTGTCCTGCCTAACAACGGTTTGAACATCTTTGTGACCATCCATTGGAATGTCGCCCCTGCGTTCTTTAGGCCAAAGGGCATGACCTTGTAGTAGTATAGTCCTCTTGGCGTGGTGAAGGATGTGACCTCCTGGTCTAGTTCGTGCATGGCAATTTGGTGGTAGCCTCTGTATGCGTCCAGAAAGCTAAGTCAGTTGTGCCCCGCCGTTAGGTCTACCAATTGATCTATTCTTGGTAGAGGAAAGTTGTCTTTTGGGCACGCCTTGTTGACTGTCTTGTAGTCGACGCAGACGCGCCACTTGCCATTCTTCTTTGGCACTACGACTGTGTTGGAGATCCATTTGGGATAGTGCACCTCTCTGATTGCCCCAGCCTCCAACAGGTTTCCTACTTCTTCCGCCACTATCTCGGCGTGGTGGAGTGCCGATCTGCAGGTGCGTTGGATGACTGGTCTGGCGGATGGGTGGACGTTGAGTTGGTGGCAGATAAAGTTGGGGTCAATGCCTGGCATGTCGTATGGTGTCCAGGCGAACACTTCGATGTTGGAGGTCAAAAATTCCAAGACCTCCAATCTCTTGGTGCTGGACAACGACGAACCGAGCAAAAAGAACTTATCTAGGTTCTTTTCGTCTATTCTTACCTCCACCAAGTCTTCCACCGCTTTCTGACTAGCCGCTTTGCCAACATCTGCAAACAGTTCATTACTCGCTGGTTCCTCCACCGAATGAACGTATCCTTTGGCAGCGCGGCTGCCGTTTACCGTGACAAAGCACTGTTTTGACATGATCTGGTCTCCATAGACTTCTTCTATTACTCCGGTGTCGTTGGGAAACCGTATTACTTGGTGGTAGGATGACGCCACCGACCGCATGGC
The DNA here is from genome assembly GCA_025200525.1 of Camellia lanceoleosa. Classification (NCBI taxonomy): domain Eukaryota; kingdom Viridiplantae; phylum Streptophyta; class Magnoliopsida; order Ericales; family Theaceae; genus Camellia; species Camellia lanceoleosa. Next base: position 178,700,218 of record CM045764.1, on the reverse strand, counting down.
ATGCAGCCATGTTCTGCCCAAGATGATATTGTAAGTGGAGGGGACCTTTAACACCCAGAACTCCACTTGTTTTGTCACACTCCCTGCTCTGACTGGGAGGATTATTTTGCCGATGGGCCATTCTGGCATGGAGTTGAATCCAATTAGGGGAGATACGGTAGGTGCCAAGTCTTTGTCTTGTAGCTTTAGTTGCTTGAATGTTTCGTAGTACATGATCTCACATGAACTACCCTGGTCTATCATAATCCGCTTGACGTCAAAATCCTTGACTCGGAGAGTGACGACCAAGGCATCATTGTGGGGGCAATATATCCTTGCCAAGTCTTTATCTGAAAAAGACATGACGTTTGTGGCCTCGGTCTTCCCCTTCTTGACTGCCGCTTGGGCACTTAGTACCTCTCTTAAGTGTTCCGCCTTTTTGATTGACCCTCTAAGCTCGCATACACGCTCAGGTTCGAAGACTCCATGTATCACATTGATAGTGCCTTGGGGTGGTGCGTTGATTGGCATCCCATTGGGGTTATTATGGTCTTGGGGGGCTGGTTGCGTCCCTCCTTCAATGTATTTGTCCAAGTGGCCTGTCATCTCCAATTCCTCCAAGTGCTGTCTCAATGGCGTGCAATTCTCAGTGCGGTGCCCCTTTTCTTTATGGAAGGTGCACCGTGACCTGTCGTCGTAGTCCTTCTGAGCCTTGCCAAGCTTGGCTGGCCACTTGACAAAAGGCTTGTCTCGAATCTCGCTAAGTATTCAGTAGATTGGTTTCTTGAAGACCGTGGTTATGGCAGTGCGGACTCTTAACCATCTTTTGTCCTGGTCTTCTTCGTTGTTTCTTCTGCCACGTCCGTTTTTGTTCGGACGGTCCACCGTGTTGACCTTTGCCGAGGCCTTCTTTTCCGGTGTAGCGGTCGCGCCAGATTTTGCTTTGGCATGTGCGCCATCCTCCTCCACCCTGATGTGCTGATGCACTCTTTCCATCAGGGCTTCCATGGTGAGGGGCGGTGTCATAGTGATAGAGTCCCTTAGTCTATTCCCGATTGGAAGGCCTCTTTTGTACTGTGCAATAACGAGATTGGTGGGGCAATCTCCAATCTGATTGAAGGTCTCCCAGTAACGACTGTTGTAGGATCGTAAGGTTTCCTTGTCGCCCATGTCGATGGAGAGTAACTGATCGATCTCCACCGGGGTTTTAGTGTTTGTTCGGAACCTTGTTACGAACGCCTCCGCTAAATGTGCCCAAGAGGCTATGCTGCCTTCTGGAAGTTTTTCAAACCAAGTCAAGCCCAGGTCTCCAAGGCTCGATGGGAAGAGGATGCACATCAAAGCCTCGTTTCGCCGGTAAACATCCATGACCTGGCGAAAGTGGCGAAAGTGTGAGTAGGGGTCCGTCTTCCCTTCATATGTAGTGAATTTGGGCTGCAGGAAGCCTGATGGTAGAGGTGCGTTCTCAATTGCTGGAACAAACGGCGAAGTCTACAACCTTGCTAATGCTTTGTCCGTCAGTTCGTAGGCAGGGCGCGGTATTGGCATTCCGACTTCGACGCTTCCGTGCGTCCAAGGAGCCAACCGCTGTAAGGCAGAAACTCTATGCGGATCACGTGCCCTAGCGTCCTCCTTCCATCGTGCCTTCTCTTCAAGCACAGTGCGTAAGTCGGATGATCTGGGCAATTCCGTCTGTCTGGATCTTGTTTGGTGCGTATACGAAGGCCAATAAGTGCTCCCTTCCGTGTGGGACCTCTCAGATCTCGTCCTCTCAGACTTGGAGTGACGAGTTCTGGAAGACCTGGATTGAGTATCGCCTGTCCTGAGGCTTTTACTCTCTGCTTGCGAGGGTGTGGTGTTCCTACCACGACCCTCCGAGTGACGAGGGGGCGTCTTGTTTGTGCGCCCCTCTCCTGTCGCCACTTCTTTTCCCTTCACCTGGCGCTTTAGAGATTCCATGTCTGCCGCCATCCGTCGTATTAATTCGTCTTGTTCCTTGACGCGATCCTCCAAGGTTTGAGGATCAATCCTCCGCCTTTGTCTTTCTAGACTCTGTGAGCGAGAGTGGCGAGGGCTGTTAGTCCGCCTTCTTCCCCTAGTATCCCTCTTGGGATTCTGTCGTTGTGGCTCCAACTCTGCCATGGGTGGGACGAGAGGTAGACCTTCGTACCTCGCACCTCCTTCGGGTGTTTGTCCGTCAATGGCGGACTGTGGCAAATCTTCGTTGTGCGCCATTGATTCTTTAAGAGGAAAAGCTTGAACAAGAGGTTTTGTTCTTGTCTATATTCCCACAGACGGTGCCAATTGTACGGGAAAGAAATAAAACTTCTCGTATAATCCTGTTGATCAAGTCTGCGATCCTCCGTACGACGTCGCTTTATCACCTGAAAACACAAACGTGAGCTAGCCGGCAGGTGTGTGCCGGAAACCTCTCCGATGCCCAAGTCAGTAAGCTTGACAAATAGACAATAGCTCTGTATATTCAGAAAACAAAGTTGTGTTACCTCTCCATAGGTGATGTTGGTGAGCTTTTATAGGTTTCGTGTGGCACAATCCTAGTAGGACTCTTACTCTTCCATGTAGAGTCCTCCTAGGATTCATACTCCTGAAGGATAATGCTTATCCTTCAACACCCCCCTCACTGCTTAAACCAAGTGAGATGGTTTCACCATGGCCGAACTACCATATGACCGAAGTAAACATGACTATGCTTAACCGCAGAACGGGCCGAACTATCCTTAATTCGGCTCTTCCCACTACTATTCTTACTTCGGCTTCTCATGTACAACTCATGGTGTGGTTAGACCGAACTAACATAACAAGTCCGGTTAAACTCTAAGACCGGTCTAACTTCAAAGCAACTTTAGACCAGTCTAACTTCAATCTTCTCTTGGACCGGACTAACTTCCGGGCTTCGGACCGGACTAACTCCAAAACATCCACAAGACCGGAGTAACTTACCCGGCCATTTTACTCGGCCCTTTGTATTGCGGCCCATAATAGCCCATTACTTAGCTCGGCCCAATTTTCGTATAAATTACCCTCTCAAGTTATGGGCTCACTTGTTGCAGGATTTTTGGTACTGTTTTTGGGAAGCATTGAAGTGGGCTCTGGAAAGAGCCAAGCCTACACCATGAATTACATTACTTGGGAGGATATGAAGGTGGATTTGCAGAAAGAGAGGTTGGATTTGACAGAGGAACAGAATCGAAGACAAGTAATCATTGTTGATCAGAATGGTAAGGGAGATTCAGTTACAGTACAAGGAGCAGTTGATATGGTTCCTCTGCTCAGTTCACAGAGAGTGAAAATTTACATTCATTCTGGAATCTAGAGGTTTGTATGTATTTATGTATATAAATGTAATTGTCATTGAGAATAATTTTTCTCTCTTTCTATGGTGATTTCTCTTCTATTTCTTTTCTTTCTTTGGTTGATAAATGTGGGGTTGTATTGGGAAGATAGGAACTCACAAAGTGGGGACGTGGGTATTGGAAGTTATGGAATATCCATTATAATTTCTCTATATATATTGATTTTGAAGCTACCTTCAATATTTATTTTTATTTTTTTTGTAATTATTATCTTTGCATGAGAGTATTTGTAAGTTATATAAAGAATTTTAAACAAGGGAAAATGTATTTCACCATTTTATATTTTAATTTTTTGTGTCACTCATATTTATGAAATAAATAACATCTATAAGATCGAACATATATATAAAAAATTATTAAAAAAAAAATAAAAAATGGAACCCATTATATGACATGGAGGCACATAAAAGGCTAATAGTTTGAGTGAATTGTTTGGGTTATATATAGGATCGCGTTTTTGTTCAAATTGAAAGAAGTCTAGTCTGGTTATGTCGGGTTTGTGAGGCCTAACGTGGGTCTCATCTCTTATGATTTTGTAAATTTCCGTATAAGATATTTATTTAAAAATCACAATTATTCGATAATTGAAATTATATAATTTCATCATATTTGTTTTTAAAAAAAAATAAATGGCCTATTGTAAATTATTATTATTGTTTTTTCATTCATATGTGATGGTGTTACCTTTTGTGATCCTTTTAGTTAAACTAAAACATGACAAATGATTTCAAAAATACCACTATCTACGTACATATGAAGAACTCAAAATACTTGAATTAAATTATAATGCAGAGAAAAGGTGTTTGTTCCAAACTCCAAGCCTTACATTTCCTTCATTGGAGATGAAAATCGAACTTCTGAAACCATTATCACTTGGAATGATAGAGCTTCTGATAAAGACAATAATGGATGTCAACTAGGGACCTCTAGATCAGCTTCTGTCACTATAGAATCCAATTTCTTTTGCTCAATCGGTATCACCTTTGAGGTACAAACCCATATCTATTTTTATTTTTATATTTTTTAAAACAAAAACCCCAAAACACAACAATTCTCATCAATGATGTGGTATGCCAGAACTTAGTGGTTGCCGTCCCTAGAGCCTATGGAATGCAAGCTGTAGCATTAAGGTTAGCCGCCGATAAAGCCATGTTGTACAAAGTTAGGGTCTTGGGGACACAAGATGAATTCTTGTAGCATTAAGGTTAGCCGCCGATAGAAGCTTCTAGACAATTATGGATCACATTATTTATGGGTCACATTATTTTTATCAGCGTTACATTCAAGGTTCTGTTGATTTCATATTTGGTAGATCTCGATCGCTCTATCAGGTATCATTCAAATCCTCACTACCCGTATATGATAATCATATGTCCAATATGTTTCTTGATAATGATTTGTAGAATTGGATTCCTTGAACTAGGACTGTGTTCTTCACTCAACAGCTAAAAGATTTGGAGCAATTGCAGCTCATCATAGAGATTCACAATATGATGATACAGGGTTCTCTTTTGTAAATTGCACAATTAATGGATCAGGAATTGTCTACTTGGGAAGAGCTTGGGGAAATTACTCGCGAGTAATATACTCATACTGTGATATCACAATATACTAATTCCATCTGGATGGAGCGACTGGAATCAACCATCCAAGCAAAAGTATGAATATTTTCTTATTAAAGAAAACAAAAAAATGAAAAACGGAAACGTTTCAAACTATTCAAAACTTTGGAATATAATTCGAGTTTGTAATTATAGGACTGTAATGTTTGGAGAATACCACTGTAGAGGGAGAGGAGCAGATAGAAGAAACAGAGTGCCATGGTCAAAGTCCCTGAATTATGAGGAAGTAAAACCATGTTTGAATGTGGCATTTGTAGATGGAGAGCAATGGTTGAGACTATAGTAGTACTATTTTCATGTATTTATGTAATCATGCATATTGAGGTTCGGTTATTTGGGCATTTCTTTTTAATTTATATTTATATTAAATGACAAAATAGCCTTTACCACAAAAAATTTGATCACTTCGTGTTTTGAATTTGTGTATTGTTTGAATGTGACGGTATGTATGAGAGTGAATTGTTGTATTGTCTATAGGGTGTTTTTGGTGACCATTTGTGAAGTTGCAAAGGTGGCCATGTTGGGGCTACTGTAACCCTGGTATGGTGGTGCCATGTTGTGCACTTGAGAGTGGAAGTAATAAAAAGTGTTTCATTATGGATAATAGATATTAGATATTGGGGTAAGAGTAAATATGACATTTTAACAAAATTAAATGTTAAACATGAGTAAATTTTGCTAGATGACTCAACAGTGAGTTTTTTTTGGTAATGCAATTAGGGGATTATAGTGTGTATATATATATTGCACAAAATAATGTGTGTCCACAATAGTTAAATTGTAATATAAATCACACCTTAAATACATATTTTCATAATACTTGTTAATATTTTTTTTAAAAAAAAATTACTTAACAAAAGGATTCGTAAAAATTAATTACAAAAATATAAATAATTTATAATCTTACTTTTCAATATTTGTAATGTTTATCATTAATTTAAAGAAAATTTTTCAACTTTCAATTGAAGTGTAATTTCCCAATTTTTTTAACAATTGATAAGTATATATTTTTTAATATATACCTTATGACAAACATTAAAAAAAGACCCACAACAACTGTAATTTCTACGAAGGCGAAGGTTGATGTAATTATTATTATTATTATTATTACAATACTTGGTTTTTTCGAAGGAAGAAATTTCGTGGAAATTAACTTTCAGACTTTGACATAGACGTTGACTTCTATACAAAGACCAAGTAGCTCGCAAGTAACGCAAATGTGCAGAGTATAGAAACGAGAGATACTAGTAATTTCTGTTCCCTCATCAATCAAAATCCCCAATCTTTTGAGTAAGGGATTTGGTAGTACCCCAACCAAACAGTTATCAATGGCTTCCTCTGTTGTTCCATCTTCATCTCGATCTCGATGGACATACGATGTGTTCTTGAGCTTTAGAGGTGAAGACACTCGCGATAACTTTGTCAGCCATCTATCTGCTAGCTGCTATTCTCAAGGAATTCACACCTTCAAAGACGATGAAAAGCTCGAAAGAGGAAAATCTATTTCTCCGGAACTCCGGAAAGCGATTCAAGAATCAAGGTTTTCAATTGTGGTTTTGTCCAAGAACTATGCTTCTTCCAGATGGTGTTTGGATGAGCTTGTGGAGATACTTGAATGCAGCAACACAACTGTTTATCCGATTTTCTATCACGTGAATCCATCGGATGTGCGACGCCAAAGAGGGAGTTTTGGGGGTGGATTTGCGGAATTGGTGTCCAAATAGGGAGAATTGGGGATGGAGAAGGTCCAAAGGTGGAGGAATGCTTTGGAGCAAGTTGCCAATTTATCTAGGTGGCCTTACCCGAGCAAGGATCCTCTCCATGCATTCCCTACTTCACTTCCTCCTTGCAATGGTCAAGATTTTAAAAAATTAAAAAATAATTTTTTTGGAAGGATCTACACTATTAAATTATCTTAAAATGAATCTTGACCATTGCAAGGAGGAAGTGAAGTAAGAAATGAAATGAGAGAATCTTTGCTCGGCCTTACCCTAGTGATTCAATTGTTAGGTATTTAATTAAAATATTCTCTTTTTCTGTTTTGCATTTTTTTTCCCTATGATTTACTACCAGTTGGCTGTGCGATGTAAGATAAAATAAAGGAATAATTATAAATTTTTAAAAAAAATTCAAGAATTTAAATTCTAATAGTTCAATTTCTTTTTAATCTAAATCATTCTTGTTAAATAAAAATTGAGAAAAAACTACTTTAAAATTATTTTAGTTGTTAACTCAATATAGATATACATAAAAGGTTTAAAATATATTATTTTTATTGAATTTAATGATTAAAATATATATTTTCAATTAATTTTACTTAATAAAAATAAGCAATAGTTTGGATTGAAAATAAATTAAAATTTAGGATTTAAATTGACAACATTTAAAAATTAAGATTTATTTTGTTAACAGGGTTAAACTTTGGGAAATTTTATTTCCACATACTTAATTATCACAGAGCACATCTTCTTTCAATACACACACTTATGTCTCTATACATTTATATGTCCTCATATTCCATAATTATCTTCATCCATTGCAATGAGCAGAATTATTAATCACAATTAAAATAATGTTAGTTTATCTTTTTATAGCTCTTTTGAGTTTTGATGCACAAATTTTGGCCTAAATCTACAGGTTTAAATCAATGTTCATCCAGGAACTTGTTGGGATACTTTTTAGAAAATTGAACCATACATTTTCAAGTGTTTCTGAAGTCCTCGTTGGGATGCATTCTTGTATGGAGGAAATGATTGAATTGCTAGGATTAGGGATGGATGATGCTCGTGTTGTTGGGATATGGGGGATGGGTGGTATAGGTAAGACAACTCTTGCAACTTTGCAAGTGCTATTTATGCCCATATCTCTTGCCAATTTGAAGGTTGCAGCTTCATTGAAAATGTTAGAGAAGTTTCAGAAAAAGGTGGTCTGAAAACTCTGCAAGAGCTACTCATTTTCGAAATCTTAATGGAAAAAGATTTAAGAGTAGGAAATGTTGGTAGTGCCTTAAGTACGATAAGGAACAAGGTATGTCGTAAAAAGGTTCTTATTGTTCTTGATGATGTGGATGAATCAACAGAACTTGAAAAATTGGTAGGAGAGCTTGATTGGTTCGGTTTTGGAAGTAGAATCATTATAACAACTCGAAATCAACATACATTATTTAGATATGGCATAACACATTTTTAAGGTTGAGGAATTAGGAGAAGATGAAGCTATAGAACTCTTTAAATTAAAAGCCTTCAGGAAACACCAACAAATGGGAGGTTATGGAAAACTTGTACATCGTGCAGTAGAGTATGCTAAAGGAGTTCCTTTAGCTCTCAAAGTTTTGGGTTCTTTTCTTTGTGGTCGAAACAAAGATGAATGGGAAAGTACATTAAACAAACTGAAACAAAGCCCTCTAAATGAAGTTCAACAAATACTCAGAGTAAGTTACGATTCATTACAATTGGTAGAGAAGGAAATATTCTTAGATATTGCATGTTTTTTCAAAGGGAAAGACAAAAATGATGTGACAAAAATACTAGAAAGTTGTGACTTCCACCCAATTATTGGAATAAAAGCTATTGTTGAAAAGTCTCTTGTATCTATCTCAAACAATAAGCTGATGATGCATGATTTGATACAAGAACTAGGGTGGAATATTGTTCATCAAGAATCACCTAAAGAGCCTGGGCAGCGTAGTAGGTCGTGGCTTCATGAAGATTCAATACATGTGCTGATGGAGAATACGGTAAGAGACCTTATAGAAAAGTATGAACACTCTCAACTTATTTATTTAACAAAGCTAATTCAACATAATTTTGTCAGCCTTTTAACATTGTGCTGTTGTTATTTTCTTGTGGTTATTAGGGAACAAAAAAGGTTGAAGGCATAGTTGTGGAGTATCCTGACCTTCGAAGTCAAGATCGAAAGGACATTGGCCTAAAAGAATTGAAGTTGAAGCCTAAAGCTTTTGCAAAGATGTCGAACTTGAGAATTCTCAAAATTTCTTGTATTTACCTCTCAGAAGACCTCAAATATCTTTCTAACAAGCTCAGGTATCTTGATTGGTGTGGATACCCTATGAAATACATGCCTTCAACATTTCAACCAGAGCGTCTTGTTGAACTTCACTTAACATATAGCAGCATTGAACAACTTTGGGAGGGAACAATGGTATGAATATGCATTCTATTTAATTACTCTAACTAAGATGCAAAGTCCTTGAAACAATATATTTTCTGCAATTTCTATCTATCCATTTTTTTTTTCCTTCAGCAGCATGTAGACATGTTAAGGATCATGAATCTTAGTCACTCGACATATCTAGCCAATTGCCCAGACTTTAGGAGGATCCCAAATCTGGAAAGACTGATTCTTGAAGGCTGTATAGGTTTGGTTAATCTTGATCCATCCATTGAAATTCTCAAGAATCTTATTTTCTTGAATTTGAAGGACTGCAAAAATCTCATGATTCTTCCAAGTGGCATTCAATTGGAATCTCTTGAAGTTCTTAATGTCTCTGGGTGCTCAAAGCTTAAAAACATTTCAGTCAACTTTGGATATATGAAATGTTTATCAGAGCTTTATTTAGATGGGATTGGTGTAAGTGAACTTCCACCTTCAATTGGACATCTTACCAATCTTGTTTTGTTGAGTCTAAGCAATTGTAAAAACTTGAGAAGTATTCCAGACAACATTTGTCAGTTGAAAGCTCTTACAAGTCTAAATCTCTCTGGGTGCTCCAAACTTGACAAACTGCCGCAAGGTGTAGGTGTTCTGGACTGTTTAAAAGAGCATCATGCAGATTGCACTGCAATTAGACAACTCCCTCTCTCCATTGGACTTCTGAAAAACTTAAAACATTATCCTTAGGAGGGTGTAAAGGAATAGCATCTTATTTATGGAGTTACTCCCTCTTGCCTTCAATTTTACAAAGATAGAGAGAGAGTTACACAACTTTGGAACTAGAAGCTCTGTTAGGATTGGAGTCTTTGAAACAACTATATCTCAATGACTGTAATTTAAAATCTATCCCCACAACTATTTGCCACATCTTCTCGCTGCAAAGTTTATATCTAAGTGGAAACTATATTGAAAGTTTACCCACAACCATGAATAAACTTTCTAATCTGGTGTGCTTGTATTTGGATGATTGCAAGAGACTTCAAGAACTGCCAGAGCTTTCATCAGATATACGTAATATAGAAGCTAATGATTGGACATCATTAGAGTCTTTCCAAATACAATAATGTTGAAGCATTTTCCTTCAGGAATTGCTTCAAACTTGTTGAGAATGAGGAAAACAACATCTTGTTAGAAAAATTTCTTTCAAATCAATTTCAGGTTCTCTCTCTCTCTCTCTCTCTCTCTCTCTCTGCGTGTCATTTTGACCAATTTCTATTGTACAGAGATATTTTGAATAGCAATGGCAAGAATCTATTTGTTTAGCTTTCCCCGAGAGTGAGATTCCAAAGTGGTTCAGTCATCAAAGTAGGGGGTGTTCAGTATCGTTTGAGTTGCCTGCACATTGGTATAATGACAGGTTCTTGGGAATTGTTTTCGCTGTTGTTGGAATCAAGAATAAATCCAAGGGCAGCGAGTGTTATTATTCTATTGAGGTTGGGTTTAAGCACCTTGGTATTCAAATGATCATTGGACAAGGCCATAAACATTTACTAGCATATTTTCAATATTTGAATCATCAAAATTTGGAAGTTATATATGTCCCACTTAGTGACTTTCCAATTTCAATGGATGATGATGATATGGAGCAATTAAATGAGGGTAGAATTGAATTTCAAGCTTGTTTAGTTCGAGACAGTCATGACTTTGATTGTTTAACTAAAGCAGTTGACGAGGATTTTTCATTCATTGAAGGAGATGTAAAGTTGGGTGTCCATATAGTATACGAGAAAGAAGATGATGAAGAAGCATGGAGTATAGATAGCTCTAATTTGGAAGATAACATGGGTGTGTTCCATGGAGACTTGGAAAGATCAGTAGGAGGAGCAGGAGTAGAAGTTGCTAGTTCTAATGCTACTACATCAAAGAGAAGACATGGTGACCTCAGTGACAACCATGACTATGATGCAGCCGCAGCAACAGGACCCAGTGGTGGATTTGATGATCAGGACAAGGAGGAGGACCACCACCACAGCAAAACCAAGAAGCAGCGGCAGCTTTGACTAGTTAGTACCTTGAACTCAATTTGCAAATGTCTCCAATGACAAGTGAGGTAAAATTAGAATAAACATAACACATTTATTTAGGAAAATTTTCAAATGGTTCGAATTGATCTAATTTCAAACAAACCGTCCAAATTTTTAACATAATGATAATAAAATATAGTTATGGTCCTTAGAGAATGTGCTACCTATCAATTTTCTTCGTAAAGTTTGTGATTTTGTGCTATTGGTCCCTAAACATATATGAAGAAGACAAAACATAGTCTTACCTTGTTTAGGGACGAAATTGAAAATTTAAGAACTAAAGTAACACAAAATGCATACTTTAGGGACTAATATGTGTTTTATTATTATTAGGTTAATGATTTAGATGATCTTTAATGTTTTAGAGTTAGTTAAATGGCCATTTACATTTGTTCAGCCATTCATGATATCATAAATGCACAATATGTTGAATTGTTATACTTCAAATTATTTGTGTCAAGTATCTGCCTTTCTTTCCTCATTTCTAAATTATTCATAATCCCATAATTACTTCTCTATATGTTTCAGGGGTTGAAGTTTGATCAATAGTCATGGATGTGTTCGTGTATATTAGCTGAAGGAAGACTTTGACCCATGACCAATGAAGACTGTATTTTTGTACATTATAAATAGAGAGAGATTTGGAGGCATGTGTACTTTTATTGTGGTTGATGTATGGTTAATGTTTTTAAACTGGCCATGCAAGACAAAAAATTATTTTGCATGTCATCTGTAAATGATGTGTATGTAAATAATTGCATTTGGTACCTCGGTGGATACCATCGTTAGACTGGGTATCACACAATTGAGGGAGTATCACTCTTGATTTTTTTACCCTTAAATGTTTGGTGTTTTAGAGGCGGTGCTGGCCAACAGCGAGGGTGCTTGGTGGTGGGGGTGGTTAGAGCTAGTGATCAAAATGTTGCTAACGGTGGTGACCGGTGGTGATGTATAGCGATGGTGGTGGTTGGAGGTGGTGAGGGAGGAGAGATTGAAAACTTATTTTGAAAACAAAAAAACTTTTATTTCCATTTTCAAAAAAAAATAATAATTCAATTAAACTTTTATGAGAACAAAAACAATATACCAAACAAGTGAAATTAATTGCAAAAATATAGTGCAAGTGGAGTATGTGTTCTAGTACAAATAAGGCCAAAGTTTTCACTTGCACCAAAGCACAAGAACATTTGCATCTCCATACTCACGGATTGACAAATCTCCCAAATTTTCTTCCTTAGTCATTGTCCTTCAAAACTGCTCATATGGAAATGGGCAGCATCTTTAAAAACAAAAAGGAACTCAACATTTGCGATTGCAACCAATATTTTAGTTATCCATTCAACAATATTCTCAAGCAACTCTTGTACAAGCATAACATGATACTACCACCAAATTAGAGGTTGTGCTTGCTTTTAAATTTGAAGCGAGCTTCAAATGCCGGTAGGCAAGTATAGTGCTCTTTTTTAGCTATGATCAAGATCAAGATAAAGACAACTGAGCCATCTTGATAATTTGCCATTATCGCCACAAAGAAGAGCTTTCACAATTTTCTTACACCATAGAAAAGATTGAATCAAAGATTAGGAAGTTTCAAACTTTCTATTACATATCCATTGGAACTAGTATTTGAGTGTTTTTCTGCTTGGGCTGTATGAGGTGGAATTCTCATATACAGTTCTAAGAGGGGGAGTCTATCCTATCTCAAATAAAGAAGTGTGAACATACAGTGCTCATCAAAGCTGCAGCAATGCTTTCTCAGAGCTTGACTTCCACATCAACCCCGGAAGGGAGGTCAAGCTGCATCAAGGAGTCTGATTACCCCCTTTTTGTTTATTTGTTTGTACTAAACTCTCAACTCTGTTCTTTTCTCATTTGAATCAAAAAGAAAAAGAAAAAGAAAACAACCTCCATGTTGGGTCCATTCTTATTGCACCCCATGTCACATCTATGTAACAGCGACACTCTCGCACAGGTGTGAGGTGAGTTGCATACTTGGGGGTTGAGACTCATCAAACTTGTAAAAGAATCTTATTTATTTATATTTTTAATATATTTTGTATGATAAAATGACTTTTGCTACAAGACAAAAATATAAATGACAATGTTTAAGTATAATGATATAACAAAATTGAATTGATGGAAATGTTGACTAGTTATCAAGTCTCACAAGAATAGTTAATTCATCTTGAATAATTGATGTAAAATAGATTATAGATATTGTAGTTTAGATTTTTCGAAAGACTTAACTAAGTGCCTAAGGTGTCATTTGGAACAACCAAAAAAGCTAGGTTTTGCAGCTTGGGTAAAAAGTCAAGAATTGGTTTTTTTGGCATCAAAACTAGTTGGGAAGGTAGCTAAAAGCTACCTGTGAAATTATAACTATACCCTTCACGGGTCAAAATGTAAATTTTTTAAATTGGGTAGAAGTATTTTGTGTTAGAAAAATTGTTTAATATAGGCATATTTTTTAGCCCAAATTTGGGCGGGCCCCAAACGTCTTTTGGGGTGAGTCCGAAGAGGTGACGCGTTTCTTGCCGCGTATAGGCATATTTTTTAGCCCAAATTTGGGTAGGCCCCAAACATCTTTTGGGGTGAGTCCGAAGAGGTGACGTGTTTCTTGCCGCGTGGCAAGTTACACGGTGAAAACGGAACGTCAAAACCATTTATGAGTGAATAGGAAGTTGACGTCGTTTTCGGATTTTACATTAATTTTTTAGATAAAATTCTTTTAAATTTTTAAATAAAAAATTATTGTGGGAATTTAATTTAATTCTAAATTTAAATTTTGGTTTCCTAAAAATTTATAATTGTGAGAATTTAATTTAATTCTAAATTCAAATTTTGAATTCCTAAGTGATTTTCTAAAATTTGTACCTCTTCATTTATTTATTAAACTATTTAAATAGTTTAATATATATATATATATATATTCCAAATAGATTAATTTAAGTTGCAACAGTTTCTTGGTTTGTCCACTAACGGACAAATCATTGTTTGAATATTAATGTTCATATTCAACGGTGGGAATCTGTTTGAATTTCAAATTATATTTGTTTGAAATATATTGCATCTGTTCGGCTTGAACTTATTTCTGTTTGAGGTGTGTTTCACACCTATTCGGCCCTATTTAAATTCAGTATGTCCAACAGTTTAGACCCCGGGAAAAATTCAGTCTATATATTTTTTGTTATGCTGTCCATTTTGCTCTTAGTACATATATATTCTTCATTTTCGTTTTAGAATTAAATTTAGAGAGTAAGAACATAAGGTTTGGTTCGCCGTATAATTTTGTTTGGTGTGCTACAACAATATTGTGAAGATCATTGTATCCTGGGAGATAGACGCCACATATCCGTGAGCACCATAGCGGGGCGAATCTGTCTTAAGGACAGAGTGTCACACACTCGACTTGGTCTTGTAATTTTTTGGTTCGACAAAATAAATCTGGTATGTTATTTATTTATTTTGTTTGAAATTATTTCAAGTTTTTTTTTTTTATTTACACAGAAGATTGTTCCAACAATCTTAAGACAGATTCGAATTATTCTGTTTACAGAATTTTTCGTTTGTTTCCTTTTTTCATTCTTCGTAAATAATTTCGAAAGAAAATTATTTTCTGTGGATTTACAAAATAATATTCTGGTTGGAAAAACAAATAGTGATTATATGCTATTTGACAGATAGTAGTAATATACTGTCTCTTTTCTTTGACAACAACTAGTAGTACAATACTGGTGTCATTAACAATTCAGAATATATTTTTGTGGAATTTTGTCAGAAATTAATTTTGGGTTTTAGAAATTATTTTCTGAGTTTTCATTAATTAAAATTCTGTTTTCAGTATTTTAATTATTGGGTGTAACAAGATATTTAAATTTCTGTGTGAAATTAATTTGGTTAAATAAAATTTTATTTTATTTCCAAATTAATTGAAAAAATAAAAGTTATATTTTTATTTCTTTTATTTTACAGAATTTAATTTCCTGTGTGGAATTAATTTAGTTAAATAAAATTTTATTTTATTTTCAAAATTAATTGAAAAAATAAAAGTTATATTCTTATTTCTTTTATTTTACAGAATTTAATTTCCTGTGTGGAATTATTTTGGTTAAATAAAATTTTATTTTATTTCCAAATTAATTGAAAAATAAAAGTTATAGTTTTTATTTCTTTTATTTTTTGTATGGAATTAATTTGTTTAAATAAAATTTTATTTTATTTTCAAATTAATTGGAAAATAAAAGCTACATTCTTGTTTCTTTTATTTTTACAGAATTTAATTCTGTGAATTTGATTTAATTTTCTGTGTAATGTAAATTCTAATTATAATTTTGTTTTATATATTAGAATTGATGGCTACTGAAACTAATGCCCAAATAAGTACTACTGTGGTGGTCATGCGATTGCAACCCCTCTCTGTGATGACAAGATCGTAAATCACGGTGAAAAGCCAGAGAAGTTCTCAGGAACTGACTTTAAAAGATGACAACAGAAAATGTTGTTCTATCTTACAACTCTGAACCTGCCTCGTTTCCTCCGTGAAGATGCTCCTATCTTGAAAGAGGATAAAACCGACCGGCAAGTGGTTGCTGCGGTTAATGCCTGAAAACATGCCGATTTCCTTTGCCGGAATTACGTCTTGAACATACTTGACAACACATTATACAATGTGTACAGTCCCATCAAGACATCAAAGGAACTTTGGGAATCGTTGGAGAAAAAGTACAAAACGAAAGATGCCGGCTCAAAGAAATTTGTGGTTGGCAGATTCCTGGATTTTGTAATGGTTGATTCAAAAACTGTGATCAGTCAAGCTCAAGATTTCCAACTCATTCTGCATGACATTCACGCAGAAGGTATGCTACTCAGTGAATCCTTCCAAGTTGCAGCCTTAATTGAAAAATTACCAAAAGGCTGGAAGGAATTCAAGAACTACCTCAAACACAAGCGCAAAGAAATTTCTATGGACGAGTTAATTGTGTGTTTGAGGATTGAGGAGGACAACCGCAATTCTGAAAAGCGGGCTGGTAAGCTTCCTATGGAGTCTAAGGCGAATATGGTGGAACATGCTTCAAAAACCAAGAAACGAAAGTCTTCTGGAGAAAGTTCATCACAAGGCTCTAAAGGGGGGGATAATAAAAAGTACAAGTTTAATGGCAAATGTTACATCTGTGAAAAAGAGGGACATTGGGCCAAAGATTGCCATAGCAAAGGCAAAAGCAAAAGAAGAACAAGCAAGAAGCCTGCTCAAGCCCATATGACTGAAGTGGACAAGATTTCCAATGGTGTAGATAACATCAATCTTTCTGCAGTTGTTTCCGAGGAAAATCTTGTCGGAAATCCTAAAGAATGGTGGGTGGACACTGGTGCTACTCGCCATATTTGTGCCGACAAAAAGATGTTCACATCTTACTCTACAGTGGACAATGGTGAACAACTTTTTATGGGCAACTCCTCAACTTCCAAAGTTGAAGGACAAGGAAAGATTGTTCTCAAGATGACATCAGGAAAGGAACTCACTCTCAACAATGTGCTGCATGTACCGGACATTCGCAAGAATCTTCTTTCCGGATCTTTGTTGAGTAAGAATGGGTTTAGGCTAGTATTTGAGACTGATAAATTTGTACTTACTAAGAATGGGATGTATGTAGGAAAAGGTTACATGTCTGATGGCCTTTTCAAGTTAAATGTAATGACCGTTGTACCCTCAGTTATTAATAATACTACATCTTCTTCTTACTTGCTTGAGTCTTCAAATTTATGGCATGGTAGACTAGGACATGTTAATTTTGGATCTTTGCGTAGATTAATTAATATGAAATGTTTACCTAAATTTGACATTGATTCAAATAATAAATGTGAAATTTGTGTTGAGGCAAAATTATCTAAAACTCTTTTTTATTCAATTGAAAGAAGTACGGAACCACTTGAATTAATTCATAGTGACATTTGTGATTTTAAATCAATTCAAACCAGAGGTGGGAAAAAGTATGTAATCACTTTTATAGATGACTATACTGGATATAGTTATATTTATTTAATTCGAACCAAGGATGAAACTTTGGAAACTTTCATTCAATATAAGAATGAAGTTGAAAATCAACTTGATAAGAAAATCAAGAAACTTATAAGTGATAGAGGTGGTGAATATGAATCATCTTTTAGTGAATTTTGTAAAGAACATGGAATAATTCATCAAACCACCGCTCCTTACTCACCTCAGCAAAATGGAATTGCTGAAAGGAAAAATAGGACTTTAAAAGAAATTACGAATGCCATGTTGATCAGTTCTGGATTACCTCAGAACTTGTGAGGGGAAGCAATACTTTATGCTAATTATATTTTAAATAAAGTACCCCGAAAGAAAATAAATCAAACACCTTATGAATTGTGGCATGAAAGAGTACCATCCTACAAATACTTAAAAGTGTGGGGGTGTTTGGCTAAAGTGGCTATTCCTAGTCCTAAAAAGACCAAGATAGATCCTAAGACCATTGATTGCATTTTCATTGGTTATGCTACGAATAGTAGTGCATATCGGTTTTTGATTCATAAATCAGAACATATCGAAATGCATGTAAATACTATTATTGAGTCAAGGAATGCATCATTCTTTGAACATGTATTTCCAAAGAAGACTGGACAAGAGACTAGTAACAATAAAAGATCTCATGATGCCATTACTAGTCAGGATCAAGAACATGATCAAGAACAAGAGTTAGATCAAAATGAGGAAGAGGAACTTAGGCGTAGTAAACGTGCTAGAACCTCAAAATCTTTTGGTCCAGATTTTCTAACATTTTTGTTAGAAAATGAGCCTTTAACTTTTAAAGAGGCTATGTCCGGTCCTGAAACTCCTTTATTGAAAGAAGCTGTCAACAGTGAAGTTGAATCCATCTTGCAAAATCACACTTGGGAATTGGTGGATTTGCCACCAGGTTGTAAACCTCTTGGGTACAAGTGGATTTTCAAAAGAAAATTGAAAGCGGATGGATCAATAGACAAATACAAGGCAAGACTTGTAGTCAAAGGTTTTAGACAAAAAGAAGGTCTAGATTACTTTGACACGTACTCACCGGTTACTAGAATAACATCCATTAGAATGCTAATTGCCATTGCATCTCCATATAATCTAGAAATTCATCAAATGAATGTGAAAACCGCTTTCTTAAATGGTGAGTTAAATGAAGAAATTTACATGGAACAACCAAAAGGGTTTTCTGTTCCAGGAAAAGAAAATAAAGTGTGTAAATTGGTTAAATCATTATATGATTTAAAACAAGCGCCAAAGCAATGGCATGAGAAATTTGACAAGGCAATGATGTCAAATAGATTTAAAATTAATGAGTGTGACAAATGTGTTTACATTAAAAACACAGACAAAGGTTATGTCATTGTATGTCTTTATGTAGATGATATGCTCATCATAGGTAGTAATAATGACATGATTAAAACTACCAAGAAAATGTTGAAAAAACATTTTGACATGAAGGACATGGGCATTGCTGATGTAATTCTTGGTATGAAAATTACCAAAACATCAGAAGGATATGTTTTGTCACAATCTCATTACATTGAGAAAATACTTGACAAATTCAACAAAGATGATGATCATCTTGCTAGAACTCCTGTAGATGTTAATTTATATCTTTCTAAGAATGTACAGGAAAGTATTTCTCAATTAGAGTATGCCCAAATTATTGGAAGCTTAATGTACTTGATGAACTGCACTCGCCCAGATATAGCTTATGCAGTAAGTAAATTAAGTAGATATACGAGTAATCCGGGAGTAGAACACTGGAAAGCAATTATAAGGGTTCTAAGATATCTTCGATTTACTCGTAACATTGGGCTTCATTATACTAGATATCCAGCAGTACTTGAAGGATACTGTGATGCAAATTGGATATTGGATACTGGAGACTCGAAGTCCACTAGTGGGTATGTTTTTACTCTTGGTAGGGCAGCTGTATCTTGGAAATCTTCCAAACAGACTTGTATTGCTAGGTCTACTATGGAATCTGAATTCATAGCTTTAGACAAAGCAGGGGAAGAGGTAGAATGGTTTCGCCACTTCCTTGAAGATATTCCAATATGGCCAAAACTGGTGTCTGCTATATGCATACATTGTGATAGTCAATCAGCAATTGGTAGAGCACAGAGTCATATGTATAACGGTAAGTCTCGACACATTCGTCGTCGACATAATACCGTAAGACAACTACTTTCTAATGGAATTATGTCCATAGAATATGTTAAGTCTAAAGACAACATAGCGGATCCACTAACCAAAGGGTTAGCAAGAGAGTTAGTTAAGAATTCATCAAGGGAAATGAGACTTAAGCCTATTAAATAAGAGTTACCACAACGGCAACCCAACCTAGTTGACTGGAGATCCCAAGATCTAGGTTCAAAGGGACAACCGAGTTGTGATTGACTCAGAAAGATCACTGGAGAGTCTAACTCCTACCCATTTCTTTGATGAAAATAGTGATGTCTGCAGCGTTAAAGGTTAAGTAAAATTTTAATAATTCTTATATCTAGGTAAACCTAGTGGAGTATGGCAGGATACTCTTCATAAGAATCACCTATGTAAGTGTGAACTGGGCCGGTTCTATAAGATTTGTGAAGGGCTACAAGTCTTTAGAGCACTCATAAAAGACCAAGTTGTTCAGAGCCAAAATGAACACAATAGTGAGAACTAAATTGTGTCTGGGGATATACTGTGTGAGTTCTATTGTCTTGGTTTACACAAATGGCTGAACAGTTCAAGACATCATGTTCACTGGTTAGCTAGTAAATCCGATAGTGTCTCACAAGGGAAGGTTCAAAGCCAAAAGCTACCTATCCTTTGCAACATATTTCCAATTTCTGTACTCTCTGATTAGATCATGTTGTTGCATTTTCTCTCCGTCAAATTCCATTCATGTGGGGGATTGTTGGAAAAATGGTTTAATATAGGCATAATTTTTAGCCCAAATTTGGGTGGGCCCCAAACGTCTTTTGGGGTGAGTCCGAAGAGGTGACATATTTCTTGTCGCGTATAGGCATATTTTTTAGCCCAAATTTGGGTGGGCCCCAAACGTCTTTTGGGGTGAGTCTGAAGAGGTGACGTGTTTCTTGCCGCGTGGCAAGTTACACGGTGAAGACGGAACGTCAAAACCATTTATGAGTGAATGGGAAGTTGACGTCATTTTCGGATTTTACATTAATTTTTTAGATAAAATTCTTTGAATTTTTAAATAAAAAATTATTGTGGAAATTTAATTTAATTCTAAATTCAAATTTTGGTTTCCTAAAAATTTGTAATTGTGAGAATTTAATTTAATTCTAAATTCAAATTTTGAGTTCTTAAGTGATTTTCTAAAATTTGTACCTCTTCATTTATTTATTAAACTATTTAAATAGTTTAATATATATATATATATATATTCCAAATAGATTAATTTAAGTTGCAACAGTTTCTTGGTTTGTCCACTAACGGACAAATCATTGTTTGAATATTAATGTTCATATTCAACGGTGGGAATCTGTTTGAATTTCAAATTATATTTGTTTGAAATATATTGCACCTGTTCGGCTTGAACTTATTTCTGTTTGAGGTGTGTTTCACACCTATTCGGCCCTATTTAAATTCAGCTTGTCCAACAGTTTAGACCCCGGGAAAAATTCAGTCTGTATATTTTTTGTTATGCTGTCCATTTTGCTCTTAGTACATATATATTCTTCATTTTCGTTTTAGAATTAAATTTAGAGAGTAAGAACACAAGGTTTGGTTCACCGTATAATTTTATTTGGTGTGCTACAATAATATTGTGAAGATCATTGTATTCTGGGAGATAGACGCCACATATCCGTGAGCACCATAGCGGGGCGAATCTGTCTTAAGGACAGAGTGTCACACACTCGACTTGGTCTTGTAATTTTTTGGTTCGACAAAATAAATCTGGTATGTTATTTATTTATTTTGTTTGAAATTATTTCAAGTTTTTTTTTTTTATTAACACAGAAGATTGTTCCAATATTTTGGTCATTTGATTATGATATGACAGTATAAATAAATATTAAGCACAAAAGTCAAAATGTAATTTTTTACTAACTTCCCAAATGAGTTTCTGAAAAAGTCAAAAAACTTGATTAAAAGTCAAAAATTAACTTTTAATCACCTTTCTAAAACACCCCATAATTAATTTGACGCCAAGATCAAAAGACAACACTGGTGTCAAAGTTTGCACTTAACTTACATTAGAGCAGAATCCCTTGGCATTCACAATTTTGGCAAAAAAAAAAAATTTTATTGAAAAAAAAGATATTTCAAATTATAATAATAAATAGTTTTCATCGAACCCCAACCTCTTAGCCAAATTCATTTAGACTCATTGTATTAAAGATAAGTCCTTTTACCAATATATTATAAGTCTATTATAATTTTTTTTAATTATAAATCAATTATAAAAAATTAAATTGATACAATAATTAAAATCATGTAATTTCATAATATTTGTTTTAAAAAAATGATAAATACATATATATATATATATATGTATATTAAAGATAAATATAAATTTTTTAAATATATATATATATATATATAAGGGCTAACAGAATTAACGGGAGGTTTTATCAATCCATCTCCTTACTCCTATTTTGGTTTTGGGTAAATTACATTGACACTCCCTAAAATTTTTATTTGATACATATCTCTTTTTACATTTAAAAAATTACACTTATCACATGTCAGATTAAAATGATATATTTGTCTATTAGCCTTTATACATATAAAATAATAAAATAATACACATATTTTGTTAATGTCATTTCAAAAAAAATAACAATCATCTTCTTTAGTTTGACTCACACAAAAAATTGAGTTTTTTTACTTTTCGTATTTTTTTATTTTTAATTAATTTTTTTAATATTTTAAATAATTTTTTTATTTTATTTTATAGATACACCTAATCTAGATATACTTAATATTTTGTGAATTTTTTTAAATTCACCAAATATAAAAAAAATACAAAAATACAAAAATATAAAAATTCAATACATTATTTTATTTTGTTGTATTCAAAAAAAAATTTTAAGTTTTTTTTTTTTGTATAAAATTTATATTTTTTAAATATATCTAGATTAAGGCCTCGTTTGGGAACAAGCTAATTTAGTAACTTTTTGGCTATTTTGCTAAAATATGAGCTAAAAAAAACTAGTATGTTTGGGATGACTTTTTGACTTTTTACAAAAAGATGTGCAAAAAGTAGAGAGAAAAGAGAATCTTTGACTTTTTGGTATGGGTTTTTGGCTTTTTGGCTAATTTAGTAACTTTTTGACTTTTTGGCTAAAAAAGATGGTTCCCAAACGAGGCCTAAATTGATCTAATCTAAATATAATGACAATAATAAAATGAAAAATTATTTTCATATATAAAATTTATACAAAAAATATTATAAAAATGTTGGGATAGTTATATTGTTGTAAATATAAATCATGTTTATGAGTGTTTTATTTTAAAGTGAAAGGTCACCATCAAATTATATTATTGTGTTTAAAAATTCTATGTAAAATTTATATTTGTATATCATGACTCAATAAGAATATATTTAGATAAAATTTAATGATAGAAAGTTGTAAAATGTAGTCATGATGATAGTGAGAAGAAATGATAGGAAAAATGGCAAGATGGCCATTTAGAAAATTTTAAGGTATAACATTAACAATTCAGGGGCAATTTATAATAAGATTACAAACCTTAAGGAGGAAAGGGAATCTATATTAAACAGATACCTCAGGTGTCAGTGTAATTTACCCTTTGGTTTTTTTGCAGACTAAGGCCTCATTTGGCATGTGCTTGTTTTAGTCTAAAAATTAAAAAGTTAATAAAAAAAAAATCAAAATGCCTTAGGCCTCGTTTGTGAACAGATTGTTTTAGTAATTTTTTGATTTTTTGACTAAAATATGAGGTAAAAAAAAATTAGCATATTTGGAATGACCTTTTGATTTTTTACGAAAATATGTGCAAAAAGTAAAGAGAAAAGGAAATCATTGATTTTTTGGTATAGATTGTTAGCTTTTTAATTTTTTTAGTGACTTTTTAACTTTTAAGCTAAAATATTAAGTTGCCAAATGAAACCTAAATTTCGAGAAGCAAAATAAATGTCCAAATATTTTTTCGATAGGAACAAAACAATGAACCTTGTATTAATCTTTGTTGGCAAATTGTCCAGATTATAAAAAACAGAGATCTATGAGTGTTTTTGTTTATGTTATCAACATCTCAATTTGATCTAACTCAAAATAAAAAAAATAAAAAAAAAGTCTCAATTAGATCTTTCTTTGAGTAACAAATAGAGTTTTTACGGTGGCTTCAATGGTTGTCCAAAGAGCCAATTTCTCTATTCGATCTCGATGGACATTCAATGTGTTCTTGAGTTTTAGAGGCAAAGACATTCCGCATGTGTTTAATATTTATCATTAATTTAAAAATGATTTTTCAACCGTCAATTGAAGTGTAATTTCCCAATTTTTTTAACAATTGATAAGTATATATTTTTTAGGGTAAATTACACTGACACTCCCTGAGGATTATGTTTATTACAATTCTCCCCTCATCTTTTGGAAATTACATCTTCCCTCCAAAATTTAAAGTTTCATTACAGATTCTTCCCTCAGCAATTTAATTTTTTTAAATATCAATTTTGCCCTCACTAAGTAAATTACATTTATATGTCCTCCTATTCCATAATTATCTTCATCCATTGCAATGAGCAAATTATTAATCACAATTAAAATAATGATAGTTTATCTTTTTATAGCTCTTTTGAGTTTTGATGCACAAATTTCTTTTACTATTGGCCTAAATCTACAGGTCTGAATCAAGGT
This sequence comes from Camellia lanceoleosa, assembly GCA_025200525.1. NCBI lineage: Eukaryota > Viridiplantae > Streptophyta > Magnoliopsida > Ericales > Theaceae > Camellia > Camellia lanceoleosa. Next base: position 178,676,170 of record CM045764.1, on the reverse strand, counting down.
TCATCCAGGAACTTGTTGGGATACTTTTTAAAAAGTTGAACCATACATATTCGAGTGTTTCTAAAGACCTAGTTGGGATGCATTCTCGTATGGAGGAAATGATTGAATTGCTAGGATTAAGGATGGATGATGCTCATGTTGTGGAGATATGAGGGATGGGTGAAATAGGTAAGACAACTCTTGCAAGAGCTATTTATGACCATATCTCTTCCCAATTTGAAGGTTGCAGCGTCATTGAAAATGTTAGAGAAGTTTTAGCAAAAAGTGGTCTGAAAACTTTGCAAGAACAACTCATTTCCGAAATCTTAACGGAAAAAGATTTGAAAGTAGGAAGTGTTTGTAGTGGAGCAAGTATGATAAGGAATAGGGTACGCTGTAAAAAGGTTTTTATTGTTCTTGATGATGTGGATGAACCAACAGAACTTGAAAAATTGGTAGGAGAGCATCATTGGTTTGGTTTTGGAAGTAGAATCATTATAACAACTCGAAATCAACATGCTTTAACTAGATATGGCATAACACATATTTATGAGGTCGAGGAATTAAGAGAATATGAAGCTACAAAACTCTTTAAATTGAAAGCCTTCGGGAAACACCAACAAATAGAAGATTATGGAGAACTTGTACGTCGTGCAGTAGAGTATGCTAAAGGACTTCCTTTAGCTCTCAAAGTTTTGGGTTCTTTTCTTTGTGGTCGAAACAAATATGAGTGGGAAAGTTCATTAAATAGGCTGAAAGAAAGCCCTCTAAATAAAGTTCAACAAGTACTTAAAATAAGTTACGATGCATTACAATTGGTAGAGAAGGAAATATTCTTAGATATTGCATGTTTTCAAAGGGAAAGACAAAAATGATGTGACAAAAATACTAGAAAGTTGTGACTTCCACCCAATTATTGGAATAAAAGTTCTTGTTGAAAAGTCTCTTGTATCTATCTCATACAATAAGTTGATGATGCATGATTTGATACAAGAACTAGGGTGGAATATTGTTCGTCAGGAATCACCTAAAGAGCCTGGGCAGCGTAGTAGGTTGTGGCTTCATGAAGATTCAACATGTGTGCTGATGAAGAACACGGTAAGAGACCTTATAGAAAAGTATGAACACTCAACTTATTTATTTAACAAAGCTTATTCACCATAATTTTTTCAGCCTGTTAACGTTGTGCTGCTGTTATTTTCTTGTGGTTATTAGGGAACGAAAAAGGTTGAAGGCATAGTTGTGGAGTATCCTGACCTTCGAAGTTGAGATCCAAAGGACATTGGCCTAAAAGAATTGAAGTTGAGGCCTAAAGCTTTTGCAAAGATGTCAAACTTGAGAATTCTCAAAATTTGTTGTATGTACTTCTCAGAAGGCCTCAAATATCTTTCTAACAAGCTCAGGTATCTTGATTTGTGTGGATACCATATGAAATACATGCCTTCAACATTTCAACCAGAGCATCTTGTTGAACTTCACTTAACATATAGCAGCATTGAACAACTATGGGAAGGAACAATGGTATGAATATGCATTCTATTTAATTACTCTAACTAAGATGCAAAGTCTTGAAACATGTAACAACCCTTATACTGATTATCGATATACTACCAATTAATTACCGATTACTGTTAAACGAAGACTGAACATGATTGATAATTGAATTGATTAAAGTACCGAACTGATTGACTGAGATCCAAAACTGAATCGATTGACTGTAACTGTTTAAATGCACAATCTATCTGTTTGACTGCCAAATTATATGTTCTCGTCTTATGCATTAAACTGTAAAATTGAAGGCCTTATCGGCGGCCAAATCGAAAATTGATTGATGTTCTGTGTTCATCATAATCAATTCACATTTTATATTGAGCCTATTTACACTCAACAAAAACATTTCATCAGCCTCATTTCATTGCTATAGCCGACTTAGAGGGAGAGAAAACAAGAAGATTGATTTCATATAAGAGTTGGCTTAAATCTTGGAAGAATTGAAGTGTAGACTGCTAAATTGAGCTTCTAGTCTTATGATTGAGACCTAAGGTAGATCATTGACCTTCTTTATTGTGCATTTGAGTTTATTCTTGCATGATTCATGGGTCTTTAGTGATCTAAGGCATGAATTAGTTCAATGGTGTTGAATTGAAGCTTATCTCTTGCATGCATGCTTGTATTGAGGAATTTAAAGATGTTTTCATGGCTAATTGTTACATGCATGCTCATATTTATATTCAAGTCCATGAAGCCCTCATGTTTTGAAAGATTTGGCTCTATTGAGCTTGTATTTAAAGCCTTGAAGATGATTAAGTTCATGCATGTTTACATTATTGAATTTTGAGTTGATTTCAAAGAAATCTTCACATGCATGTCCAAGTTCTAGCTAAAGTCCATGATTTCATCATGTTTTAAGAAGAAATGACTCATTTGAACAAGTATTTGAAGCCTTGAACTCAGTTGATTACATGAATGTAAATTGTTCATCTTGTTCTTGGAGTTTTCCTCAAAATGGTGTTTAATGGAACTACCTTTGGGCTTTGATTTCTCAAATTGATCTTTGAAACATGTTATACATTGAGTTTTAAAGTGTTTTCCAGAAAATTAGCCCAAAAGGATCGAAAATGTTGCATTTAAACTTGATTTTGAACTTGGAGTTCAAACCTGGGATTTCCAGATTTTGGGTGTCCGCTCGGGCGGGGGAAGGGGCGCTCGGGCGGGGGAATCGGGCTCCAAAGATCTCTCATTTCTGATCCGCTCAGCGGAGGATTGTACGCTGAGCGGAGGCTTGTGTCACACGGCCGAGCGGGAATTCTGCCGAAGGGGACCTTTGTTGCATGTCCGCTCGAGCGGGGAAACCTGCGCTCGAGCGGGGAACTGTTTTTCTGAAAATTTCAGCTGTTTCTGAGTGCATCTTTGCGTCCTCATCCCATTCTAGGCATTCTTAGGCCTAGTTTAAGACGTCTTAATGAGGATATAGATGTAGAACACACCGAGGCAAATTAGGGATTAAGTTATGATCTTTTCCCAACTGTATAGCTTAGTGTGTGTTCATCCTGTGTACTGTGTAGGGTTGGCTTTCCGAGGAGACGCTCTAGCTTACCGTAGCCCAGAACTCTGTGAGTAACAATTGTGTAAAGATATGTTCAAAATGATTATCTTTTGAATACCGAACTGAATTGTTTATTGAACTGATATTGTTTACTGAATGAATGTATGTCCTGTATTCTGAACTGTATTGTGGCATCCTTAGCACTTCTTTATTACAGAGATCTCTGTCGGTTCCTTGTGGAACCATCTTGTTCTTGATTGATGGCCATCATTCTTTGTTGGATGTTACCCCGGTCCTTTGGACCCTCTTGTTTATAGGCTAATGGGTGTACCACATATGGTGATTGATGGAATATTGAAAGCCGAAATCTTGTTTAATGAACTGATTTCAATCTCGTAGGACATTCATTCATAACCTCTTTACGCATTATGTTATTCATGGGCTTTAGCTCCTTTGCTCATATATATATGTAGGTGTACAGGCACCGGACTGTTGCTAGAGGCGTCAGGGTAAACTTCAGTTTTGTCAAGACAACCACTGTGCCTCACTGTGAGGTTCCTGAACTGTTCAAGCTATGGTTTGGGGTGTTTTAGCTTCCCCTGTCGTCCTGTCGATCGATCAGATATTGTATAGGTGATAGCACTTTATCGCACCGTTCTTGTAATGTTAATAGGGATTAGGTCCTTGTTCTGATTGACTGTAATATTGTGTACTGTTTTGTACTGAAAGTATAAATGTATGAAAAATCTTTTTGCATACAGACTGTCACAACTCATTGGACATTGTTTATTTACTGTATTGGCTTCCGCCATGCCTCAGATCTACGTATTCGTTTCATCATTAGCGGGCCTTGGTAATCTTGGATTCTTGGCGATTCTGATGCTAAACCCATAGGGGCGGGTTTGGGTCGTGACAAAACAAGTGCCCAGACTTCTATCTATCCTTTTTTTTTTTTCCCTTCAGCAGCATCTAGACATGTTAAGGATCATGAATCTTAGTCACTCAACATATCTAGCCAAGTGCCCAGAATTCATGAGGATTCAAAATCTGGAAAGACTGATTCTTGAAGGCTGTACAGGTTTGGTTAATCTTGATCCATCCATTGAAATTCTCAAGAATCTTATTTTCTTGAATTTGAAGGACTACAAAAATCTCATACGTCTTCCAAGTGGCATTCAATTGGAATCTCTTGAAGTTCTTAATGTCTCTGGGTGCTCAAAGCTTAAAAACATTTCAGTCAACTTTGGATATATGAAATGTTTATCAAAGCTTTATTTAGATGGGATTGGTGTAAGTGAACTTCCACTTTCAATTGGACATCTTACCAATCTTGTTTTGTTGAGTCTGAGCAATTGTAAAAACTTAATAAGTATTCCGGACAACATTTGCCAGTTGAAAGCTCTTACAAGTCTAAATCTCTCTGGGTGCTCCAAACTCGAGAAACTGCTGCAAGACGTGGGTGTTCTAGACTGTTTAAAGGATTCACGGTGTTACTCCCTCTTGCCTTCAATTTTACAAAGACGGAGAGAGAGTCACACAACTTTGGAACTAGAAGCTTTGTTAAGGTGGGGGACTTTGAAACACCTATTCCTCGATGGCTATAATTTAAAATCTAACCCCACAACTATTTGCCACATCTACTCGTTGCATAGTTTAAATCTAAGTAGAAACAATATTGAAAGTTTACCTGCAAGCATGAATGAACTTTCTAATCTGTTCATCTTGCGTTTAAATGGTTGCAAGAGGCTTCAAGAACTGCCAGAGCTTTCATCATATATAGGTTATATAGAAGCTAATGATTGCACATCATTAGGAACAATATTGAGTCTGTCCAAATACGATCATGTTGCAGAGTTTTCCTTCATGAATTGCTTCAAACTTGTTGAGCAAAACAACATCCTGTCAGAAAATTCTTTCAAATCAATTTTAGGTTCTCTGTGTGTGTGTGTGTGTGTGTGTGTGTGTCTAAGCATTGTGACCAATGTCTATTGTACAAAGATATTTTGAATCTGCTGAATTTATTTTCCCCGTGAATGAGATTCCAGAGTGGTTCAGTCATCAAAGTAGGGGGTGTTCAATATCGTTTATGTTGCCTCCACATTGGTATAATGACAAGTTCTTGGGATTTGTTTTCGCTGTTGTTGGAATCAAGAATAAATCTAAGTGTTGCAACTATTATTATTTTATTGAAATGATCATCGGACAAAGCCGTGAAATTACAGCAGCATGTTTTCGATATTTGAATCATCAAAATTTGTACATTACTTGTGTCCAACATGATTACGTGTTTTCAAGTTCGACGTTATGTATGTATGATGATGATATGGAGCAATTAAATGAGGGTAGAATTGAATTTCAAGATTGTTTAGTTCGACACAGTCATGCACTTGATTGTTTAACTGAAGCACTTGAAGAGGATTTTTCATTAATTGAAGGAGATGTAAAGTTGGGTGTCCATTTAGTATACGGGGAAGAAGGTGATGAAGAAGCATGAGTACATACAGCTTTAATTCGGAAGATAACATGGGTGTGTTCCATGGAGACTTGGAAAGATCGTTAGGAGGAGTAGGAGCAGAAGTTACTAGTTCTAGTGCTACTACATCAAAGAGAAGACACGGTGACCTCAATGACAACCATGACTACAATGCAGCAGCAGCAGCAGCAGGACCCAGTGGCGGATTTGATGATCAGGACAAGGAGGAGGACCACCCCCACAACAAAAGGCTTAGACAAGCAGGACCAAGTAGAAGTGGCAACTTTGACTAGGTAGTACCTTGAACTCAGTTTGCAAATGTCTCCAATGACAAGTGAGGTAAAATTAGAATAAACATAACACATATATTTAGGAAAATTTTCAAATGGGTTGAATTGATCTAATTTCAAACAAACCATCCAAACTTTTAACCCGATAATAAAATATAGTTATGGTCCTTAGAGAATGTGCTACCTATCAGTTTTCTTCTTAAAGTTTGTGATTTTGTTCTATTGGTCCCTAAACATATATGAAGAAGACAAAACATAGTCTTACCTTGTTTAGGGACGAAATTGAAAATTTAGGAACTAAAGTAACACAAAATGCATACTTTAGGAACTAATATGTGTTTTATTATTATTAGGTTAATGATTTAGACGATCTTTAATGTTTTAGAATTAGTTAAATGGCCATTTACATTTGCTCAGCCATTCATGATATCATAAATGCATAATATGTTGAATTGTTATACTTCAAATTATTTGTGTCAAGTATCTGCCTTTCTTTCTTCATTTCTAAATTATTCATGATCCCATAATTAATTACTTACTTCTCTATATGTTTCAGGGGTTGAAGTTTGATCAATAGTCATGGATGTGTTCGTGTATATTAGCTGAAGGAAGACTTTGACCCATGACCAATGAAGACAAATAGAGATAGATTTGGAGGCATCTGTACTTTTATTGTGGTTGATGTATGGTTAATGTTTTTAAACTGAGCATGCAAGACAAAAAAATTTGCATGTCATCTATAAATGATGTGTATGTATAGTTGCATTTGGTACCTCAGTGGATACCATTGTTAGACTGGGTATCACATAATTGAGGGAGTATCACTCTTGATTTTTTTACCCTTAAATGTTTGGTGAGTTTTAGGAGGCAGTGATGGCCAACATCGAGGGTGCCTGGTGGTGGGGGTGCTCAGAGCTGGTGATCAAAATGTTGCTAAAGGTCACAGGGTGGCCAAAGGGTGGTCCGAGGTCACAGAGGTTGATCGGAGTGTGTCAATGGAGATAGGCCAGTCGGTGGCGACCGATGGTGATGTATAGCGATGGTAGTGGTTGGAGGTGGTGAGGGAGGAGAGATTGAAAACTTATTTTGAAAATAAAAAAAAAACTTTTCATTTCCATTTTTTAAAAAATTTAATTCGATTAAACTTTTGTGAGAACAAAAACAATATACTACGGAGGTCAATCACATGGCCACGGTTAGGTACCAAAGGAAATAGACATATGCAGAGGCGGTATGAGGGAGAGATGATGTACCAACCACAACTCCAACTATTAAAGCATTTGAGGAAGGAAATGGCTGGCTGCTTGACAGTGTAGTAGTTAGACTCAAATCAGCTAACTCATTGGATAACTTCAGGGTAGAAATAGCAAGGCAAGGTTTTGGGGATATTAAGGTACGTATGGGAGGGGGTAGAGATATGGTGCTTTCTTTTCAATCAGTTGCAGATAAGAAGGACAAACTTGTGAGAATGAAGGATTGGCTCAGTGAATGGTGTGAGTCAGTCCTAGAATGGAGACAATGTTTGGCTTTGGAGCAAGAAAGATTTGTTTGGCTTAGCTATTAGCTGTTATGGAGTTCCATTGAACTTATGGAGTTACACTACATTCAGTAACATTGGGAAAAACTGGAGTGTAGTGATTGGGATAGACGACGATACACTTCAGCTAAATTTGCTTCAATGTTAAAAAGTGAAGATAGCCACTACAAGCATGGATTCTATCAATCAAACCATCAACCTGGAGTGCAGAGGTACTATCTACCCAGTAAGGGTGTGTGAGGACCAAATTATCATCTATACGGCAGCGTATGAGCCATGCATATCCCAATCCAATCAATGGAAGCACGGCGAAAAATGCTCCTCATTGGGGGCTCAAGATGAACAGATTGTAGACAAGAATAGCAGACATGAGGAAGAAGAAGCTGATGTGGAGGTCCAGGTGGTTAATGCCTTACGTAGCAGGTGTGATGTGGATGGAGAGGGTCAATACTTACCACCCACCGCGGAGGCTGAGTTGGATGGGGAGGATAGGTTGAAGGATGTCTCCGTGGTGGATGAGTCTGACATGAGGCAGGAAGGGCCAGAAGAAGGTGGTGCGTGCGTGAGGGACTTTGCTAAAGTGGGGACGAGTTCCAAGCAATGTGATGATGCTGTCGGTTGTGGGGTTGATGGTATTGTTTACACCCTTGGCTTTATGAAAAGTATTAGTGGGTCAGCAGGTAATAGGGCTGGAATTCAACTCGAAGTGGACCTGAATAGGGCCCAAATGAGCCCTGGGTTCAATGGGTCGGCCCTAAGAGCAGTTGGGCCTGTTGAAGTTCGGAATAGCAAAGCAAAAACTTTCACTCCAACCAAATACAAGATACTGCTACTTGTCCACAGAGGAAAGCTCTAATGAAGGCGAAAGGCAAAAAAAAAATTAAATCATCTACGCAGAAGCAGCAGCTGAAAGGGAAGCTGGGTGTAACCGGGAAATTAGGGGAAGCTTCACTGAACTTGCGGAAGGGAGCGGTATTCAGGTCGGCCGTAGCTGCCATCTCACTTTCAATGGCGAGTAGTACCAGTAGAGGTCGGCTCTTGAGGTCAGAGGCAGAAGCATCCATTCAAATTGGTAAAGTTCTTGGACTTGATTGCGAAGGACAAGAAGAAGAGGTGATCAGCAAACTGGCAGCACTTGAAGCTCAAGATATGAAGAGGGTTCGAAATAAGGAAGGGGATGTTAATTAGAGTTCGTTACTCAACTGTTATAGAGATTGAATTGTTGTGCACATGAAGATACAATCTTGGAATGTAAGGGGTATTGGTAGACCCGAAAAAAGGAGGAAGTTAAAAACATATCTTGCAAAGAGAAAAGTGGATATTGTTCTTCTACAAGAAACAAAGAAGTCTAGAATTGATTCTGTCATGGTTCGGTCTATGTGGCCTGGGGATAATTTTGAATTTATGGCAGTTGATGCGATGGGAAGGGCTGGAGGTCTGCTTTGCATTTGGAACCCGGAGGTGTTTCAATTGAAGGGCTGTGGTAGTAATCGCAATTTCATCTTGCTTTCAGGTACTCTATTTTCTAGCTTCGAATGTGTTATAATTAATGTTTACGGTCCTAATGAGGTGTCCAGAAGAAAACAACTTTGGGACTCTTTGGTCAGATTGAAATCTAGTTTTTTGGGGCCATGGTACATGGGGGTGATTTTAATGAAATTAAGAGTATTTCAGAAAGAACTGGGTGCTCAAGGAGGGATAGAGGGATGAAAGACTTCAACAACATGATTGAGCAACTCGAGCTGATAGATATGCCTATGCTTGGGAGAAAGTTTACCTGGTGTAATTCTCAAGCTAGTGAGAAATGGAGTAGAATTGATCAATTTTTGCTTTCTCATGATTGGGTTCAGAATTTTAATTTCAAATTGTGGGGTCTTCCTAGAATGTGGTCTGATCACTGCCCTATCATCTTAATGGAGGATGATAGGGACTGGGGGCCCAAGCCTTTTAGATTTCTCAATGCCTGGCTTTTACATCCTAATTTCCTAGCTTTCGTTAAGCAAAGTTGGTCAGATTCTGTAGTGGAAGGCTGGGCAGGGTATAAGTGTCTTATGAAGTTCAAAGCCCTGAAACTTGCATTAAAACAGTGGAATGTAGCGGTGTTTGGAAAGATTGAGTCAAAGCTAAAGAGTGCTGAAGACGAGGCCCATAACCTTGATTTGTTAGCTGAGGAGAGACCTCTTCTTGAAGTAGAAATGTTCAGGCGTAAGGAGGTCAGAGGTGAAGCTTGGAGATTAAGTAAAATGTTGGAATGGATCTGGTTTCAAAAATCTAGAGTGAATTGGGCAACTAAAGGGGATAAAAATACAAGGTACTTTCACATGTTGGCTTGCAATAGAAGCAGCCGAAATTCTCTCTGCTCATTATTAGTTAATGGTGTAATGGTTGAGGAACCTATGGATCTGAGGGCTGAAGTTCAGGCACACTTTATGAGGCTTTTTTCTGAAGCTTGGGAAGTTAGACCCAAACTGTGTGGCCCATTTCCGAGTATTGATGGAGCTCAAGCTGTGGAACAATTGGAGGCAGAATTCCTAGAGGAGGAAATCAAATCTGTTATAAGGAGTTGTGATGGTAATAAGGCCCCTGGGCCTGATGGGTTTAACATGTCATTCTTTAAGAAATGCTGGAAAATAGTGAGAATGGATATGCTTCAGTTTATGAGGGAATTCCATCAAAATGCAAGTCTGGTTGGGGGGATCAATAGCTCTTTTATAGCCCTAATTCCCAAAGTTCAAAGTCCTTCGTGCTTGAATGAATATCGGCCTATCAGTCTAATTGGCTCCCTGTACAAATTATTAGCCAAAGTGCTCGCTAATGGAATGAAACAAGTGATGCCTAAGATTATCAGTGAGGTTCAGTCAGCTTTTTTGGGAGGTAGGAATATTTTGGATGGGGTTCTGATAGCGAATGAGATAGTTGATGGCTGGCGAAAATCTAATAAAAAAGGCTTGGTGCTTAAATTGGATTTTGAAAAGGCCTATGACTCCATCAATTGGGAGTTTTTATTTGATATGCTCTCCAAGTTTGGCTTTGGAACTCGCTGGGTCCGCTGGATGAAAGCGTGTGTCTCCTCGGCCAAGATTTCTGTTTTGGTTAATGGGTCATCAACCCCTGAGTTTTGCCCCCAAAGAGGCCTTAGGCAGGGTGATTCGCTGTCACCATTTCTCTTCAATATTGTCGCAGAGGGCCTCAACATTTTGCTAAGTAGAGCCAAGGAGTTGAACATCATAAAAGGGGCAGCGGTGGGTTCAAATGGGTTAAGAGTAACGCATTTGCAATTTGCGGATGACACAATTTTGTTCTGTGAAGCTAATAGGAGAGAGGTGAGTAACATTAAAAGCATCTTAAGATGCTTTGAGATTTGCTCAGGCTTGAAAATTAACTACCATAAGAGCATTATCTGTGGCATTGGGGTGGATGATGGGTTGGTGCATGAGTTTGCTGCTAGCCTAAATTGCCTTCATCAAAAATTGCCTATCAAATATTTGGGGCTTCCTTTGGGGGCCAATCCAAGTAGGAGAAGCACTTGGAAACCCGTTCTTGACAAGTTTAAGCAGAAATTGGCTTCCTGGAAGAGAAGGCTTCTATCTTTTGCTGGGCGCTTAACTCTAATTAAATCTGTAATGTCCAATTTGCAGATCTACTATCTATCACTGTTTAGGATTCCTTCTGGGGTGGCAAAGGAGATTGAGATAATGCAATCAGCTTTCTTGTGGGGTGGGTCAGATCTCAGAAGAAAAATTCACATGGTTCGATGGGAGGTGGTTACGAAGCATAAAAATCTAGGTGGTTTAGGCTTGAGGAAGTTGTCAACCTTCAATCAATGCCTCCTGTTGAAATGGTGGTGGCGGTTTGGTGCTGAGAATCAAACGCTTTGGAAAGAAGTGATCTGTCAGAAGTATGATGCTAGGGACGGAAGATGGTTCCCAAATACTGTACGCAGAGGTTCCAAAATTTGGTCGGATATCACCTCTGCCGTTGTGTCCAATTCCGAGCTACATAGCTTCTATATCAATAACTCTCATATCGTTCTAAGGGATGGGAGGAGAATTCAATTCTGGAGGGATAAGTGGGTTGGCAATGTGTGTTTGATGGATGAACTCCCACGTCTTTTTTCTTTATCTACTGATAAAAATGGTGTGGTAAAGGATTTCCTCGAGCAAACGGTCAGTGGTTAGTGGATGGTCCATGAAGTTCAGAAGATCCTTGCTGGTCTGGGAAGAGGAAGAAGTTCAAAGACTATTCCAGTTGCTTCGCAATGCTCCAGCTTTTTGCAACAACAAACCAGATGAGTTAATATGGAGGGCAGATCCTTCTGAGGTATTTACTGTTGCCTCAGCCTACAATTGGAGTGAATCATTGTTGGGGACTGTAAAGGCAATGGCGGACTCAATCTGGAACAATTTCGCAGCTCCTAAAGTGCAATTCTTTGGATGGTTGGCTTGGCTCGGCAAGGTCAAAACCTCTAGCTTTCTCCATAGACTTGGGATCTTAGATGGCAACGCTAATCTTGCCTGTGTTTTTTGCCATAATGAGACTGAAACAGTAGAGCACATTCTACTCTTTTGCCCTTTTGTATGGCTGGTGTGGTCCAATCTTATACGATGGTGGGGTGTGCAGTGGGTAATTCCAGGTTCGGTGAATGGTCTGCTGCAGTGGTGGGTTGGTTGTCGAATGAAAAAGCTGGAAAAGAAAATCTGGATGGTTCTTCCTCTGGCCATCCTTTGGTCCACTTGGAAGCATAGAAACGATTGCATTTTTAATGGATCTCATCCTAATTTGGAGGATTTGTGTGAAATAGTGAAGGTGAGAGTAGCCATGTGGCTCAAAGCGTCGCCAATCCAGGTGGAGTACTCTATAAATGACTTGGTCCTTAACCTGCCACAGGTCAAGCATTGTATCAGGACTGGAGGGTGAGCATGCTGGTTTTGTCTGTCATGTTCCTAGTGTACTACAGCACTCCAGATCTGGCTGGTTTTATGGTGATCTGCTGTGTTTCTGCACTAGGATGGCCTTCAATACTTGCTGGTTTGTCTGTTGGGCTCTGCTGGTTTGTCATGATCGGCTGCTGCTATTGTTCTGTTAATTTTATATAGTCTGTAGCCAGAGCTTTGCAATCCATAGTGGCTTCAAATTCATGGCTGCTTTGTGGTAGTGTGAGCTTAGGTGAGCATGACTGCACTAGGTGGTCTGTCTACTGCAAATGCTCTGCTAATGGACCTCATGATCTGCTGCTGCTAATGGCTTCAATATGTTAAGGTGACTTTGCCAACTCTCAAGAGTTTGAAGGAATGTATGGTAAACTGAGAGTTACCACAGAGACGTCTGCTCTGGCTGTGCAAATTCTGGTGCCTGCTCATTCATGGCTGCTTTGTGGTAGTGTGAGCTTAGGTGAGCATGGCTGCACTAGGTGGTCTGTCTACTGCAAATGCTCTGCTAATGGACCTCATGATCTGCTGCTGCTAATGGCTTCAATATGTTAAGGTGATTTTGCCAACTCTCAAGAGTTTGAAGGAATGTATGGTAAACTGAGAGTTACCACAAACATGTTTGCTCTGGCTGTGCAAATTCTAGTGTCTGCTCTGGCTGTGGTTTGGATTCTGTTACACTGTATGATGCTGCTGCTGTGTTCATTCTACCCTGCTGTGGAGCTGGTCTGACTGTGTTTATGCTCTCTAGGCTGCTGTGTTTATGCTCCCTAGACTGCGAGTGTTTTACTTGTTTTATTTCTGCTCTGTACGTTGGTTACTCACCAACTTGGAGCTTGGAGTTGGTGCTAGCAAATGATTTGGTGTGCATCTAGGTGCCAACCTAGTTGAGATCTTAATGTTTCACTTTGATGCTCTTTGCACCCTCCTTTTTATTGTTGTACGTTATCATACTTTGTATGTTTTCTTCATCAATAAATCTTCTTTTTGCTGATCAAAAAAAAACAAGTGAAATTAATTGCAAAAATATAGTGCAAGTGGAGTATCTGTTCTAGCGCAAATAAGGCCAAAGTTTTCACTTGCAACAAAGCACAAGAACATTTGCATCTCCATACTCACTGATTTACAAATCTCCCAAATTTTCTTCCTTAGTCATTGTCCTTCAAAACTGCTCATATGGAAATGGGCAGCATCTTTAAAAACAAAAAGGAACTCAACATTTGCAATTGCAACCAATATTTTAGTTATCCATTCAACAATATTCTCAAGCAACTCTTGTACAAGCATGACATGATACTACCACCAAATTAGAGGTAGTGCTTGCTTTTAAATTTGAAGTGAGCTTCAAATGCCGGTAGGCAAGTCACTACTACAAAAATAGTTAAAGATCATACTTTGACAAAAAAAAAAAATATCTTACTTTTTGGAAGTGTGATAAAAAAAATTAGGTTGATATTTTAATCACACTTAATTTGATTGAGTATAATAATATTCATTTTTTATGTCCTTTTCAATTAAGTGTGATTATATATATATATATATTTTTTTTTTTTTTAATCACACATTCTAATTGAAGTGTGATTATATATACACTACTACTTTTTAAATAAGTGTGATTAGATATATATTTTTTAATCACACATTTTAATTAAAGTGTGATTATTTATATATTTTTTAATCACACCTTCTAATTAAAATGTGATTATATATACACTACTACTTTTTAATCACACTTTTTAAATAAGTGTGATTATATATATATTTTTTAATCACACATTCTAATTAAAGTGTGATTATTTATATATTTTTTAATCACACATTCTAATTAAAGTGTGATTATATATACACTACTACTTTTTAATCACACTTTTTAAATAAGTATGATTATATATATTTTTTTTAATCACACATTCTAATTAAAGTGTGATTATTTATATATTTTTTAATCACACCTTCTAATTAAAGTGTGATTATATATACATTACTACTTTTTAATCACACTCCACTACAAGAAAAAACATATTTGGCGACTAAAAAAGCACATTTGGTCGCTGAAAGTATAGGTTTTGGCGACTAAAAAAGCATTAGTAGCCAAAAGTAAAGATTTTTGGCGACTAAAAAAATTTAGTAGCCAAAAGTATAAGTTTTGGCGACTAAAAATCTGTTTGGTTACCTATATATAGCTTTTACCGACCAAAAAAATTTTAGTAGCCAAAAGTAAGGTTTTTTGGCGACTAAAAAAAATTAGCAACCAAAAGTGAGGTATTGGGTGACTAAAAAGATGTTTGGTCGCCAAAAGTGAGGCTTTTACCGACTAAAAAAATTTTAGTAGCCAAAAGTGAGATTTTTTTGTGACTAAAAAAAATTTAGTAGCCAAAACTGAGGCATTGGGCGACTAAAAAGATGTTTAGTAGCCAAAAGTATAGAATTGGCAACTAAAATTATGTTTAGTCGCCAAAAGTGGTCTCTTTTTTTTCTAGTAAATAATTTATTTTTACATAAATTATGTTCAATAAAAAATAATTATCCTTATATATATACTTTTATATTAATATGGGTCCATGTACTATATAAATAATATATGTTGCATATATAATCATATGGTGTTATAGAGGTGTAGTGGAAAAAGTGTGTTCTATAAGGTTTATAGTGTGAGAGAGTTGATGGTTCAAATCTCCACAAGTGCAAATGAAAAGTTAGTGAGCGTAAATTTTTTTTTTTCACGAATGAGCTTTTGGCGACTAAAAGGTTTGATCTAAATGTTATTAATCACACTTAAAAGGTGTGATCTAAATATTTTTAATCACACTTAAAAGATGTAATCTAAATGTTATTAATCACACTTAAAATGTGTGATTAAAAATGACCCCTTTTAATCACACTCTCAAAGATCACATTTTAATAAAACTTAAAAGATGTGATTAAATAACATACATCACACAAAAAAAGTGTGATCTTTATCTGTTTTTGTAGTAGTGAGTATAGTGTTTTTTTTAGCTATGATCAAGATCAAGATAAAGACAACTTAGCCAACTTGATAATTTGCCATTATCGCCACAAAGAAGAGCTTTCACAATTTTCTTACACCATAGAAAAGATTGAATCAAAGATTAAGGTTGCGTTTGGTAAAGTTTTGTAAATATGATTTGAGAGTATGAGTAGTATTTTGAGTTTATGAATTGTGGAATTATGATTTGAATGTAGAAAATTTGTTTGGTTATATTTTTTGAATAGAATGTTGAATTGAGTTTTGAATTGAGTGTGGAATTGAGTTTTAAAAGTTTGATTTGACATGTGAAATAAGAAAATTTGTTTGGTTATGAGTTTTGAAAAGAGTTTTCAAAACTTAATTCAAATTATTATAACTCATAACAAAACACACTACTTTCACACTATTGAAAATTCTGATCAACACTCATAACCAAACTCTTTTTAAAATTCAATTAACAAAATTTATTATTAACAAAAAATAACATTAATCAATTTTTTAATTGAAAATACTACAAACGAAATACTTTTTTTTCAAAATAAATATTCAAAAAATTTGAATCATAAATATTTAAATAATTTAAATAATCTAAAAAATTTAATAAGTAAAAAATTTAAATAAATATTTAAAAAATTTAAATCGTAAAAATTTAAATAATTTAAATATTCAAAAAATTTAAATAATTTAAAATGTTAATATTTTAAATTTAAAAACAACTCTACACTCAAATCGTAACCAAACACATAAATCAAAACTCAATTGAGAAATTATTTTTAAAACTCATAACCAAACACGTAATTCGAAACTCCATACTACTTTCACAACTCTACACTCAAATTGTAACCAAATACATAATAAAAAATTCAAATATTTAAAAATATTTTTATAAAATAGAGTATGAATTTATTTTTATAAAATATTTTAAAATTTAAAAAATTAAAATCATAATATTTTGAAATTAAAATATTTAAAAATATTCAAAAAATTAAAAAATTAAAACAAATCGTATCATATTTAAAATCTTAACAAAATTAAAATATTGATTTGAATTGAGTTTTGAAAAGTGTTTTGAATTATGTGTTTGGTTATGAGTTTTGAAAAGTGATGATTATGTTTTGAATTGAGTTTTGAGAAATTTGTGTAGAATTATGATTTGAAAACTCAAAACAAACAACACACTCAAATCAATAGATGAAACTATAATTTCAATTGCTTACCAAACAGAGCCTAAGAAGTTTCAAACTTTCTATTACATATCTATTGGAACTAGTATTTAAGTGTTTTTCTGCTTGGGCTGTATGAGGTAGAATTCTCATACACAATTCTAAGAGGGGGAGTCTAACCTATCTCAAATAAAGAAGTGTGAACATACAGTGCTCATCAAAGCTGCAGCAATGCTTTCTCAGAGCTTGACTTCCACATCAACCGCGGCAGGAAGGTCAAGCTGCATCAAGGAATCAATCATTTGGGCAGTCAGGTATAGAATATCAATGAGGCGCTGATGAGTTCTGATCTCAAAATGGAGCCTGGCATCTTTGTGGACATGTGGAGATTTAAGTACACAATAAATTCGCTTCTTGGTTGGTAACGGCACAGGACCCATGGTGTTTGCACTGGTAGTCCTTGCAACATCCGTTATTTGCTTGCATGAATCCTCCATCAATCTCACCCAATATGACCTAAGTTTAATCCTAATTTTCTGCTTCGGTGCCATCTGAGAATTGGCAAAAAACATAATAAGATGACCGGAATATCACTAAAACTACTGAATATTAAGCAAAAATATAAGATATATCTAATCGAAAATTCAGTTTCATTTAGTCTTGAACGATTTACATAGCCTTCCAAGATATTTGACTAAACAGATTGCCATCAAAAGCTTAAATTAAACAATTGACACTTATCCAGACTTTTTTAATGACTAGTTATTCTTTTTCAAAAGATTATCATGTCGGGTTTGTGGAGCCTAATTAGTATTGTACACCTCACCATGAAGTTGTGAATCCAACTTGGCAGTGAGTTGCGCGGAGGGGTTGCAGGTGGCAGCCAGCCCGAAGGTGGGAGTTTGGGGGCTGTGAACCCTAACATATACATTGTTGTTTAAACAAGCAGCCAATTTGTAATCTTTTCTTTTCTTTTTTCAATATAGTGAAACTAGCGTGAGCCAATCTTGCCAAACACTATATCTCTATATGTCTTGCTTTTTTTTATTTGTAATTGATTCTTCTTGCTATTGTGTATTTGGTTAATTCCTCAACATATCACCATTCTTCTATTCTTATCAAATGTAAAAACATATGCAATCTATTTTTCATAAAATTTGAGAGACCAATGTCATTTATTAGAGCAAGAATCAGAGTCCCAGTGCAAATGGTTGTGAAGCTTATACCACCCAAATGGTTGTTTTGGGCTTTATTTGTACATAAAAACATAATGTCATTTCTTCCTTTCAATTTTTCTCAGCAACCAAACAGAGCATGAAGGGTGAAAAGATTACCTTCTCAGCAATCGGCCCCAAATACTGAGCGGTGACGAACCAGGATCCACCGATCCTCCAACCTGAACATCCCCAGATTAACATTAATCTCCTCAAATTCAGAGAAACATAGTATTTCGTGACACTAAGGCCAAGTTTGGCAAGATGCTAAAAAGTCAAAAAGTTACTCAAAAAGTTAAAAAGTTATCACTATTCATCAAAAGTCAAAAATTACGACTGCACAACTCTCAATTCTAATTTTCCCCTATACATTAATTTATACAATTTTTTAATACATATTTTTCCAAAAAAGTCAAAAAATTAACCCAAACATCCGTACTTTTTTTCTCAATTTTTTAGTCTAAAAAAATATAAAAAATACACTTATTTGGGACACTCCAAACATCTCCTAAATTAGCAGAATTACAAACCCCAGTCATAGCAGAGTCAGGACCATCCAAGGTTTCTTGGGAATCCAAAACTTCAGGTGCAGCAAAAACCCTAATTTATATCGAGAGGGTTTTAGGAATCAGGATCCCCTCTTGTATTCCCTCATTGTATTTTCTACTTATAAGTCTATTGATCCCACTTTTAGGCCTAATTTTGATAATCCGAACCGTTTCATATTTTAAGATTTTTTTAGTATATCATAACTGTAAAAAATCAAGTTAATCGGATATCAGAAAGCATGTGTTCGGAAAACTGTTTATTAAATTCTTTAAAAAAATAGTTTTTAATTCGAGTTTTCCGAACACATCCTTTCTGATATCCGATCAAATTTATTTTTTACAGGTATGATATGCTGAACAAATCTTAAAATATGAATAGTTCGGATTATCAAAATTGGGCCTAAAAGTGGGCCCAATGGGCTTGCAAGTAGGAAATGTAAGGAGGGGATCCTGATTCAGGTCTTCGGGCTTGAGACCCCACAGGGTTGGAATTAGGATCCCCTCCTTGCATTATTTCCTACTTGCAGGGCCACTGGGCTCACTTTTAGGCCCAAGTTTGACAATCCGAACAGTTTATATTTTAAGATTTGTTCAATATATCATACCTTTAAAAAGTTAAGTTGATCGGATTTCAGAAAGTATGTGTTCAGAAAAATCAAACTGAAAACTATTTTTTTAAAGAATTTAATAAACAGTTTTCCAAACACATACTTTCTTATATCCGATCAACTTGATTTTTTTACAGGTATGATATACTGAATAAATTTTAAAATATGAACGGTTCAGATTATCAAAATTGGGCCTAAAAGTGGGCCCGAAGGCCCTGCAAGTAGGAAATACAAGGAGAAAGTGCAAGGAGGGGATCTTGACTCGGTTGGAATTAGCTTGCTCTGGTATGCAATAGTTTCACAGTGTTGTCCAAATGTAAATTTATTTTTTCCCTATTTTAATAATTTTTAAAAAACGATATATTTGGACCAAAAATAATGTTTAGATAAATTATAAAATTAAAAAAAAACATATATCGAAAGTCTCACAAATTGGCCTGTTTGGTAACGTTTACGTTTTCAGTTTATATTTACAAAAATTTTATAAACTGGTTTTTGTTTATTTTTAAAAAAACATAAACTACAAACGCGTTTGATTTAGACAAAATGTTTAAAAAAATTTAAAAATATAAAAAAGAGTGAGAAATGACAAGTGGTAGCGGGTGGTTGGTGGAGACCAGTGGTGGCGGCGAAAGACGGTGGTGAAAAATGATGGCGGGTGGTGGTGGCGGAAGACAGCGGTCAAAAATGGTAGCGAGTGGATGGTGGTGGTGGTGGCGGGTGGTAGGTGGTGGTGGCGGCGGGTGGTAGGTGGTGGTGGCAGGTAAGTGGCGGGTAGGTGGCGGGTGGTGGTAGTGATGGGTGGGTGGGTGACGGTGACGGGTGGTAGCGAGTGGGTGGTGGTGGTAGTAGGTGGTGGTGGCAGGTGGGTGGCAGGTGGATGGTGGTAGATGGTGGTGGCAGGTGGGTGGTGAGTGGTGGTGGCGGGCAGGTGGCGGGTGGTGGTGGCGAGCGGTGGATGGTAGTGGCAGGTGGGTGGTGGTGGTGGTGGTGGTAGCGAGGAGTGGGTGGTGGTGGTAAGTGGGTGACAGGTGGGTGGTCGGTGGTAGTGGTAGGTAGGTGTGAATGGGGTGGTGGTGGTGGTGTGGCGGATGTGGTGGTGGTAGGTGGTGGTGGTGGTGGGTGAGTGGGTGATAGTGGCGGGTGGTAATTAGTGGGTGGTGGTGGCAGGTGGGTGGTGGGTAATGGTGGTGGTGGTGGTGGGTAGTGGTGGCGAGTGGCTGGTGGTAGATGGTGGTGGCGGCGGGTAGGTGGCGGGTGGTGGTGGCGGTGGATGGTAGTGGCGAGTGGTGGCAGATGGGTGGTGGTGGTGGTGGTGAGTGGGTGGCAGGTAGGTGGTGGTGGTGGTGGGTGGTGGTGGCGGGTGGTGGTGGCAAGTGGGCAGTGAGTGGTAGTGGCAGGTGGTAGTGGCAGGTGGTGGGTGGTGGTGGCGGAAGACAGTGGTGAAAAATGGTGGCGGGTGGTGGTTAGTGTTGGGTGGTAAAAAAAAAAAAACTCAAAACTCAAAACGTAAACTCATTTTTTAAGTTTACATTTTTTTTGCCAAATTTATAAACTGAGACCATTGATTTATAAATAAAAAATTTACCAAACAAGTTTTTATTTGAGTTTTTTAAATTTTTGTAAATATAAACTAAAAACTGAAAACGTAAGTGTTACCAAACAGCACCAATATAATACATTTGATTTTTTTTTAAAATTTAATTTATTGAGTAATACTTTATCCTATTTTTATTAATAATTTATCAATCGTGTATATGAAATTAATGTTGTTATCTAATTTATATTTTCACTTTTATGCTTACACACCCTATGCATTATTTCTGTTTAATTAGGAGGTTGTGTAATGATACCAAACAGTTGGTATTTATTATATTTTTTTCTCTAAATTTAAGAGTGGTTAATGTAGTTTACTATAAAAATAAAAAAATAAAATGAATATTTTATGTTTTGTTAGGTCTAGAAAATATTTTTTTAACAAAAACGCTACATACTCTAATTT
Organism: Camellia lanceoleosa; assembly: GCA_025200525.1. Lineage (NCBI taxonomy): Eukaryota > Viridiplantae > Streptophyta > Magnoliopsida > Ericales > Theaceae > Camellia > Camellia lanceoleosa. Next base: position 178,655,393 of record CM045764.1, on the reverse strand, counting down.
TTTTATTAAATACTCACAAGGGTATAGTATGTCTCACACTCATATAAGTGTGGTAGAAAACTTTATATTCTTAACATTTCTTTTTCTTTTTTTAATGGTGGTGATTAGGTTAGCATGTCTCACAAAATATTTTCTAGTCAAAATAAGTATTTTTTTCACATTTGATTTTTGTCATATATACAGAAAAAAATATTTAAAAATATGTTTTTTGCTTAAATAAATAAAATGTATCTAAAATTCAAGAAGAAAAATCTCACTAGATTCAATGCAGCACTAAAATTTTAAATATATGTATAAGAATTTGGACAAATTTCATTTACAGTTTCTATAATTTATTTATTATGTTAATTTAATTTTTATAATTTGTATAACTTGAATTTTATTTTTAAAATTTTCATGATATGTTAATTTAGTGCAATTGATAAATTCGGTTTAGAAATTAGATTGAAATAAAGAGACAACATATTTTATTCACTCTTTTCAAAACTATTAAGGACGTGACATATAATTTAAAATCACTCATTCTCTTTTAAATGCATCATTTTACTCTTGGTTTCTGTCTATTTTTTAACGGGATATTATTATAGTCTAAATTTATAAATTGTAAAAAATTAAAAATAAAATTGATACAAATTACAAGAATGATGGATATAATTTGCCCAAGAATATAGTGAACATTGAAACTTAACAAATAAGACACAGAATCAATCTCGTGTTCCTGTAGAGAGAGATTCATACAGATTTTTAGACTTGTTGAGTAGAATGTTAAAAGTAAACTCATACAGATATGAATGTAATTACAAAACATTTTGAGAGTAATGCATGTTTCATGCTTTTGAGGAGGACCCTGCTACTAATTGTGCTCACCCCTGCATGTTTTTATCACAGAACAGAGTGACTTTTCACCTCCCCCACAAACACAGCTGAAGTGAAGAACCATAACCGTTATATAACTATTTTTATATAATATATAAAAAGGGTTTAACTTTTTTTTAAGTTGTCATCTCAATTTGAGAGAGCAATGCCAACTTGAGAGAGCATTTGAACTTGGTAAACGGGTTTTGATCAGAACCGTTCAAATTTTTAGACTTGTTGAGTAGAATGTTGATGCAAAAAATTAAGATGATTGAACATTAATAGCTATATGTTTGAAACATATTTGTTTTAAAAAAATGGATCACAAATATGATTTCAAGAATAACCATCTATTTTTTATAATACAAATTTGGTTCAAACATATAACTACTGATATCCGATTATTTTGATTTTTTGCATGAATATTTTATTCAACGAGTTCTAAAAAGTGAACGGTTCGAATCATCGAAATATGACCTGTAGTGGGCTCCACAAGCCCTTTAAATTCTCTCATGTTGAGAAGTTAACATGAGAGAAGCCTAATCCATATAAAACTGTATATCCATCTATTTATATAATAAAGCAAGACGGTTTTTGAAAATATGTAAAATGTATCAGAGATACATTTGATTTTAAAGGCTCAGATGAATCCTAAATTTATATTAATGGTTCATATTAATGATAGTTCCCGCCCAAACATTTTCTCCTAAGCTTCCCACTTACCCATGCCTCCCCACCATCCCTCTGTATCTTTCTCTCCCTCTATGTTTTCACCCACGTTTCTTCCCCCATTCCCTCTTTATCTCTCTCTCCCTCTCTGTTCTTCTTCTTTTCTCTTCATACCAACACTGCTCGCTTCTCCCTTCCCTCTTCGCTCGACTCACAAGGTAAGATGTCCTGGATTTTTGCCTTTCCCCTTCCCTCTCTGTTTCGATTTTTGATCTTTCTTTTTGTTTATATCTGTTCGACGCTTTGGTGCCTCATTTTTTTGGGCATCACACACATGAGTTGTATTCAATTGTTTTGGTGGCTTCAAGGTTCTGAAAATCGAACTCGCACTTGTAACTCTCCCTCTCGCTGCCCTCGAACTCGACTCACAAGGTAATATCGATTTCTGCCTCTCCCCTACTCTCTCTGTTTCGATTTCTAATCTTTCTTTTTGTTTATATCTATTCGACGCTTTGGTGCCTCATTTTTTGGGCATCACACACATTTTTATCTCCCTAGATCATTTGATTCATGGCATAGTGATCTGTAACCCTCATATTCCCAACTAATTAAGGCCAAATTGTGCAACATTGAGGCTGTTAATTAGGATCTCTTAACTTTACTTGCTTGTCAAATAATATATTTTATGTCTGTTTAATGTCATTTAGGTTGTACCTAGTTGGAGTATAAAATGGGCAAAAATACAAAATTTGGAGAGAAAAGACTTTCCCGCATGTGCGTTGACTTTTTCCACACTTGCATTGAATTTTCCGCACGTGCGTTGACTTTTCTCGAAAAAACGGGCCCGATGTTTTAAACCTGTTTGAAAAACAGCAGAGTTATAAATAGAAAGAAAAAGGCTAGATTAGGGTTCTGAAATTAATTCCAAGAAAAGAGAGGCTAAGGTTTGGAGGAAAAAGAGGATTTTTAAGCTTTCAATCCAACTTTCATGGGGTCTTCCATCTTTTCTACTTCTTCACATTCCTTCATGGGTGGCTAAGCTCATCTTTTCTACGGTTTTGATGAAACCCTAGCCATGTAATAGGATTTTTCATATGCTTTGATTGTGATTCGGCTTGAATCAATGTATGGATACTTTAGAAGTTTATAATAATTATTATTTTCATCTCTTCAAATATTTTACTCTTTGTGAATGTTCAATGTTTTCCATACATTAGTTTTCTTTGTGTTTGTGTTCAAAGTACGAGACGAGTCATGCTACGAGAGACGGGTTGTGTTGCTACCGTAGTCTAGAGCAAACACCTCGTGCTACTCGGGATGACTCGTGCTTGAACGTTGAATGCAACAACCCTTTTGATCAATATTTCAAACTTGTAGTTGTGAAATATTGGGTATTTCAAACCGAATTGCAATTGATAGCCGATGTTTAATCTCATTTATATAGTTAGTGGTGAATTCTTTGTCCTAGGATTTTTCCTAAAAATTAATATCTCAAACCCTAATTTTAATTATCAATTTAATTTCTTAATTTCATTTAATTCCTTTTTAGTCATAAAATCTCTGATTAAGGCCGAATTGTACATCATTGAGGCCGTTAATTAGAATCTTTTAACTTCACCTGTTGGTCAAACTGTATACTTTATGTGTGTTGAGTGTCAATCAGGATGTACATCGTCGGAGCATAAAACGGGCAAAAATACAGAATTTGGAGAGAGTTGACTTTCTCGCATGTGCGTTGACTTTTTCGCACGTGCGTTGACTTTTTCTGGGAAAGTCAGCCCGACATTTTAAACCTGTTTGGACGAGATTTAAAGTATAAAAAGGCAAGGAAAAGGCTTTTTTAGGGTTCTAAATTTGTTTTGACCTAAAGAGAGAGGCTAGGGTTTGGAAAATAGAAAGGAACAAGAAGCTTTAAGGATGTCTCCCATGGTGGTTCCTTCTCCATCTACCTCCTTCCACTCCTCCATGAGTGGCTAGTCTCCTTTTCTAGGATTTTGATGAAACCCTAGCCATGTAATTATTTAGTTTTCTTTTTGATTTTTAATTATGTAAAGGTTTGAACATTTGTATAGTGATTTAGAAGTTTCTTTTATAAATTTTTCATTATTTCTTCGAATATTTGACTTTCTGTGATTGTTGAATGTTATCCGTACATGAGTTTTCTATTCCTTCACATTCAAGGTATGAGACAAACCATACTACGAGGAACGAGTCGTATCACTACCCTAGTTTAGAGTGAACGATTCGTATTACTTGAGATGGTTCGTGCTCGTACATTGAACGTGATGATCTTCTTGTTAAATGCTTTGAGCTTATAGTTACGAAGCATTAATCTGTTCAAACCATAGCATAATTGATTTCAATTGGAAACCCTAATTACGTGACTAGTGGTGGACTCTTTGCCCTAGTTTTTTCCCCAATTCAGTAAACCCAATTTCATTTATTATTAATAATTTAATACCTTAGTTTAATTTATTCGTTATTAAATTAGGTTATGGTCATTCAATCTTTTTATCAAAATTAATTTAGGAATTTAACAATTAAATTAGTTTAATTTCACATTAGTCCATGTGGATCGATACCTGAACTTGCCATTATTCTAAAAGAATTTGGTGTAGTTTAGTATTTAATTTTGGTGTGTTCAACGACCCATCAAATTTTGGCGCCGTTGCCGGGGACTTCTGGCGAAATTAGTTAATTTAAAGTTACATTCTTATTTTCATTTTTAGTTTAGGATTTTATACTTTTGTGTTGCTAAGTGGGCAGAGCGTTTGAAATTGGAGCTATCACCGAAGTGCAAGCAGAGCGCAGCCGAGCTTTTTTTTTTTTTTTTTTAAAAAATCGCAGCACTAAAGTGAGCAAACAGAAGCAAACACTCACAAGCAAAGCACCAAAGTGCTAAAACGAAAGTCAAAGCTCAATTGGGGGTTGGAGACAACGTCTACACATCAAGCACCCGCAAGACGAGTAAAGCGTTTTCATTAAACCGCTGTGAGTATTTCTCCTTTAGCATTCTGCTTTCGTAACTTAGTGTACCGAGTCGAACTTTTTGTGTGTGTATGGGTAGTGTATGTACGGGCGTCGTTCTTGTCGCCCTGAATTGTGGAGTTTGGACCTTGAACTAGAAAGGACCCTTAGGAGACTTACGGCCTCTGCCCGTGTTCCTAGGCTTTCATATTCATATTCATACATTAAGCCATTAGAGATGGCAAATCCTGATGTCCCGAATGTGCCCAACCGAACACTTAAGGATTATTTTACACCCACTGCATATACATCACCATCATGCATCCAATTACCCAACACCACTGCTACTCATTATGAGATTAAGTCCAGCACCATACAAATGCTCCCATCATTCCATGGACTAACTCATGATGACCCTTATAAACATTTGAATGAATTTCTGGAAATTTGCTCGACAGTGAGGATCCAAAATTTCACAAATGAGGCCTTAATGTTGCGATTGTTTCCATTCTCGTTAAAGATTGTTTCCATTCTCGTTAAAGGATAAAGCCAAACACTAGCTAAATTCTTTACATGCTAATTCAATCACAACTTGGGACCAATTACAGCAATGGTTCTTGGAGAAGTACTTTCCCATAGGTAAAACCAACCAACTTAGGCGAGCCATCACAAACTTTGCTCAAATTGATGGTGGGCAATTCCATGAGACGTGGGAAAAACTTCGAGACCTTCTCCAACAGTGTCCCCACCACCAAGTGCCTGATTGGAAACTTGTTCAAACATTCTATTATGGCTTAACTGAGCCGTACCGCCAAATGGTGGATTCGTCTTGTGGTGGGACATTCATGTCTAAAAATGATGCCAAGGCATGGCAATTGTTTGAGAACTTAAGTGATAATTCCCTTCACCATGCCTCCGCAGCTTGGCAAGTCCGGCAACCAGTAGTTGGAGCCCCGAAAAGAATGGGCATTTATGAGGTCGGGCAAAACCTAGAGTTAGCCCAACAAGTAGAGGCACTGTCCCACAAGATGGACCAATTATTAGCTACGAGACATGCCCCTACCCAGCAAGATCAGCCTCAATTTCATGAGGCATGTGTTATTTGTGCAAGCCCTGCTCATGACTTGAGTGAGTGCCCTTCGGCATCACAATTTCCGGAGTTAGTCCAAGAGCATGTGAATGAGGCTCAAGGATTCTCCAACCCAGGTAATGATCCATACTCCAACACATACAATTTGGGATGGAGAAATCACCCTAATTTCTCATGGAGACCCCCTTCACAAGGCACTTCTTACAATCCTCCACCACTATGGCAGAATTTCAATAATTTTGCCAACTAATCATCTTACCGACCACTGCAACCTTATAGACCCCCACAACCGTACCGGCAACCACAACCCCCGCCTGTTCCTCAGGGCAACTCTGCCTTTGAGACTCAGGTGTTGGAAGTTCTCTCAGAACTTAAGGGGTTAGCACCGATAGTTCACTCCCACACTCTCTCTATTGCCAAGCTAGAGACCCAATTAGGTCAAATGGCTAACAACATGAATCGGAGAGAGGAGGGAAAATTACCAAGTCAAACTGTGGCCAACCCTAAGGGACAATACGTGGCAGAGAGTTCGGATGGGAATGGAAAGCAACATGAGCAAGTGCATACGGTGGTTGCTTTAAGAAGTGGTAGGGAGTTAGAGCCTCAGTCAGTTGCGTCTGATGCAACTAGAGTTAGGAAGGGTGACCACGGTGGTACACCCAATGAGAGCAACGGTGAGGGGAAACATTTAAGAGGGATGACTTAGTCCTTAGCACTTCACTTGAGCCCAAGGCACTATATGTGCCTAAGGCTCCCTTTCCCCAATGCCTTGATACACCGTCCCCTTTTAATAAGAATGCGGCATCTATGGAGGCAATGATGGAGGTCTTTAAACAGGTAAAAATCAACCTCCCCCTGTTGGAGGCGATTAAGCAAGTACCCTTATATGCCAAATTTCTGAAGGACCTTTGTACGCAAAAGCGTAAATCTAGGACACATGTGTCCCAAAAGGTCCTACTCATGGAGCAAGTAAGCTCCATCTTGTTGAATGACACACCTCCTAAGCTTAAGGACCCGGGAGCCCCAACCATTGCATGCATTATAAGGGACCATTTCATTGATAGGGCCTTATTCGATTTAGGGTCGAGTGTCAATTTGTTGCCGTACTCTGTGTACGAGGAATTAGGGCTTGGAGAGTTGAAGCCCACTACTGTCACTCTTCAATTGGCTGACCGGTCCCTCAAAGTGCCACGTGGCATAATTGAGGATGTATTAGTGAAGGTTGATAGGTTTTACTTCCCTGTTGACTTTTTGGTGTTAGATATGGAACCGGTAGCCAGTTCTAGAAAACAAATCCCGGTGATCTTGGGTCGACCTTTCTTGGCTATGGCCAATGCATGCATTAATTGTCGGACCGGGGTTATGGAAGTTTCATTTGGTAACATGCAAGTGAAACTTAATATTTTCCAAGCATCCCAACAACCTCATGAGATAGAGAAGTGCTATTAGTGGATGTTGTGGATGAGATTGTGGAGGAGGCTTTGCCCTCCATTCTTGTAGAGGACCTTTTAGAGGCTTATCTAGCTCATTTTGGGTTTGAAAATTTTGATATTGATGGGTCAGTTGAGGAGGTGAATTTCTTGCTTAATTCTTCTTCTACACCGGATTTTCCTCCATGGAAAGCCGTGTTTGAGTCACTTCCTCCTCTGTCGAGAGAGCCTGCCATACCATCTTTGGTCACACCACCTACACTTGAGTTGAAGCCACTCCCGGCCACACTCAAGTATGCATTTTTAGGGCCCCAAGATACTTTACCGGTCATCATTGCATCTGACTTAACTGTAGAGCAGGAGAGTCAATTAATGAGTGTTCTCGTGGCACATCGGAGTGCTATAGGTTAGTCAGTGGCTAATTTGAAAGGGATAGATCCCTCCGTGTGCATGCATTATATACACCTAGAGGAGGACACCAAACCTTCTCGCGAAATGCAACGGAGACTGAATCCTAATATGAAAGAGGTGGTGAAGAAGGAGGTTTTGAAATGGTTGGATGCGGGTATCATATACCCTATCTCAGATAGCAAGTGGGTTAGTCCCACACAAGTGGTGCCCAAGAAATCGGGCATCACCGTTGTTGAAAATGAGGGAGGAGAGTTAGTCCCCACACGAACCACTACTGGGTGGCGAGTGTGCATTGATTATAGGAGACTAAATTCCTCAATTAGAAATGATCATTTTCCTTTACCCAGGGGTTTGATGGACCCATTTTACTATGATTGATAGATTGATTCCTTATTCTTTTTTCTTTCCCTTCAATGCTATTATGTTTTTCTTTGTTCTCGTTATGCTTTATTTGCGTCTAGGAGACTTTAAATCCTCTAAAGGTGTAATTCCTTTGGTGTTAGTCGTGCCCAAACGGCATCTGACGGTCTGGTATAGCCACCTAACCGTGTTTGTAGTGAGTTCCTAGGAGACCAACTGAGACGGTGGAAACTATAGTTCGAATGGCAAAGCCTAGAACACAAAGGTTTGGGATTTCAGAGACTAGAGTCTGGTTTAAATACCCAAGGGTGTGGAGATTGCTTCAAAACTATCTCGGCTTGAACTCTGTATGGCAGCCCCATAGGTTGAGGTAGCTTTATGCGCTTTGATTCTGGATACCGAATTAACCTAGTCTGTCACCCTGTTGGAGAATAGGGAAAGTTACAAACACAGTTAGGGAGAAAAGTAGTACCTGTGGTTTTCGCGTGAAGATTATACCTTTAGTGGGCATTCCGTTATTTTCTTATGTGCTATATTTATTTCGGATGCCAATTGAAGGTAGAAATGGTTAAGTATATTTGGGTTGTACTAGCTTGAAAGCTATAAACTACGCTGGGTTTTATTACTTGGGGGATTCTGAAGTAGCAACTTTATGCCATAACTCTGGTGCCTTTTGTTAGGTGCTGAGAGTTAGTTAAAAAAAAAAAAAATGCTTTCATGTTTATTTTCTTTGTTTAAAAAAAAAAAAAAGGGTTACACTTGTTCAATTTAAAAAAAAAAATTAAAAAAATTGTTGTTATACATGGTCAATTGTAAACAAATACAAATATAAGATATAAAAAAAAAAAAATGTGACTTTGAACAAATTGCCCCATGCTTTAAAAGCAGGTGCAGGCGGTGGAGCGCAATGACCAAGCCGCACGTGCAATTTGGGCCCCGCACGTGCGGGACGCCGATTTTCCAAAAATAAATAAATAAATAAATAAAATTCGCGAGGAGTTGAAATCGCCACACGTACGGCCTTGACCCCGCATGTAATGACCCCGAAATATACGCTGTAATTATTGGTAATTAATGACGCTTTAGTATGAATTAATTGGGAATTTTCTGTTGAATTAGAAAAAATATGTGTTGGAACTGCAACTTCGGGACTGAAATTGACGACCGTAACGGGTTCAGAAAATGAAATTGAGCACGCCTACGTGATACTGGGAATTTTGGGAACCATTCGAAACGATAAATTGATGGTGAAATTAAATGCGATTCGCTAAGTCCCGATTTGGCTCAAGTATTTGGCACAAATTAATTTATTTGCTATATATGACTTATGGATAAAGCTTATTGACTCTTGTTTGACTCAAACACAAAGAAAAGAAAATATCTAGGAAGAGGAGAGAGAATTATTGGGTGAGAAGGAGACCAAGGGAAGAAGATAGAAAGGGGAACTCAAGTTAAGCTTCCAAATTAAGCATTTAAGGTAAGGAACTTCCCTAATTTCTTGAGTAAGGTTGATTTCTACATGATTCATGGCAAGTAAATGGAAGAAATCATGAATAATGAGAAGTATTATGTGGTGATTTTCACCTATGAAACATCTATGAGCATTTAGAGCATCATATCATGAATTTATACTTTAAATTATATTGTTCTTGCATGATTTCCATATTTGATGTAGAACTCATGGTTTTCTTACATGATTTTCATTTTGAAGGAGAACCTCCATGGTTTTGAAAACATGAAGCTTGTGAGTGCATGGTTTATGAAATTTATGGTTTAATCTTTTGGAAATTCATATGGGTTTGGTTTTAAGGTTTAAATCAAGTGTTCCTTAATGGTTTTGGCCTTGTTTTCATGAACTTGGAAGCTGATTTTGGTAAAAATGGAGCCCCGGTTTTGCAGAAAATGAAGTTGAGTTTTCTACCCAGATTTTCCTTTATCGCTCGGCGGATATCTGGCGCTTCGGCGGAGATTTCGCACTCCCAGTATTTTGTCGATTTGATCCGCTCGGCGGAGGTTCTTCGGCGGAGACTGTTCTCTGAAAATCCAAACAGTGTTTTATAGCATGATTTTGGCATTCTCATTTCATTTTGAGCATCCTTAAGTTATAATTAAGATTTGGTAATGAAGTTATGAGAGTATGTGGACTTGTTTTGATATGTTAAAGAATCATGTTATCTTTGTTTATGTTCTGAGTCCATCTTGAAGACCGTATAATCGAACGGAAACTCTTTGTAAGTAACGTTTCCGTAAAGATACGTTGTTATGACTTATGTTTCAAAATGATATGTTTTTCTGTGAGCGAATGTCCTATTTGCAAATGTAGCATGGCATCCATAGATAGTCCTAAGTCATGGGGGCGGCATGAAAATGCGGTCCATGACCGATTCTGAGATCTCGTTAGTCACTTCATTGTGACGTCGTGTTTAATCGATATCCGGGCGATTACTCTACTGGGAAGACGTTCTGTTCTGTTATGTTCTATGGGGTATGCCATTATTATGTTCTGATACAATTGATTACGTTATGATGATTTGTTACGGATATATGACATGTGGAATTCGTTCACTAACCCTTTACTGTTATGTTACTTGCTGGGCTTTAGCTCATCCCCCGTATATATGTATTTTATAGGTGAGCAGTCGGGGAGCCAAGCCTAGGCGGAGTCCGTGTTCAGCCGCCGTTTTTGAAAGCCTACCTGAGTTGGTGCCCTGTGCTGGGCTAGGCCTGGAAGGCCGTATGTAGTTTGGTTTTGTATCAGTTGTGTATGTGGCTTGTGCCTATCTGTTTTGTACTTGAATTTTGGTTACATGTTTGTACATTGGTGGGTAAATAACTCATTTTTGGCATGTAATTATATGTTCATATTTATGCTCAGCTCTTTGGACTATTTATGTTTGGTTTATGCTTCCGCGAGCCCCTGTTATGTATGTTTTGTCTTGGAAGGCCTTTGGTAATCTAGGATTACTGGCCGGTCTCGTCACCGAACTTCTAGGGGCGGGTTCGGGGCGTGACACCGCACATGCGGGAAATTTGTGAGAATTGAAACTTGCCCACTGCTATTAAAGCAGTTGCGCCGCCAAGTGCGGTCAAATCTTCAATTAAAAAAAAATAAAAAAAATGTTAGGTTTTGTTTTATTTTTTTTATTATTTTAATTTCATTTTTAATTTATTTAAGTAAATAAATTTTAAATAAATACATAAATAAATTTTTAAAATAAATAAATATATATACAATTATTTTATTTATAATTTTTTATTAAAAAAAATTCAAATTTTATTTATTTATTTTATTTTTAATTTTCTATCATCTCTTCGAATAAAAAAAAAAAAAAAGAAAACCCTCAGAAATCATGCTACTAACAATAATCTTAATTTATTTTTTTTAATTTGCTATATTTGTTTAGTTTAAATTGCTTCGTAATTATTCTAGTTAGTTTAATTAGTTAGTAGATTTTGGTTTTATTTTTATTTTTATTATACTTGTATAGTTAGTGATGTTATTTTTATTTTTCTGCTATACTGTAATTGTTCATTTAATTAATAATTAGTTTAGTTTTTATATTATTTTATTTTATTTTATTTTATTTTCTTCTCTTCTATTAAATATATATATATATATATATATATCTAAAAAATATTATAAAAAAAAAAATCGGTTAGTTTAGGTTATTTTATTCTATACTTTAGTCTTTTTTGTAGTTCAGTTATTTTATAGTTTAGTTTAGTTTATAATTTAGTTAATTGAATTTAAGGTCATTTTTATTCATTTATTTAAATATTTTCATTTTTATGTACAAAAAAAAAACAAAACAAAACAAAACAAAACAAAAATTACGGTGTGTATGTGTTACTCTCTGCCTACCTGGATATGCACCTACAATTCTGGTAATATTCTCTCATTTCTCTTTACTTTTCCATTGAGGACAATGTCATATTCAAGTTGAGGGATGAGGGTTATATTTTCTTTTGTGCATTTCTATTTGGCTCATAATTCATACTTATACATGTTTCACTTGATTGCATTACTTCACTTAATGTGACTTTTTGCTAGTAAGGTGATGATATTTGCATATGTTAATTGGAGAGCATAGTAGACTTGTATGAAAAGGGTTTATTGGGTAGATACTTACATGCGATGTTTTCACGAGGAGAGTTGTTTGTGTTTGTGGTTTTAGTACACTTGTCATAAGTATGCCTTAATTCACATAAACACACTATCATAGCGGTGATCTTTTTATTATAATCCCTGGTGTACATCATTGATAATAGCTAGAGTTGCAGAAAAGAATAAATGAGGAGCCAAGAGTCTTAAAAAATAAATAAATAAATAAATGAAATAAAATAAAAAAAACAGTACTTGACTTGTTTGGGTTCGTAGCCTTTTTAACTCTAGTTATTAAACCCGTAGGGATGTCTCTACACCTAATGCCCTAAAACCGTCTGGTTTGGGAGTCATTGGCCCAAAACTTGCTACATGGGTTAATTAGAAAGCTTAAGGGACTTGGACATTGCACAGTTAAGGAAAAATAAAAAGAATGACTAGTTAGGATTCGTAGCCTTTTCAACTCGAGTTATTAAGCCCGTAGGGGTGTCTCTACATCTAATGCCCTAAAACCGTCTAGTTTTGGGTCATTGGTCCAAAACTTGTTACATGGGTTGATTAGAAAGCTTAATGGATCAGGACATTGTACAGTCATATAAAAACAAAAAACAAAAAACACTTTTGAGAATCTTGGCTGCAACAGGTTAGTTTTTCTGTATATGTTGGATGTTATTATAAGTTACACTGGGCTATTATAGTGGACATTTAACTAATATGGAGATTGCACTTTACACCAAGGGTACTCATAACTTGTCTATTAGCATGCACAAGTATAGGTAACTTTACTTTTGTATTATCTGAATTGTGGTTTTCACTCAATAGGTTCTTTCATGCTTGTCCATTGTGCCTTTAATAACTCATTATGTCTCAATATCACACTGTAGTGGCACATAAGTTGATTGTTAGGTGGAGTAGTGTGGTCAATTGTTGTTGAGTACATATGAATATGTTAATGTTTGTGGGTATCATTTCTGGAAACCCTTACGAGACTTTACCCGTCCACTTGGAGTAACCTTGTGGTTTAAAGACTTATTGCATATGCTAAATGCAATCGTTTTCCCACGAAAGAGGAAATAGATAGATTTTGTTTAATTTTATTTTATTTTACTTGCTTGAGGACTAGCAAGTTGTAAGTTGGGGGATGTGATTAAGGCCGAATTGTACATCATTGAGGCCGTTAATTAAAATCTTTTAACTTCACTTGTTGGTCAAACTATATACTTTATGTGTGTTGAGTGTCAATCAGGTTGTACATCGTCAGAGCATAAAACGGGCAAAAAGACAGAATTTGGAGAGAGTTGACTTTCCCGCACGTGCATTGACTTTTTCTGGGAAAGTAAGCCTGACATTTTAAACCTGTTTGGACAAGATTGGAAGTATAAAAAGGCAAGAAAAAGGCTTTTTTAGGGTTCTGAATTTGTTTTGACCTAAAGAGAGAGGCTAGGGTTTGGAAAAGAGAAAGGAACAAGAAGCTTTAAGGATGTCTCCCGTGGTGGTTCCTTCTCCATCTACCTCCTTCCACTCCTCCATGAGTGGCTAGTCTCCTTTTCTAGGGTTTTGATGAAACCCTAGCCATGTAATTATTTAGTTTTCTTTTTGATTTTTAATTACGTAAAGGTTTGAACATTTGTATGGTGATTTAGAAGTTTCTTTTATATATTTTTCATTATTTCTTCGAATATTTGACTTTCTGTGATTGTTGAATGTTATCTATACATGAGTTTTCTATTCCTTCACATTCAAGGTATGAGACGAACCATACTACGAGGAACGAGTCGTATCACTACCCTAGTTTAGAGTGAACGATTCGTATTACTTGAGATGGTTCGTGCTCGTACATTGAACGTGATGATCTTCTTGTTAAATGCTTTGAGCTTGTAGTTACGAAGCATTAATCTGTTCAAACCATAGCATAATTGATTTCAATTGGAAACCCTAATTACGTGGCTAGTGGTGGACTCTTTGCCCTAGTTTTTCTCCCAATTCAGTAAACCCAATTTCATTTATTATTAATAATTTAATACCTTAGTTTAATTTATTCGTTATTAAATTAGGTTATGGTCATTCAATCTTTTTATCAAAATTAATTTAGGAATTTAACAATTAAATTAGTTTAATTTCACATTAGTCCCTGTGGATAGATACCTGAACTTGCCATTATTCTAAAATAATTTGGTGTAGTTTAGTATTTAATTTTGGTGTGTTCAACGACCCATCAATCTCTCAATCTTTTTCATCAAAATAATTTAGGAATTTAGCGATTAAATTAGTCTAATTTCACAATTGTCCCTGTGGATCAATACCTGGACTTGCCATTATTCTAAAAGAATTTGGTATAATTTAGCGTTCATTTTTGGTGCGTGTAACGACCCATCAACAACCCTCCCTCCCGCTACTCTCAAACTCTCTCTCTTTGTCGGGCTGCGACTATTTTGGTATGCTGTGTCTATTCTAGTAATTATTTTAGGGTTTTGTTTATGGGTCATTTAGGTTGGGTATCGTCTCCCAAACCCATAAATTTTAGGGTTTTTAATCAATATAATACATTCCATTCTCCCAAACCCATAATTTTTTTTAATGTCTTTGAGAATCTTGATGAGTCTTTGCTCAAGTATTGTAAGCCTAATTTACTATTTTTTTGGTTGTGGATTTACTAAGCATCTGAAATTTTGTAATTCAGGTCATATTTGATTACGCCATGAACAGACCTGTAATAACCCGACCCTCATACGTGGTTCTAGTATCTTTTTAGTCCTTTATTCTGTGCTTTTAAACGCTTATTATGAAATCCTATGTGAAATTAAGTTTGAGTAAATGGATCTTATGATTAAAGACTTATATCTGTCTAATGAGAAAAGTATCTGTTACAATTAGAATGTCTGGATCAGGAATTGGGAGCCTTAGAGGCTTAATAATCTGAAATTGATCTTACATTTGAGGTCAGCGTAATTTTTAAGTAATAATAAGCATTTCTGTGAGATTTCAATTTGGGATGATTAAACAATTGACTTTCATCCTATTCACATTTTATATATATCTATGTACCAATGCTCTTTAAACACTTTGACTTAGAAGCTTCTTTGAAAAATATCTCCTGAGAGAAAAGATTAGAGAAGGGTTTGAGAAGTAGGGGGAGAAGATTATCAAGAAGGTTGGGAATTTGGGAGACTTAAGCTCAAGGTATAGAGTTTTCACCTTAATTAACTCCTCATCTTTTCTATTGGGATAGGAATTCCTTTTGTATTCATGTAAATTGAGGTTTGTGTTGTAGTGTGTATGTTACTTATAGAATTAAAGGGGTGTTTTCATCATGTAGTGGTAGTGTCAATTTGAACCATAAAAAGGAAATCATATACTATTTTTGATTCTACATGCTTGCACCCAATTATGTGGACATGTCCATGTGTGTGTATATGTTTATGTGTTTATGAAGTTAGAAATATCAAGAATTGAATTATGTTTGTGGGTTAAAAATCAATGATCTAGTTCCTACCTAGAGTGATATGTGGTTGTAAAACATATGTTTTAAACCTATTTGGAACCTTGTAAACACTTGCCAAAAATTGGGTTTTATTGGGAATTTCGGACTGAAATGGTATAGAATCGCCGCGTCGCGAGTCATGGCATGGGTGTGGGGACCGCGCCCGCGCGTCGAGAGTCATTAAATGCGTCTTGGGAAAATGGGAAATTTTGAGTTTGGCTACTGTCTAAAAAGCACGTGCGGGGCATCACTGCCGCACGTGCGGGGCATCACTGCCGCACGTGTGGCCCAAGCTGAAAAATATGGATTGCTCCGGTTTGCGTGCTGGACCCTCTAATATTGTCAGAATCTGTATTTGATATTGTTTTGATGTTTGTAAATTCAGTCGAAGTAAGGAGAATCAGGAAATGAAGTAGTAAGGAAAAGGGAATTAATTTGTGACTTTGTGTATGTGTAGGACACGCTTCGGGAGGAACAAGCGCTCTGCCACAATACTGTGAGTAATAATACAACGAGTGTACATTTATTTACCGTTAATACCTAAAGCTATTAACGTTCTGTTCTCCGTAAGTTACTACATTAACATGTATATTGATTGGAAATCGGTATGAATGTAAATGTTGAGGAAACTTTTATACGTCTGATATTTCTGGGCTAATGGCCGTTCTGATATTTCTGGGCCGATGGCCGTTCTGTATATCTGGGCCCAAGGCCATTCTCAAAGTAACACAGCATCAGATTAATCATATGAACTCTGTATTTATCTTTGTATTGTTATGTGATATAATTTAAGTTGTACATTGAACTGTTAAGTACTATTATTCACTGAGCTTGGCTCACTCTGTATTTTGTCTGATGCTGTAGGTAATCAACCGGGAGGTCAGTCCTAACCCCGATACCTGTCCCTATTTTGTCAACCTAAGTACGACCAGGCACTTGGAGAAGCCCATGCATTATAGTACAGTTTTGCTAGATTTTTGCTGGCTTGTACTCTAATTGTTGGTTAAGGTTGAATTGTGTATAATGTTTTGTTATATGCCCAATCTCGGGGCTGGACTTGTAACTGCATATGTATGTAACCAATTCTCAGGCGCATGTTCCTTATGCGTTTATTTACTGGATGTACTGTGTATGATCCTGGCATGATAGTAGTAGCTCAATGGATATAATTCTATGTCATTTTATGATATTAAATGCTTCCGTTCAGGCCCCATATTTTATATATATCAGGCTAAATGTTCATTTCTGCATAGGTCATGCCCAAACTTTTAGGGGCGGGTTTGGGGTGTGACAAGTGGTATCAGAGCACGAGTTGCTATCTCACACACGGATCCATTGAGCTTTAGGATGTCTAGAAAGATTTAGGCATCATGCATGACATTCTGAAAGTATATGAAAGATCGATAGCAACGTTAAATGTTTTCTGCTAACGCTAATGATTATGAACCGTGCCTATTGTATATCTTTTATGTATGCTGTAATTGATTGCCTTGTAGAATATGGTCAGAAGAATAACAGAAGACCCGAAAGATGCTACCTCGGCACGGTTGGACAGAATGGAAAGAATGATTATGGAAATGGCGGAGACCTTACGGCAACGACAACAGCAGCAACAACCACAACTGCCACTACCACCGGTACCCCCACCTGTAGTGCAAGATTTTCATGCTGAGGACCGAACCATTACACTCACAAAGGAGTTTAAAAAGATGAAACCTCCATCATTTAAAGGAGGAATCGAACCAATGAAAGCTGAGGCATGGGTGTTGGGAATAGAAAAATTGTTCGAAGTTTTTCCTTGTACCGAAGTCCAAAAGGTGCAACTTGCTGCTTTCACTCTTGAAGACGAAGCGCGGAGGTGGTGGATGCTTACAAGAACAGTGCACCAGGGGTTGACATGGGATAGATTCTTGGAGTTGTTTTATGACAAATATTTTCCCCAAAGTATGCGAGACAAGAAAGTGACTGAATTTGAAACACTTAGACAAGGAAATAAGACTGTTGCCGAGTATGAAGCTCAGTTTGCAGAACTAGCCTGGTTTGCACCTCATATGGTGGATACGGATTATAAAAAGGCACAAAAATTTGAAGGGGGATTACGGAGTGCTATCCTGGACAAAGTCAACATGTTAAAGCTACCCACCTATGTTGATGTATTGGAGAGGGCTATTATAGCAGAGTGAAACCTTGCTACTTAGAGTCGGATTTCTGAATGGAAAGGAAAGAGACAGAATAATCAGTGGTTAAAGGGGGCAACTACTCTACCCAACAAGAAGCAAAATTCAGGGATCTCTAACACTACCACTCCTACTCAAGATTCAACCCCTATGTGCTCGGAATGTGGAAGGAGACACCGTGGGATTTGTCACCGCTTGTCTGGAGCATGTTTTCGATGTGGCAAAGCGGGTCATTTGATAAGGAATTGTCCGCAACAGAATCAAAAAAATGGTAGTAAAGCTGCCACAAGTTCAGCCGGGTCTACACCAGCTCCTAACACCAAGTCAGCTGCTAAACCTGCTAACAATAAGGACACTGCGAGGCAAGGCAGGGTATTTGTGTTGGTTCCAGGAGATGTGTAGAATGCGGCAACAGTGGTGTCAGGTACATTTATTGTTCACGGTCACTCTGCTCATGTATTATTTAATTCTGGCTCTACCCATTCCTTTGTGTTAAAATTATTTGCGCAAAATTTAAATAAACCTAAGGATGAATTGTCTTATGAGTTATAAGCGATCCCGGTTTTCCCTTGTACTGTTTAATCGTACTCCGAACTTTGGTGCCGTGGAGTGGTGGTTGTATATCTTGTTGTCATCCTTTAATTCCTCATGTTTGAGTTTTAAGATGTGTTGGGCATGTTTCGAACAGGTAGATTGAGTTTTGATCTCTAGTGTTGTTGCCTGATTTTTATATAATGCGCTTCGGCGGGTCTTTGTCTTTCGGCGGAGTTCATTCTTTGGTGGTCCGCTTGAGCGGGTCCTTTTGCGCTCGAGCGGAGTTTCCACACTCTCAGCATTTTGTGCCTCTGCAAAACTTCTGCAGATGTGTTTTTCACGCTCGAGCGGATTTTCTCATGCTCGAGCAGGTCACGCTCGAGCGGGCCTATTGGCACTCGAGTGGGTAGTTCATTGTCTGTGAAAATACTGGGATGGGAGAATCTACGCTCGAGCGGACTGGTTTTCGCGCTCGAGCGGGTGTGTTTTGCAGTTGTGTCTTGGCGCCGGCGGTATTCTTCTTCGGTGATCAGTTTTGCTTGACGCTCGAGCGTCCTATTCTCCGCTCGAGTGGACCTGTTTGTATATCACTTCGGGATCTCACATTTTTAGGTCACTTTTCACTTTTCTTTCTCTCTCTTACTTTTTCAAAACTCCATTGGAGAGCTTCTCTCACTAAAAACCCACCTTCTCTCTAGGGATTGATCTAGTTAGAGTGTTCTCCTACCCTTTGGCCTTTACAAAAAGTATGGGATTTGTCTTGCTCTACATTTTGATCCGAAAAGTTTGGAGTTTGGAGCACTTTGAATTTCTTCATCTTCTCCGTTTGAGCCCTAACTTCGAAGTAGGGATAACTACTCAATCTTATGGTCTTTGACTTAAATTGTTGGTCATTTTGATAAAGTGTGTGTGATACCCCTGTTCCGTAATATGCTAATTGGTCCTTAATACGAATGTGATTATGTGTTTTGATATGATTTTGTGCACCATTATGCAAAAATATGTGGTTTTGAATTTCTATCTGTTCACGGTAGGAATATCTGTTTGATTTTTCCACTTCGGAAATTAAATTGAAGGCCTTATCGGCCACAGAACCCGAAATTGATTGCGCCATTATGGTTGGCATAATTTTTAGAGCCTACGGTGAAATTTAATTGGAAATTGATTCGGGTCAAATTAAATTGATTAAATTAGCGAGTTAGTACTCTATTGTTTGATATTAAAATAATATTATTAAAAGGGGCCTTTAACATGAGCACTACACACCCAATTTCTCTCCCTTGGCTTTATTTTGGCTGGTCATAAACACTAAGAAGAGGGAAGAGTCGACTAGAGGGAGAGAGGGTGAAGAAAAATTGAAGTTTGGCCTCAAAGCTTGGTGATCTTGAAGGCACACTCAAGAATCAACCATAGATTGTGGAAATTAAAGCTCCTTGGTGAGTAATCTTGTAAATTTAGAGTTGATTGATGATCAAGAACATGAACTTAATTGAGCATGATGAAATTGAATTAGTTTTTTTGAATTGAAGGCTAAATTGTGCATGCATGTAAGAAATTGTCTTAAATTTGCATGTTTGAGCTTGAAATACATGGTTCATGTAGAGTTTTGGTTAAAGCTCATGATGTAATCACCAATTGTATTATCTAAGTTGAGAATCATCACATGCATGTACCAATTATAAGGTTGAATGCATGACATTGTTATGTTGGTAATGAGTTTGGTGGAAAATGAGCCATGCATATGTTTGATTCATGAAATTAAGCTCCATGTTGATGTATTCTAGTGTTAGTACCATGTTAGTACAAATATATGTGAGATTGGAGCCATAGTATGCAAGAAAAATTGGTTGAATGTCGAAATTGAAGCTCAAGAACAAATCTGGGATTTGTAGAATTTTGACGTCCGCTCGAGCGGGGGAACTGCCGCTCAAGCGGGAAATACGTGCTCCCAGTATTTTCTTTCAGACATGACGTCCGCTCGAGTTGGGAAGTTGATGCTCGAGCGGGGAGCTATGTGGACAGGCCTTCCGCTCGAGCGGTGATTTGATGTAACCAGTACTTTTGCAGGCCTTAAGGGTCCGCTCGAGCGGGGAATCCCATACTCGAGCGGGGACCCTGTTTTCTGAAACTTTGAAAATGCATTCTGTGTTATGTTTTCCGTTGTCTTTCACTTCTAAGTACTCTTAGGCATGCATTGAGCATTGTAATTGAATTAAAGAGACAAGAATGAAGCCTAAAGAGGAATATGTGAATTAAAGAACGAATTGAATTGGTAGTGACCCTTTTGTGTTCATGGAATGTGTAGGGTCGAGTTACAGGGCAAACCAACCAACCAACCGATCACTGTAAGTAATATCTTCATAAGATATCTTAAATATGCTGTTGTCCTATTGTATATGTAAGTTATGTGAGTTCATTAGTTTAAATGACGGACAACGATTGATATAAATGATTGGGCCGAAGGCCAATTGATATAAATGATTGGGCCGAAGGCCGATTGATATGAATGTTGGGCCAAAGGCCGATTGATATGAATGATTGGGCCGAGGGCCGATTAATACGATTGATTGGGCCAAAGGCCGATTGATATGGGCCGAAGGCCGATTGATATGGACCGAAGGCCGATTGATATGAATGATTGGGCCAAAGGCCGATTGATATGAATGATTGGGCCGAAGGCCGATTGATAAATGATTGGGCTGAAGGCCGATTGATATAAATGATTGGGCTGAAGGCCGATTGATATAAATGTTGGGCCGAAGGCCGATTGACATGAATGAATGGGCCAGAGGCCGTTTTGACACGAATGATAGTCTGATGAGAACGGTAAGTCTAAAATGAATGATAGTCTGATATGAATGATAGTCTAACACGAATGGAAGATAAATGGGCCAAGGGCCAGTATGTTTGGAACCATAGTCACTTGACTTAAATTGCGTATGTATATGATAAATGGAAATATGAAGTAGGCTCAAGGCCGTTTGAAGCATGTTGTTCTACATATTGTTGTGTATTTTCTTTATCTGATATTATTCACTGGGCTTTCGCTCACGCTCATTCATGTGTTTGTAGGTGAGCCAAGAGAGGTCCAGACCCAACCTCAGTGAAGTTAGTTTGGAACAACTAAGGTTTTGAAGAGTCAGCCCTTGCGTCTCACACACGAGACACGTCTTCGCCTTTCGTTATGTATTTATATTTTGTCAGGTTGGCGAAGTCTTTGAATGTGTCTGTATATAGTTTTGTTTGGCAGACTTAGATTTGAGTGATCCTGTTTGTACAGAATTTTATGTTATTGCATTTTCTGACGTGAGTTATTAACACATGAAATATGTAATGATGTGCATATAAGCACAGCTCTACGGACAAAGTTTCAAATTGCTTCCGTTTGGCCCCCATGAACTCTGTTAAAATACGTTTGGTTTGGTTTGAGGCCGTAGGTAATCTCATGATTACTGGCCGGTTATGTCCTTAACCCACGGGGGCGGGTTCGGGTCATGACAGTGTGGGAGTTGGGAAATTTTGGGACTTAGCGTTTCAAAATGTATAAAAAGGGGTTTTGTTATTTTGACTCATAAATATGAATTTGGGTTCGAAAATAATGGTATTGTTGTTGGTTGTTGATATTTGTGCCTTTGGACCAAAGTTGTGAAAGATGGAAGAAAACCCTAATTTTTGTCATAAATTAATTTATCAAATTAATTTGGAAATGTTATGGAGTTATGAAATTGAGAAAGACATAAGGAAATTGGCTCATTATGAGATGAGATAGTGGAGTTGGATTTATTAATCGCTCACTTTTGAAAATGTTGATAATTTATCGGTTAATGCATTTATTATCTGTTTAGAAATAATTGCTTTGGGCTACCGGTGGAGGGTAGTCATGATTGTTGTAGACAATGCATGATGATTAGGCAAACTGAAACTAATCAATTGAGTATGCCATCGAATATGGTGGTTGGTATAATATATCAAAATTATGTATTGATTGATTGAACATGTATATGATAATTGTTTATATACATTGTGTTAAGTGGGAGGAGATAGGGGATGTACTCCGCGGTTTAGGGGAAGATAGGGGATGGATCTCTAAACCGGATATTGTTTGGGAGGAGATAAGGGATGGACTCCATTGATACAGCACCAAAATGTGTATTGTACGGGGGCGAAATATCCAAGACTCTCCGTACACCTTGAACGTCGAGCTTCTGGTAACGGCGTCTGTCTCTGCAACACAAGAGTGGTGAGCTGCCCGGCGGTGGTGTGCCGGAAAAACCCTCCGACGCTCAAGTCAGTTCAGTGAGCAAGAAGACAATGGGAAGAGAGAGAGAATTTGTGAGAGTGAATTCGCATACCTGTAATGCTCGCCTTCTCTCTCTATATCTAGGCTGCCCACGCAGCTCCGAGATTGTGCGCGCACTACCTCTGCTGTCCTTCCCTGGACAGGTGGCGGTGCTCGCCTCTCACCACCTTACACGTGTAAAGGTTTTGTCCTCCTTCCAGTACGTGCAGAACTGCCTAACGGTATTGAGGCGTTCGTGGAGCAGATGTCCTCTCCTTCACACCATTGGCCCAGGTGGCACCCTTGACCGAGGTACCATGACCGGCTAAACACTTCTGGAAAATTACCATCACACAACCGTGCTATATTCCGCCAGCTTGTGACTCGGAACCAGGCGAGAACTCAACTGCAAATGCCGAGCTACCCTCGTCCGGTTCATCGCGACTGACCGGTTGCGAGGCATGCCGGCCTCCAACCGTTTCATCTCCAATCTCGGTCACGCGCAACCGCTTCGCCATGGCTGGGCAGTTAGTGGCTTGCCGGCCAGGCCGCATCCTCAGCGTAGCCCGGTCAGCCCTTCAGCTCGGTTGCATCTCCGCTACAGACTTCGACCGACCTAGTGGTCTTCAGTTCGGTCCCCAAAAGTTACCGGTTGACCTAGTCAACCGAACAAGCAGAATCCTCGGCGTTGCACTTGCCCCATTAGCTCGGCGCGCGTCAGTAACGCGGGCATTATTCTTGCTCGGCCGTACTAACAGATGGAAATCTCCCCACTCAATTGCCCCTTAAACCCATCCGAGCTATCGTGATTGGGTTTACCTTATCCGAGCAAAGGTTGGGTCGTGCTCTTGCCAGGCCGAGCTTAACTGGGGGCTTTCGTTGCCGAGCTACGGCCAAATTGGAGACGTCCCCGTCGCCAAGCTATCCCAATCAGGGATACATCAGTCGCCGAGTCGTCTTACTGGACACATCAGTCGCCGAGCTAAAGCAATTGCCCGGCGGTCTCTCTGCAGTCACATCAAAGGTCGCATACCGCATCGCAGCAGATTCTCGATGCCAGCGTCATCACGTTATTGGGTCGTGCGGCAGTATGCAGCGCAGCAAGTTCAAACGGCTGCGCCGTTTGGCGCTTTTCCCCCCTTTTTATGTACCAGTGAAGGGTCACTTTGCCCCTTCACTTATTCTTCTCCTTCTTCTCTTCCAGACAAACCCTAACGTCCAAACCCCTCTTCTCCGTTGCTGCCGCCACTGTTTTCAAGCTCCCTTCTCTATTTTTTCTGCTGCAATCAAGCTTCCGAGGTCCTCTGTTTTCTGGTAAGTCATTCTTTCTCCCTCTTGCATTTTTCTTCCCGTTTTTAAGCTTGTTCTTCGTTTTTGTTCAATGCACCATTGTTTTTGCGTGTTGGTTTTGTTGCTTTTTTCCTTGCTTTAGCGTTTCACACCCTAGGAGAATGGAAACAGAGAGAAGAGGGGGCCCTCGCCCCTGCTTTTTCCATAGGTTGATTGAATAGGCCATGAACTTAGGAAGAACACTATGAACACGATGAAAACTGGGCAGAACCGAGCAAAACGCTCATTTAGATCCGATGGGAGGGTTTAAACCGAGCAAAAAGCTGTTTGTGACTTTGCACTGTGGTCACAACCGAGCTGTATGCACCATAGATCGGCTGATAGGTTTACCGCTAAAGACCTGAAATCAGAAGCCAATTCCTTGATCTGGGCTCGACCGAGCAAAAACCTCCATTAGGATCCAACCGATCAAAACTCCTAGACCGAGTAGGAACCAGCATCAAAAAGAGGAAGGCTAAATCAGCCATCCTGATGAGCCGAGGAAGGGGAGGCCGGCCAAACAACTAGAACCTTCTAGAGCTATTTCCACTGAGGGCCGAGCAATATATGCCGTGCTAACCCTTGGATATCTTTTTCAACATGCAGAACAAGTAGGACCGACCATTCCAGCATCATCGTTCGTGGAGCTCAAAGACCGAGCAACCACCACAAAATTTTGACCGAGATACCGTAGAGTAAATATAGCCGAGATAGATGGGAAAATACCGATTTAGGGTTAGCTCGCCCGGGGCAATGGCGGAATTTCGAGAAGAATTCAACATCCCTGAAGACGTAGTCTTAGAGCTCGGCAAGAAGGGAGAAACTCCATGGGGCGATCTAGAACGGTGCCCCTTCACCGTGGTATCAATAATAGAGGGCGGACTTCGCTTCCCGGTCCAGCCCCTGATCTGCGAATTTTTGAGGCAGACAGGGCTTTGCCCAACCCAGGTTTCCAACAACACCTTCAAGATAATAAATGGCGTCGCCGAGCTGAACCGACGGCATGGTCTCAATCTCGGCCTCGCAGAGATTTTTCCTGTCTGACCTCGGTTCAAATAAGGGTGGGTTTTGCTACTCCCTTTAAGTAAAGACGGGCCGAGCATAACACAACGAAGACAACCCGGACAAAGAGTCCAATGATGATGACTTTTTGTGGGTGTCCGGTCGCATCTGAACCTAGAGGCACCCATACCGGGCTGGCAAATTAGGAAACACTTCGGTAGAGCAGGTAAGGAGCCCGACTGACCGTACCATTATCTTTCTTCTCTTAATTGCTCTTCATTGCACCGGTCTAACACTTGACTCTTTTTGCAGATAAGAACTTGGCCGCGCGTTACAACTGACCAAACCAAGAGGCAATCAGTGTTGTCGCATACCCTGCGAAGAGAGGAATCGCCATACTTGCTCGGTTTGAGCAAGCGATAACTACCAAGCACCGCGCAAGAAAGGCGGTCACCGACTTCTGCGAGCCAACCCCGCAGCCAGATCCAACTTTCCCGCCGGTCAGACTCGTCCCAACTACCGCCGAGCAAGAAATGGCCAAGATCCGAGCCATTAAGTCCATGATCACCGGGGACGAAGACGAGTCCCAGCAACAAGAAGTAACCGTGGGAACGTCTTCCATCCCCGCCGGAAAAAAAGAGGCGGTGCTGCATACAGCAGCCGGCCTGGCCAAAGAAGGAACAAAGGAGGGAGACGGCCGAGCAAGGCCTTGTGGACGAAGATTCCACTGAGGTCGCCTCTGGCGAGCTCGGCGACCAGACCGAGCAACTTCTTGCCCGAAAGTCCAAGGGCAAGGGCCCTGCTGCCCTCCCGGTCTGGGCGCCAGAGTTCGTCTACAAGGGCCGACCAGTCTCCGCCTCCGATTCGGTCGCCGAGGACAAGGATATCTCGCTCGGTTTCAACTTGACCAGGGGATTGATCCTGCCCGGTGACATGAAGAAGCTTGAGGAGCTGACCGACCTCAAGGTCCTCCGCTCAGCGGCAGAATCTATTGTGCAGGTAAATTCAACATCTTGTCTTGAACTTTCTGTTCGGTTTTTCTGCTCGGCTTTTAGATACTAATAATCTGTTCTATTTCGCAGGCCGCACAAAAGAACTATCTTGCCCACGAGCGGATGGTTGCAGTTCGGAAGAGTCTCCGAGACGCCATCACCGAGAACAAAGTGCTCCAGGCCGAGATAGACATGCTGAAGGCCGAAAGGTGGTCGCTAAGGCGACGAGAGACGAATGCGCTGTAAGCTTGACCGCGAGCGAGGACAAGAAGAAGGCCGAGAAGAAGGCGAAAGCTCGGTACCTCGCCGAGCTCCGAAAGCTGAGGGACGCCAACAAGGAAGCCATGGACAAGGCGGTCGATGAGGCGGAGGACCGTGGGTATAAGCAGGGGGAGAAGACTTATGAGCGCCAAGTCCGGGCTACCAAGGACATCTTTTTCCAGTGCGGCTGGAAAGCCGCCGTGGAAAAAGTTGGCCTTGGCCAGGATTCGGAGATGTTCATCAATCCCCCCTCTGCTTATATCCCGGTCTACATGCTAGCCTACTCCCAAGCCGAGCAGAACCGTCTGATAGCGGAGGCGAGGAAAGAGGCAGAGGAAGAAGCCGCCGCCGAGAAGGAAGCCGAGCAAACTCCACCCGAAGCATCCCACAATGCTGAGGATGAAGTGATTGATCGGGAGGTCGTCTCGGTGGAAGGCACAGACGACGATGCCGAGGACATCCTGCCTGAGCAAACCCTGCCGAGCGCCGAGCTGACGGAGGAGGCCGACCAAGACCTTGGCCTGGACTGAAGATGGCTCCTTTCACCCTTCTTCGTAGTTTTTTATTTCTTGTTTTCCTTTCTTTTTTGCTATGTAACCGGGCAGGGCCCCTCCATGTATTAAATTCCCTATCAATGAAATATGAACTTTTTGCCCGCACAACTGTTGTTCTTGATCGGCTTTGTATGTTTGAATTTCCTCTGCCAAATTTTGTTTCAACTTTTTGATCGGCTTAACCGCGCAAACAATATGTCTTCATGTAACCCTGCAATCCCTTTTATTTCCAAATAGGATGACATGTAGGATTTGGCCGAGCAAAATCCGCTCGGCCCTACTTTGCTGGCAATGACTATCCGGCCGAGCAAAAACTCGCACGCACGTCATTTTGCAGTTTGTTCAATTGCCATTACTTCTTTTCGGCCGAGCAAATTCAGCTCGGCCTTGCAATTGCTGGAAAAGACATCAACGTTGCCATTTCCCCCGAGCAAAATCAGCTCGTTTCCCATATTGGGCAATTCACCTATATGCTAGGTTGGCCGAGCAAAATCCGCTCGGCTACGACATTGGGCAATTCACCAATGTTTCAGTCAGGTTGGTCATGCCGCCAACATTCCCACCGGGCGAGCAAAACCAGCTCGGCTCGAATGCGCATTGTTCCATGAATCGCTTATGCTTGTGATCTGCTCCCATTCCGAGGAAAACTTGCCGGTTCTCTTCGTACAAAGATGTAATACAAAAACAATGCAATACAGCAACAACAATAGGACTAGCTTTCATTACATAAACATTGCAAAAGCAATGCTATCTTTTTACAGGTAGTGCCGAAAAGCCAAAGGTCTAAAAAAGCTAAACAAGAGCAAGTAGCTTAACAAGAGCAGATTACATCTTAAAAGTAAAAGACCTTAAGGTTGGCAGCGTTAAGGTCGGGGATGACCTTGCCGTCCAAATCTTCCAGATGGTATGCCCTTGCTACCTAGGCCAACCACCTTGTATGGTCCTTCGGTTTGCACCAAGTTTTCCTTCGCCAGGACCACCGTGTTGCCAAGCACCTTCCTCAGACCCAATCCCCATTTTGAAACGACTGGATGCCTTTTGTTGTATTTTTTAGAGAGTTCCTGCTGATAAGCCGCCAGGTGAATTAGCGCACGCTCTCTTCTTTCTTCAGCAAGGTCTAACTCCAATGCCACAACTTCATTGTTCGAGTCTAGCTGGAAACTCTCCGAGCGGATGGTTGGCATGCCAATTTCCAGTGGGATGACAGCCTCCATGCCATAGGCTAGAGCGAACGGTGTTTCCCCGGTCGATCGTCTCGGTGTAGTGCGGTATGCCCATAACACATTAGGGAGCTCTTCGACCCACTTACCCTTAGCTTTCTCAAGCCGCTTCTTCAAGCCGTCCAGGATGGTCTTGTTGGAGGCCTCTGCTTGACCATTTGACTGGGGATAGGCCGGCGTCGAATTGTAGAATTCAATCTTCAACTCCTCGCAAAACCCGCGAAAGAGTTTCCCATCGAATTGAGTACCATTGTCTGAGATTAAGGCCCTGGGAATACCAAAGCGAGTGATCACATTCTTCTAGACAAATTTCTTCACATCCTTCTCCTTGATAGTTGCTAATGGCTCTGCCTCCACCCACTTGGTGAAATAGTCAGTGGCGGCAATGAAAAACTTGCGATTGCCCGGTGCAACTGGGAGCGGTCCAACAATATCCAATCCCCAAAGCGCGAACGCCCAAGGACTTGTGAGAGAGAGCAATTCTCTCGCTGGCTGGTGGATCTGGTGAGCAAATTTCTGACATTTCTCACACCTGCGAACATATTTCTGCGCGTCCGCCTGCATGCATGGCCACCAATAGCCCTGCGAGATTGCTCGGTATGCTAAAGATCTGCCCCCAGTATGGCTGCCGCAGATGCCCTCATGAATTTCATAAAGGAAGGCTTCCACCTTAGAGGGGTGGACACACTTTAAATATGGCCCCGTGAAAGATTTTTTGTACAAGGCGCCGGAAGGTGAGAGCCAAAACCGCTCAGACTTTGCCCGGATCTTGTGGGCCGCCTTCTTTTCTTCTGGCAAAGTTCGGTCTTTCAAAAAGGCGATGATGGGGTCCATCCAGGAAGGTCCCAAGTCGGTGTAGAGTACCTCAGCCGCCTCTACTTCCTCAATGCTTGGCCGAGGTAAGAATTCAATCATCAAGGGATTGGGAAAGGTTGTCTGAGTGGAAGCGAGACCAGCCAATTCATCGGCCGTGCTATTTCCTTCTCGGTTGATCTGTTCGACCCTTATCGCAGAGAACTTCTTGATCTCTTCTCGGACCAACGCTTGATACTTGGCCATTCTTTCATCCTTGGCCTCCTACTCCCCTAAGACTTGATTGACCACTAGCTTGGAGTCGCTGAACACCATAAGAGCTGTGACCTTCATTCTCAATGCACTTCTCAGCCCGGCGAGGAGAGCCTCATATTCCGCTTCATTGTTGGAAGTTGGGAAGCCGAGCGTAATCGCTTGCTCTATGATGAGCCCATCTGGTGAGGCTAGCACAACTCCTAGCCCGGCCTCATGTCTGTTGGAGGCCCCATCAACGAAGAGCTTCCACATTTCGCCAACGAACAGCTTCCAGCAATCGGAGGGATTCTGAGAACTTCTCAAATCTAAGTCCCCTTGGTTCAATCTGTCTCTTCCTTATCCTTTGTTCTCGGCCTTTGTCGAACCGTGGACCTTAGGTTGACCGGTTGTATTTTGCTCGCTTCGAGGCGAGCTACCACTTGTTGCCAAAACCATGGGTCGTGCTAAATCTGCATCAACCAAATCGATCGGGCAAACAGGGTGCGTTCCCGGGGCAAATTCCGCCACAAAATCCGCAAGTGCTTGTGCCTTAATCGCGGTGCGCGGTCTGAACTTGATGTCATACTGCCCCAATTCCACGGCCCACTTTAGGATTCTCCCCGTGAAGTCTGCCTTCTCAAAAAGCACTTTGAGCGGAAACTCGATCAGCACAACTATTGTATGGGCATGGAAATAATGTGCCATCTTTCTTGACGCCATCATCAGGGCCAACGCCAACTTCTCTAAGGGGAGGTACCTCGTTTCGGCTGGGAGCAGAGTCTTGCTCACATAGAAGATTGGTAGGTCTTTGGATGCCTTCAAAGACGAACCAATCATCAAGGCCACCGCGTGTTGAGAAACAGCCAAACAAAGGAATAACTCTTCACCCGGCTGAGGAGTGACCAGAATAGGCGCCGAGGAAAGATAAACCTTCAAGTCGGCCAGCGCACGGTCGCACTCATCATCCCAGAAGAATTTGGACTTCAAGGTCTTGAAGAAAGGCCTGCAACGATCCGAAGACCGGCTGATGAATCTATTCAGCGCGGCTGCCATCCCGGCAAGATGTTGCACGTCCTTGGTGGAGTTAGGGCGCTCCAATTCCTGTATGGCTTTGATTTGCGATGGGTCAGCCTCAATTCCCCGGTTTGTGACCAGAAAGCCCAAGAATTTTCCAGTGCCAACCCCAAAGGCGCACTTGGAGGCATTCAGGCGGAGCTTGTGGCGCCTGAGTATGGCGAACATTTCTGCTAGGTCGGCAAGATGTTGAGGCTTCTCTTTACTCTTCACCACCATGTCGTCTATATAGGCTTCCATAGTGCGGCCCAAAAGAGGAGCGAACATTTTTGTCACCATCCGCTGGAAGGTTGCCCCGGCGTTCTTCATCAATGGCATGACCTTGTAGCGAAGATAAGCCTCGGGGTGGTGAAGGACGTTATCTCCCTGTCCGGCTTGTGCATGGCTATTTGATGATAACCGCGATATGCATCCAAGAAGCTAAACCTCTGATGGCCAGCGGTTAAGTCCACCAACTGGTCGATTCGAGGGAGAGGGAAGCTATCCTTTGGGCATGCGCGGTTGACAGTTTTGTAATCCACGCAGACTCGTCATTTCCCATTTTTCTTTGGAACCACCACCGTATTAGAAATCCACCGGGGGTATTGCACTTCTTCTATCGCTCCAGCTTCCAACAAGTTCTTTACTTCCTCTGCCACCACCTCAACATGGTGCAAGGCAGAGCGGCGTGTCCTTTGAATAACCGGCCGTGCATCAGGGAAGACATTCAACTGGTGGCAAATGAAATTTGGGTCGACGCCAGGCATATCGTAAGGCGTCCACGCAAAGGCCTCCAAGTTGGAAACCAAGAAGTTAACATATTCTCGACCGCCGACATCGACAATGACGATCCCAAAAGGAAGAACTTAGTTGGATCATTCTCATCGACGCACTTCTACCAAATCTTCAACCGATTTTTCCTCGCCTTTCTTCCCACATCTTCAAGGACCTCCTTGCCCTCGTGCCCTCGATCATTTGGACAAACCCTTTGTACGCTTTCGGCCATTTACAAAGAACGGCTAATTGTTTCGCCATCACTTGATCTCCCCAAACTTCTTCTATTTGCCCGTTTGACGCCGGAAAACGCATGACTGGTGGAAGGTTGAAGCGACGCTTGCATGGCGTCAGCCGACCCGCCCAAAATCAAGTTGTAAGTTGGCGGAACCTTGAGCACCGAACTCCACTTGCTTTACAACCCCGCTTTGACCGGTAAAATAATCTTCCCAATCGGCCACTCCTACCGTGAATTGAAGCCGACCAAAGGGATGTTCTCGGTGCCAAGTCTTTGTCTTCCAACTTCATTTGCTTGAATGCGTCATAATACATGATCTCGACCGAACTTCCCTGGTCGATCAAAATTCTCCTGATCTCAAAGTCCTTGACACGTAGGGTCACCACCAAGGCATCGTTGTGCGGCATTTGAACCCTTTCTAAATCTTTCGTTGAGAACGTGAGGACGTCTTTCTCTTCGGTCTTTCCCTTCTTCACAGCAGGTTGAACAGAGAGAACTTCCCTCATGTGCTCGGCCTTCTTGATCATCCCTCTAAGCTCGCAGACTCTGGCCGGTTCAATGATGCCATGGATGACATTGATCACTCCTTACGGGGGGGGCTCTAAGGCGGCCATTCCGTTTGGCTCGGTTTGACCGGTTGGCGCAGCCTTGACTCCCCCATCAATATACCGGTCAAGATGCCCCGCCGCCACCAACTCCTCCAGATGCTGTTTGAGCGGCAAACAATCCTCTGTTCGGTGCCCCCGTTCGTCATGGAAGGTGCAGCGATACTTTGGATTGAAGCCACGCTGCGCGCTCCCCAACTTAGCTGGCCAACGGACAAAAGGCTCTCCACGGATCTCGCTTAGAATGCGGTAGATGGGGATTTTAAAGACCGTGGTAATCCCTGTCCGTGCCTTCAGTTTCCTCTTGGCATCTTCTGTTGCGTCGCGGGGTGCATCAGCCCGGTCATTTCTGCGACCTTTGTTTTTATCATTTTGGCCGGTCCCTCGGCGATGATCTTTGATCGGTCAAGAGGGCGGTTTTCCTCTGCCCAATCGAATGAACTTTCCCCTACTCTTACATCCCCACCGACGATTATCCTTCTCGATCGCCGAAGCGGCATCCTCTTCCACGCGATGTGCTCTTTGATCCGTTGCCATAAAGATTCCTTGGTGGTCGGCTGATGCATGGTGAGTGTGTCTCACAGCCTATATCCGAGCGGGAGACCTCTTTTGTATTGAGTGATGGCCAGGTTGGTAGGGCAGTCGAGAATTTCGTTGTAGGTTTCCCAATACTTTATGCGTTGTATGCCTTTAATGAGCTTCCGACTCCATCTTGACGCCTAAGAGATGGTCTACCTCCTTCGGGCGTTCGTGTGTTTGTCTTGAATTTGGTGTGACGAAGGCTTCCGCCTTTGCCACCCTCGATACTTCTCCGGAGCCTCTCGAACCACTTCAAGCCCAACTCTCCCAGCTTGCCGAACATGAGACACATCAAGGCTGTTCAGTCGGTTACGACCATTACTTGCCGTAATGACTCACATGCATGTACGGATCCGTCTTGCCGTCGCATGAGTAAACTTTGGTGGTGGAATCCGCAGGAGGGATGCTCGATCTCTGGTGACAATGGAGTGGTCAGAAGTCTCGCCACTCCTTGTCCATCGAGCATTGGCTATCAACACGGCGCTGCATCGCCACCTCTTCACCGCAATGGATCGAGCGCCAACCTCGAGCGCCGCACCTCTCGAGCTTCCCGACGGCGCGCTCTCCTCCAACACGCCCCCGAGATCCTCGAACGGAGGAGGCAGAGTATCGCGACGCCGAGGACGGGCGCGAGGGCGATAGGTC
Source organism: Camellia lanceoleosa (assembly GCA_025200525.1). NCBI lineage: Eukaryota > Viridiplantae > Streptophyta > Magnoliopsida > Ericales > Theaceae > Camellia > Camellia lanceoleosa. The sequence continues at coordinate 178,622,739 of CM045764.1, read as the reverse complement.
TTGTCGCGTGTGATAGATCTGTCCTCTCGCTGGTCAGAGTCTCCAACCCCATAGTTCCTGGTGATTGAGATTGAATGGGCTCTCCGGCGGCGACTGCTAGAACGAGGGGAGGGGGTGCGCTCACTGAGGTTGCCCTCTCAAGCAACACCCTTCTCCCTCACTTGACGCTTCAGAAGCTCCATCTCCGCCGCCATCCTCCGAATGAGGGCTTCTTGGTCCTTGAGTTTGCGCTCTAGGCGTTCTCGCGACTTCCCGCGACGGCGGCCCTCGACTCATGGCGATCTGAACTCCTCTCACGTTTGTCGCGCTCCTCGCGATGAAGTTTCTAGGCCCGCCATGGCTGGGACATTTGGAAGGCCCTCTCTCCTTCGGACATATTCCGGAGTCACACCATCGACGACGGACAGCGGAACTTCTTCGTTGTTGGCCATGGAAATGGCTGGACAAGCTCGAAGAACTAAGGTTGATTATCAATGAATTCCCACAGACGGCGCCAATTGTACGGGGGCAAAATATCCAAGACTCTCCGTACACCTTGAACGTCGAGCTTCTGGTAACGGCGTCTGTCTCTGCAACACAAGAGTGGTGAGCTGCCCGGCGGTGGTGTGCCGGAAAAACCCTCCGACGCTCAAGTCAGTTCAGTGAGCAAGAAGACAATGGGAAGAGAGAGAGAATTTGTGAGAGTGAATTCGCATACCTGTAACGCCGCTTTCTCTATATCTAGGCCGCCCACGCTAGCCTCGAGATTGTGCGCACTACCTCTCTGTCCTTCCTCGGACAGTGGCGGTGCTGCCTCTCACCACCTTACACGTAAAGGTTTTGTCCTCCTTCCAAGATGCGTAGAATCGCTTAACGGTATTGAGGCGTTCGTGGAGCAGATGTCCTCTCCTTCACACCATTGACCCAGGTGGCACCCTTGACCGAGGTACCATGACCGGCTAAACACTTCTGGAAAATTACCATCACACAACCGTGCTATATTCCGCCAGCTTGTGACTCGGAACCAGGCGAGAACTCAACTGCAAATGCCGAGCTACCCTCGTCCGGTTCATCGCGTCTGACCGGTTGCGGGGCATGCCGGCCTCCAACCGTTTCATCTCCAATCTCGCCACGCTAACCGCCATGGTCGGGTTAGTGGCTTGCGGCCAGTCAAGCATCCTCACCAGAGTCTTGGCCGCTTCTTCACCGGTTGCATCTCCGCTACAGACTTCGACCGACCTAGTGGTCTTCAGTTCGGTCCCCAAAAGTTACCGGTTGACCTAGTCAACCGAACAAGGCAGATCACTCGGCCGTTGCACTTGCCCCATTAGCTCGGCGCCGCGTAGTCTGTAACGCCGGGCATTATTCTTGCTCGGCCGTACTAACAGATGGAAATCTCCCCACTCATGTATCATTTGTTATGTATGAAAATGTTTTCTTATGAGATTGATACAGCACCAAAATGTGTATCATTTATAAAGTATGGAAGTGTTTTTGTATAACATTGATACAGCACCAAAATGTGTATCTGTTGAGAAGTATGAAATGTTTAATATGAGTTATTATCTCACCTGAAATAGAAATACTGTTGGTATGAGACGTGATCTCATTTAAAGGGTTTGGCCAGGTTCTGAGCCATGGTTATGAATTGATTTATGTGGATTAAACATTTATCAAATGCTAAGATTTTAGTTATTGCTCATATCTTATTTAGCATATCTCTACTGGGCGTTGGCTCACCCTATATGGGACATCCTTTTCAAGTACAGGTAGCATGCCACCTCTAAGGACATAGCTTGAGAGGCTTAGTGGCTGGGACTTTTGTGATTACATATTTTTGTATTACATGTATATCAAGCCAAGGGCTTCTTTTTGTATTGAGTTAGTACTTTTTTTCTGTAACCAAGTGTTGACTTGGAAAGCTGTAAGCCCGTAGACCATTTGCTTTTGTTGTTAACATGTAATACATTTGTAAGGAATACTCTGATGAAATGTAACTATGCTTTATTCCCTTATGTTTAAGCATGTCAATACTGTATGATTTATGGGTTTATTTTGAGGGCATTACAACTTGGTATGTTTGAATACTTTGGGTACGTGGGAAGTGATTAGTATCACAATGGGTTTGTCTCGCTTGTTAGAGACTTAGATATAATGTTATGTGCTTATGTGATAACATGTTTATATGATTACTTGGGTATGTGATTTAGTTTCTTGGATGTTGATTGGATCGTTGGGTTTCTGGGAGTCTTGTTGGAAAAGCACTTGATCAATGCTGTTTCTAACCGGAACTCTAATAATGCCTCGGGACTATCATTATCCAGAAATGAAATTCGTAGATGCTTATGTGATTATGTGCTTACGTGGAGTGAATTACAATTGTCCATGCATTAGGACGTGAGTGTTATAGCTTCGGCACATTTGTGAATGTGCTAACGTCCTTCGTTACCTTTATTAGGATGTCAGGACGAGGACGATGTGGTAGACGTGGTAGGCGTGGTAGGCAGGTGATGCCTTTACCAGATGATATTCCAGCGCAGCAAAAAGGGGTTGGTTAGGCCAATGTGGACGAACTGGCAGGTCAACAAGCTATGGGCATCTTGGCTCGTGAGATAGCAGGAGCTTTGAGGGAGTCTATGGGCATCCTCAGGGCTGAGAATCCAGTTCAGGCCCAGGTTGTTGATACGGGGCCTTCCTTTTTGAAGAGGGAGTTTTTCCGGTCTAATCCGGATGAGTTTGTTGGTGATCCGAAGGAGCCACTTAAGGCGGATGAGTGGTTGGAACAGATAACAAAGACGTTTGAGATGCCAGGCATCAAAGACGGAGCGCTGAAGGTGACTTTGGCATCTTTCCAGCTTAAGAGGGATGCGGGTTAATGGTGGAAGTTCATGAGAGGTCGTATTGGTGGCACATGGGAGGCTTTTGTAGATGCTTTCCAGGAGAAGTTCTTATCTCTAGCTGTCAGGGAGAAGCTGAGAGACCAGTTTTGCCAGCTTAAGCAGCTGATTTCTCCAAAATCGCTGTACCGCTTACACAGTTAACCCAAAAGGGAGTTGCGTTTGAATGGTCAGAACAGCGGGAATCTGCTTTCCAGGAATTAAAAATGAAGTTGACTATAGCTCTGGTTCTTGCTCTACCGTCTGGCACTGAAGGATTTGTGGTCTACAGTGATGCTTCTCATAAAGGGCTAGGGTGTGTGCTTATGCAAAATGGAAAAGTTATCGCCTATGCTTCGCGCTAACTGAAACCCCATGAAAGGAATTATCCCACGCATGACCTTGAGCTAGCCGCAGTAGTTTTTGCTTTGAAGATATGGCGGCATTATCTGTATGGGACTACTTGCGAAGTTTATACCGATCATAAAAGTCTCAAATACCTTTTCACCCAAAAAGAGTTGAATATGCGACAGCGGCGGTGGTTAGAGCTTATTAAAGACTACGATTTGCAGATCCACTATCATCCTGGTAAAGCCAACACCGTGGCAGATGCACTTAGCCGGAAAAATGTAGGGAATTTGGCAAATCTACTTACGGAGCAAAAGGAGTTGGTGATTGAATTGGATAAGATGGAGGTAGACTTGGTGATGCATAGCCAGGGAGCAATAGTGGCAATAGTGATGGCCCAACCGACCTTACTTAAAGAGATTAAATTACGTCAAGTAGAAGGCGAAATGTTAAGGAAGATATGTGATAAAATAGAGACAAAACCAAAATCGGGATTTAATTTGGAGAATTTAGTGCTCAAATTTCAAAACCGAATATGTGTCCCCACTGTGTTGGAACTCAAGCGCAAACTAATGGAAGAAGCACATGCCTCAAGGTTTTCGATGCATCTAGGAAGCACTAAAATGTATTGGGATTTGAAACAAAATTTTTGGTGGCCAAGTATGAAAAAGGAGATCGCGGAATTCGTCTCTAAATGTTTACAATGTCAGCAAGTAAAGGCAGAGCACCAGAGACCAGCAGGATTGCCGCAACCCCTTCCAATCCCAGAATGGAAGTGGGAACATCTTACCATGGATTTTGTTGTAGGCTTGCCACGGACTCCTCGGGGTATGAATTCTATATGGGTCATTGTAGACCGATTGACTAAGTCCGTGCACTTCCTACCTGTGAAAACCCAGTATAATGCAGACAAACTTGCTGTGATCTACGTGAATGAAATTGTAAGACTCCATGGTGTTCCAGTCTCAATTGTGTCAAACAGAGATTCAAAATTTGTTTCAAGGTTCTGGCAAAGTCTACATGATTCAATGGGTACAGAATTAAAGTTTAGCACCGCCTTTTACTTTCAGATAGATGGACAATTCGAGAGGACGATACAGACGTTAGAGGATATGCTCCGTATGTGTGTTTTGGATTTCCAGGAAAGTTGGGAAACCCACCTACCGTTGATAGAGTTCGCATACAACAATAGTTATCATTCGAGTATTGAAATGGCACCCTATGAGGCTCTGTATGGAAGACCGTGTCATTTTCCCGTGTGTTGGGCCGAAATTGGAGATAGATCATTGTTAGGGCCTGAAATTGTTCAGTTGACAACTGAGAAGGTTAAAATTATTCAGGAAAGATTGAAAACTGCTCAAAGTAGGCAGAAGAGTTATGCGGATAACCGACGAAGGGATTTGGAATTTAAAGTGAATAGTTACGTCTTTGTGAAGGTCACTCCGATGAAAGGACATCCAAGATTCGGGAAAAGGGGTAAGTTAACACCCCGGTATGTTGGTTCCTTTCAAATTTTGGAAAGAGTGGGTCCGGTAGCTTACCGAGTTACCCTTCCGCCAAGTATGAGCCAAGTGCATAATGTGTTTCATGTCTCTATGCTTCGAGGATACCTTCCAGATCCGTCTAATGTCATTGGTTACCACCAAATCGTACTGGATGATAAGTTGGCCTATGAAGAAAGACCAATCCGAATCTTAGACCGGCAAGTGAAACAGTTACGGAATCGGGGAATTCCAATGGTAAAAGTGGAATGGCAAGAACATTACGGAATCGAGGCAACTTGGGAGAAAGAAGAGGAAATGCAACACCAATATCCACATCTGTTTCCATCCTAAGGTAAAACAAGTTTGGAGGACCAAACTTATTTAAGGGGGGGAGAGTTTAATAACGCGGCCCTCATACGTGGTTCTGGTATCTTTTTAGTCCTTTATTCTATGTTTTTAAATGCTTATTATGAAATCCTATGTGAAATTAAGTCTGAGTAAATGGATCTTATGATTAGAGACTTATATCTGTCTAATGAGAAAAGTATATGTTACAATTAGAATGTCTGGATCAGGAATTGAGAGCCTTAGAGGCTTAATAATCTGAAATTGATCTTACATTTAAGGTTAGCGTAATTTTTAAGTAATAATAAGCATTTCTGTGAAATTTCAATTTGGAATGATTAAACGATTGACTTTCGTCCTATTCACATTTTATATATATCTATGTACCAATGCTCTTTAAACACTTTGACTTAGAAGCTTCATTGAAAAATATCTCCTAAGAGAAAAGATTAGAGAAGGGTTTGAGAAGTAGGGGGAGAAGATTATCGAGAAGGTTGGGAATTTGGGAGACTTAAGCTCAAGGTATGGAGTTTTCACCTTAATTAACTCCTCCTCTTTTGTATTGGGATAGGAATTCCTTGTGTATTCATGTAAATTGAGGTTTGTGTTGTAGTGTGTATGTTACTTATAGAATTGAAGGGGTGTTTTCATCATGTAGTGGTAGTGTCAATTTGAACCATAAAAAGGAAATCATATACTATTTTTTATTCTACATGCTTGCACCCAATTATGTGGACGTGTCCATGTGTGTGTATATGTTTATGTGTATATGAAGTTAGAAATCTCATGAATTGAATTATGTTTGTGGGTTAAAAATCAATGATCTAGTTCCTACCTAGAGTGATATGTGGTTGTAAAACATATGTTTTAAACCTATTTGGAACCTTGTAAACACTTGCCAAAAATTGGGTTTTATTGGGAATTTCGGACTGAAATGGTACAGAATCGCCGCACGTGCGGGAGTCATGGCCGTACGTGCGGGAAAATGGGAAATTTTGAGTTTGGCTACTGTCTAAAAAGCACGTGCGGGGCATCATCAGACGCAAGGGCTCATCGCCGCACGTATGCCCAAGTCAAAAAATATGGATTGCTCCGTTTTGCGTGCTGGACCCTCTAATATTGTCAGAATCTGTATTTGATATTGTTTTGATGTCTGTAAATTCAGTCGAAGTAAGGAGAATCAGGAAATGATGTAGTAAGGAAAAGGGAATTAATTTCTGACTTTGTGTGTGTGTAGGACACGCTTCGGGAGGAACAAGCGCTCCGCCACAATACTGTGAGTAACAATACAACGAGTGTACATTTATTTACCGTTAATACCTAAAGCTATTAACGTTCTGTTCTCCGTAAGTTACTACATTAACATGTATATTGATTGGAAATCGGTATGAATGTAAATGTTGAGGAAACTTTTGTACATCTGATATTTCTGGGCTAATGGCCGTTCTGATATTTCTGGGCCGATGGCCATTCTGATATTTTTGGGCTGATGGCCGTTCTGTTATTTCTGGGCCGATGGCCGTTCTGTATATCTGGGCCCAAGGCCGTTCTCAAAGTAACACAACATCAGATTAATCATATGAACTCTGTATTTATCTTTGTATTGTTATGTGATATAATTTAAGTTGTACATTGAACTGTTAAGTACTATTATTCACTGAGCTTGGCTCACTTTGTATTTTGTCTGATGCTGTAGGTAATCAACCGGGAGGTCAGTCCTAACCCCGATACCTGTCCCTATTTTGTCAACCTAAGTACGACCAGGCACTTGGAGAAGCCCATGCATTATAGTACAGTTTTGCTAGATTTTTGTTGGCTTGTACTCTAATTGCTGGTTAAGGTTGAATTGTGTATAATGTTTTGTTATATGTCCAATCTCGGGGCTGGACTTGTAACTGCGTATGTATGTAACCAATTCTCAGGCGCATGTTCCTTGAGCGTTTATTTACTGGATGTACTGTGTGTGATCCTGGCATGATAGTAGTGGCTCAATGGATATAATTCTATGTCATTTTATGATATTAAAGGCTTCCGTTCAGACCCCATATTTTATATATATCAGGCTAAATGTCCATTTCTGCATAGGTCATGCCCAAACTTTTAGGGGCGGGTTTGGGGTGTGACAAGACCAATAATTTTCTCAACCTTCCATCCCGTTGTGGCACTACTTGCCAAGAAGGTACTGAGCACCTACGCTGTAAGTTTACTCTCTATAATTGAGAAAACCCATTCGAAAGTTTTTCTTTCATATCATGGTAAATGAGGATGAAAAGAGTGTTCTAATTATGTTCGTTGCTGATTAAAATCAGGTTTTCTTTCTCACAAAATGTGGAATTGAGATTTAATATGATATGAGAAGGAACTCCTTAGAGGAGGCCGTAAAGTTGTGCTTAGAGAGTGGTTTGCAAGGGATTGTGTCGGAGGTCAAAGGATTTTTTTAGAAATCCTAAGGCACTAACCAAGATCAAGAAGGCTAAGCTCTCATTCCTAAGATATGGAAAATTGAAGTAAGTTCTAATTTTCAATTCAAATTTCATTATCAGAATGAATTGCATATTTTTCATGTGGTTGCTAATTATGAATTTCATTCAATGTTTCAGTAACATGCCCAAAGTAGTTTACTTGCAACATTTAATGGGTGTCGAAAAGTGAATATTGATTTGGTTAAAGAAATCACAGAGGCTGTTTCAGTTATGATCAAGCCATCAAGCGAGGGTGACGGAGAGGTGCTATTGGAAAAGGAGGATTAGATTCAGGTCAAAGAAAATCCCCAATTCTCTTAAAGGGAGCTGTCATTTTTGCTGAAACTAATTCCAGAATTGATACAGACATAAAAGAAAATGTCTACTTTTATGCTCCAAATTATATAGTAGAAAGTTTTCCCACTTTTTATTGCTTTCACACATAACCTCATCTCTGTTTGGTTATTGAAAAAATGCTCCATTAGAAAATTTCCCCTTGATCATATGGTTATGAATGTTTGATTAATTTGATTTTTTTTTATAGATACTCTACGCGACAAATCGTATAATATGAATTATTCGTATTATCAAAATAGTCCCAATATTGGCCTTGGAAGGGGCACAGTAGTACCCCATTCCCGGGTGTGTTAAGAGTAATTAAGCTCCCCAAAAATTATCCCCTCAACTGCTATTATTCTAATAATTTGTCACTAGGCACCAACTTATTTTGTCACTGGGCACCAACTTATTTTGTTTATTTTTATTGCTTTGTTTCTTCAAGTGATTAATAGTTTTAATAGTTTTAGGCGATAAATTTATTTGAAATTGGGGTTGTTTGTTCAAAACTAACCTCCATTGTTTGTTCCATTGTTTTAACAGTAGGTATGGTTTAAATTGGGGTTATTTTCCATTGTTTGTTCCATTGTTTATTTGTTCAATTGTATTTTTCCATTGTTTATTCTGGATTTGTAATCCTAACATTATTTTCCATTGTTTGCATGTTAATGTTCAATCGTCTATGAAGTTCGCTGACTTCTGCAATAGCTACATTTTATTTTCTTTGTTTAATAAATTTTCTAAATTTAGAGTTTATTTGGTGTACGAGCGCGAAATAATCTTCTCGTGTAATCTTGTTGATCAAGTTTGCACTCCTCCAAACAACGTTGCTTTGCCACCTGAAAACACAAACGTGAGCTAACCGACGGGTGTGTGCCGGAAACCCTTCCGATGCCTAAGTCAGCAACTAGACAATAGACAATAGACAATAAGCTCTGTGTATTCTAGAGTAAGAATTGGGATACCTGTACATAGATCTGGTCATGAGCTTTTATAGACTTTACTTGGCACAATCCTAGTAGGATTCCAACTCTCCTTATAAGAGTCCTTCTAGGAATCACACACCCTACTCACTACCAACCAAGTGAGATGGTTTCCACAATCCTAGTAGGACTTTACTCTCCTTAGCAGAGTCCTCCTAGGAGTCACACTCCTATTCACTACCAATCAAGTGAGAAGGTTTTGTATAATCCTAGTAGGACTCTACTCTCCTTAGCAAAGTCCTCCTACGAGTCTCAAGCCCAAGGATAATGATTATCCCTAAAACACCCTCATCACTGCAAGCCAAGTGAGATGGTTGAACCCTTACCTCGGCTGACATTGTGGTCAACTGTGCTCACACAGCTCAGTGATACTTTAAGCACCACTGTCAGTCTTGACTCTGAGATGACGCCCTGCAGAGCAATCCTTTAGCTCGGTTCTCCCTTCAATGATACCTCGGTCCAGGATAGCTAGGTCAGGTCACTGGTAGCCCATCTCTGACCGACCCGATGTTTAGATGATCAAGGACCGTGCTACATAAAAAATTACCTCGGCCCATAGTTCGGCCCAAACCCAAAATATGAGATGTCTTCTTAGCTTAAGACCGAGCTACACCAGCCCTTATCTCGACCCATTACGCGGCCCAACTCCCAAAGAAGACTCTTCCTAGCTCGGCCCAATTTGTTTACAAATTACCCTCTCATTTGGGTTACTAATAAATTGGCGTATTGTATTCATTTGAGTTTCATGTCTTCCTGTGAATTCACTCTCTACTCTTTCAAAAGGAAAAAACAAAAAAACAAAAAAAAAAAAAAAATTTTGAACTGATTTTAATTCATTTTTAACCATAATAATGCATCTTGAGGTAGTCTGTAGTTTATGGAAAATTTTACTTTCCTGCATGATCCAAAGGTTTATTCATTGATGTTGAGAGTGGAATGAACAAGAGCCTAATGAAATTGTTGCCATTGTCCTTTGAATGTTGCAAAGACATTAATGAAATTGTTAGTATTAGGGGTGTTCACGGATCGGTTTCGTGTAATTCGGATGACCGGTTGGACCCACCAGAAGGGGTACGGATTGGGAAAAAATGGAACCGTATCCGCCCGCAATGTGGGTTGCGGATCGAACGGGTGGGTCATACGATTGCGTAGGCGGTTGCGAGCGGTTTGTGAATTTTTTTTTTTTTTTTGCTTCAACTGAGTGCAAAATTGCAAATGAGAGAGATTTTTTCTTTTGAGAGAGATTTGTTAAGAGATTTGTTTTTAAACTGATTTTTTTTTTCCGCAGATTATGGTTAACAAACTGTGTATGATTAACAAAAAAAAAAATCTCTCTAAAGTCCAACCTAGTGCAAATGATTGACAAATCAAAAAAAAATTTGGAGGTTCTGTATTGAACAAAAATTAGATTCTAATATTATTATTCAACCTATTCAAACACACCCTTATTTTTGTGATTTACAAACAATTTTATTATTATTATTATTCAACAATAAAAACATTTTCTTTTATTAAATAATCAAAGCAAAATGTTACAAACCCCTTTGCAAACCCACAACACAACAACAAAACTCTTTGGAGATGAACTCCATTAGCACCAGTGGTGCCACTTCTTCTAACACAACAACACAATCAAAAGCATTTTCTTTTATTAAATAAAAGAAGCCAAAAGTTACAAACCCACAACAAAACAAGTTTGCAAACCATAAATAAATGAGGAAAGGAGAGATCTGGGCGATCTAGGTACCTTCTTTTTTTTTTTTGGCCGTAGATCTTCCAGATCTGGCATCTCTAGATCTAGTTTGAGGCGATGGCGACACTGTGATAGAGAGAAGATGAGGGGATGGAGAGATGACGGCGGCAGTAGAGGAGATAAGAGCGATGGGGACGGGGAGGAGATGAAAAGAGAGGTAAACGAGAGAGAGAGAGAGAGAAAGAGAGAGAGAGAGAGAGAGACATACCCAAATGAGAGAAAAAGAGAAAAAGGAGGATCAAAAAATGAATTTGAGAGAGACATACCCAGATTTTTTTTTCTTTTAAACATAAGCTGCGGATCATACGAGCAGGTTACGGATTTGCACGGGTAGGGTCCGGTTTGACCCGAACCTGATTTTGTATGGAAAAATAGACCCACACCCGCCTTATTTATGCATGCAGGTAAGGTCAAATTAGTGCGGGTAGAGTCGGTTTGGGCAGGTTGTGCGGGTCGGATAAACCGTTGCCCACCTCTAGTTAGTATTAATGCTGCAGACATATTAATAAGGTTATCATGTGCTGGAGTTTATTGTAGAAAATAAATTATTAGATTTTTTTGTTGCTTTATTTTATTTAAATTTTGTCCTTCACAAACTTCACAAATTGCAATTACATCTTGATCCTAACATGTTGATTATGTTGTGTTGATTATGTTGTTTTAGTATCGACGCTGCTCTCTTCGAACTCGCACTCGGTTAGTAATTTTAGTATTTTTTTCTAGGTCGCTATTGATTATGTTGATGGCTGTTTTTGTTTTTTGCTGATGCTTGTGTCTTTTCTTCTTTTTTTTTGGCTGTGTTGGGTATGACTGTGTCTGTTTGTTTTGTCTCTACCCTTCTCTCTCTATTTGATTGCTAACTATTAAACCTATTTTGCTATCAGTTTTAACTCTATTTTGCTATCAGTTGTAAACCTATTTTCCTTTTGGAGAATAGTGATAAAGGCATTGATGTTTAAAGTGGAATGAACAAGAGCCTAATGAAATTGTTGTCATTGTCCTTTGATCCACTTTTTGTAAAGTTTTAACCCTCTCTTTTAGTGTATGACAATATAATGTTTGTTTTTCTTATGTAGTTAATTTGATTGACAGCAATAGCACCAACTGATGTGTATTTTAATTTTAATTTTTTTAGATTCCAGAGCACTGGCTGGTGTGCATTTTTTTAATTTTAATTTTTTTTAGATTGTAGAGTACAGGCTGGTATACACATTGGTTGATGTTTAATTTTTAATTTAATTTGTTGATATCGCAGAGCACTTACGGATGTGCTTTATGTGGTATTTAGTAGTTAGTAGGCAGGTTGTTTGGTGTATGGATATTAGATTTTTTTGCTTACTTCATAGTTGCTGCCTCTGCTTGGTTTGTAACAGGTTACAGTTTATAAACTACTGTCTACATACGGTTAGGCAAGGCCATATTCCTATATAAATATATATATATATATATATAATATATTAAAAATAACTTTCTACGGCATGCAAAATTATGCTGTGAAAAGTGTAATGATTTATAGCATTCACGGCATGTAAGAAAATGTCGTAAAAAATTATATACGGCATACAAAGTATGTCATAAATATATTAAAATGACCTTCTACGGCATACAAAATTATGTCGTGAAAAGTGATGATTTATGACATGCAAGAAAATGTCGTAAAATATTATATACGGCATGCAAAGTATGCCATTAGTTTTTTAAAAATAACCTTCTACGGCATGCAAAATTATGCCACGAAAAGTATAATGATTTATGGCATGACAAAAATATCGTAAAAAGTTATATACGACATACAAAGTATGTCATTAATGTTTAATTTATTACTTTTTACAACTTTACCTGCATGTCGTAAATAATACTCAACTTTCTACGGCATATCATATAACGGCATTTGTGTGCATGCCGTGAAAGAGTTTTTACGGCATACATCGCAAGTCGTAAAAATTTAATTTTGTTGTAGTGGAAGACCGCGTGAACATGATAGATCATATCGTAGTCATGGCTAACTCATCTCCAGCTGACAAGCTTTTACTATTGCAGTGCCTGAAACAGAAAGGTGAAGTAGTAGCTGCCACTGGAATCTCCACAAGGGACTCTCCATCGCTAGAAGCTGCTGATGTAGGCCTTTGGGTGATAACGCTGCAGAATTAGCCAAGGAGTCCTCAGACATCGTCATCCTAGATCGGAGTTTTGTTACAATCTTTTCAATCATCAAGTTTGGAAGGTGTGTTTGCAACAATCTTCGACCAGAACGCATGAGCGCAGGATCTAAAATATCAGCTCTATTGGTTGCTGCTATCACCTATATCCGGTCATCGCTACTAAAGCCATCAAGCTGATTGAGCAACTCTAACATTGTCCGTTGAACTTCCCTATCCCCACTAACTTCATTGTCAAACCGCTTTGTGCCAATAGCATCGATTTCATCTATGAAGATGATGCAAGGAGATTTCTCTTTAGCAAGTTGAAAAGCATCACGGACAAGTTTCGCTCCATCCCCAATGAACATCTGGACAAGTTGGGGACCTGCTAGCTTCAAGAAAGTAGCATTAGTTTGGGCTGCACATGCACGAGCCATTAGTGTTTTCCCAGTGCCCGGAGGTCCATATAAAAGCACTCCTTTGGGTGGGCGAATCCCTAATTTCTGAAACCGTTCTTGGTGAGTCATGGGCAAAACAATAGCCTCAACTAGTTCTTTGATCTGTTTTTCAAGCCCTCCAATATCATTGTAGTCTTCAGTCGGTTTTTCACCAACCTCCATAGCCTTAACTCGAGAATCATACTCAGATGGCAAGGTATCCAAGATCAAGTAACTATCTTTGTTCACCCCAACCAAATCCCCAGGCTTTAGCTTATCGGGATCAACAAGACCAACCACAGGCAGGAAGATAGTCTGGCGTGTGGATGTTTTCAATACAACACATTTACCCTTCCTTTGGGAGTCAAGATCAATATTTGCACCATCTTCCTCAGCATCATCCTCAGGGTTCATTTCCAAAATCTCCACAATGTTCCCAACCAGATAAGGAAGTTGCTTGTTGAGTTTGATCTTCTCCTGATCCTCCTTTATCTTTTCCTTGAACGACTCCAGTTCGAGATTCGTCCTCTGCAGCTCTTCCTTGAGGATTCGAATTTCGTTGTCGAGAAGCCTAGAAGCCCTCAGTACGTCATCGGTCGACATTGAAGCGAGTTGGTCTTCTTCGAAGCTACTGTCTTCCACCATCGCAGACGCCATTAGAGATGCTAGGTTTTAGAGAGAGAAAGAAAAAAGTTTTTTTTTTTTTTTTTTGGCTGGAAGACAGTCCGGCATGACCGAAACAGGATGATATAGCTGGAACAAGCCAGAAATCAAGTGATGAACATAGGCGTTTCTAACAGATTCAATAACTATGCCCCTAATTACAGTGTGCTTACACAATTATCCTCAGACATCGTCATCCTAGATCGGAGTTTTGTTACAATCTTTTCAATCATAAAGTTTGGAAGGTGTGTTTGCAACAATCTTCGAAAGTTTGTGCAATTGCAGCTGACTCTCAACATTGTTGCCTTCATTATAAACTTCATTGTTGTAGTTTGTAACAGTGATGATGAGCCAATTGGACCTTTTCAGCTCATGTGGGTTTAAAATTATTTTTTTCTTTAACTTTTCACTTTTTATATATTCTCTCAAAAATATTTTCCCGACAATATGAAATCAAAGTCCCACAAAATGATGGTTCCAATAAACAAATTAATAATGGATAGAACCCTTTTAAGAACCTTAATCCAAACTTTAAGGCCATTATCGCTTGTGGTGGTTTCCATGTCTTATTTTAGATATTCAACATTAAAAAATGCTGTATAACTCAGGTTTCATTTGGTAAGTGATTATTTTAATTAAAAAGTAAAAAAATTATTAAATAAATCAAAAAACAAAATAATATATACAAAAAAAAAATCAAAGATTCATTCTCATTGACTCTAAAAAGTCAATTTTTTTAATTCACACTACTTTTATACGTTTTTTTTTTGTAAAAAAAAAAAGTGAAAAAGTAAAAAAATCACTAAATAAATCAATTTATACAAAAAAAAATAAAAAAATTAAAGATTCATTCTCATGAACTCTATAAAGTCTTTTTTTTTTTTTTATTCACACTACTTTTATACATTTTTTTTTTTTTTTGCAAAAAATTAAATATATTAATTTTTTCACCTCATAGTTTAATTAAAAAGTCAAAAAACTACTTCCCAAAAGGAACCTCAACAACTAGCTCAGGAAAAAAAATATATATATATATATATTCTCACCAAAGTACTTGGGAAAAGAAATTTATGATGTAAATTCAATCTAAAGTAGATACTGATACTTTTTGAATTAATTTCACTTTTATTCTTTTAATTATTGTCATTTTTTCAATTGCATCATTAAATTATCAATTTAATCTGTGTAATCTTTAAAATTTCTAACTTCGACATTTTTTTCTTTTTATTATACAATGTTAACAAGTATACAATATTTTTTATTTCTGTATTTTGTTCAGTGTTTACAATTTTTTTTATTTGCTCTTATATTTTGATTTGTTTTCTTCTTTTTATTCACTTATTTTTATTTACACCGTGCCTTCAGGCACGGACATACACTAGTACTATTATAAAACAACAGTTACAGTGGTATAGACAAAGCCAGTGCTATAACTGCTTAGACAATGACAGATCAGGATTCGCACTTTGTAAGACAAGTATACATATAACTTCTCAATTTTTAAAGAAAAATGATTTGTGCACACAATTTTTGTGGCACTAATGGCACTAATTTCCTATTCTGGTAACTGTTTTTTTTTTTTTTCTTCTTTTCTTGCCTTATATGGAAATTAGTGCTATTAGTGCCACAAAAATTGTGTGCACAAATCAAAGTTGATTTTTAAAATTATTTTACTATTACTAGTATAATATACATAGGTGCAGGATTTTTGGTACTGTTTTTGGGAAGCATTGAAGTGGGCTCTGGAAAGAGCCAAGCCTACACCATGAATTACATTACTTGGGAGGATATGAAGGTGGATTTGCAGAAAGAGAGGTTGGATTTGACAGAGGAACAGAAGCGAAGACGAGTAATCGTTGTTGATCAGAATGGTAAGGGAGATTCAGTTACAGTACAAGGTGCAGTTGATATGGTTCCTCTGCTCAGTTCACAGAGAGTGAAAATTTACATTCATTCTGGAATCTATAGGTTTGTATGTATTTATGTATATAAATGTAATTGTCATTGAGAATAATTTTTCTCTCTTTCTATGGTGATTTCTCTTCTATTTCTTTTCTTTCTTCGGTTGTTAAATGAGGGGTTGTATTGGGAAAATGGGGACTCAAAGTGGGGACGTGGGCATTGGAAGTTATGGAATATCCAATCTAATTTCTATATATTGATTTTGAAGCTACCTTCAATAGTCAATTATTTTTTTGTAATTATTATCTTTGCATGAGAGCATTTGGAAGTTATGTAAAGAATTTTAAACAAGCGAAATATTTCACCATTTTATATTTTAATTTTTTTTGTCACTCATATTTATGAAATAAATAACATCTATAAGATCGATCATATATATATAAAAAAATTATTAAAAAAATGGAACCCATTATATGACATGGAGACGCATAAAAGACTAATAGTTTGAGTGAACCATTTGGGTTATATTTAGGATCTCGTTTTTGTTCAAATTGAAAGAAGTCTAATCTGGTTATGTTTGGTTTGTAAGGCCTAACGCAGGTCTCATTTATTTAAAAAATCACATTTATTCGATAAATAAAATTATATAATTTCATCATATTTGTTTTTAAAAAATAATGAATGGCCTATTGTAAATTAGTTTTGTTTTTTTTTTGTTTTTTAACATTACCTTTTGTAATCCTTTCATTTAAACCAAAACATGGAAAATGATTTCAAAAATATCACTATCTTTTTTATTTTTATTTTTAATTTTATAATGTTGTGCCAGATGATTTTATTTTATTTTAAAATTATATTTGTGTACCATCATCATAGCTTCTTGTGTTTTTACTTTAAAATTATATTTGTGTACCATTTTCCATCATCATAGCTTCTTGTGTTTCTACATACATGTAAAGAACTCAAAATACTTGAATTAAATTACAATGCAGAGAAAAGGTGTTTGTTCCAAACTCCAAGCCTTACATTTCGTTCATTGGAGATGAAAATCCAACTTTTGAAACCATTATCACTTGGAATGATAAAGCTTCTGTTGGAAATTGTGGTTTTTATAAGCTTATTTTGAGTCAATTTTGAGTCTAAATTTGAGTGGGGTCACACGTTTTTTGGAATGGGTCCAAAGATATGGCGTGTTCCTTGCTGCATAGCAAATCACACAGTGAGGACGGTTTGTCAAAACCATTTATGAGTGAATGGAAAGTTTACGTCGTTTTCGGATTCTTGAAATGGGAAGTTGAAAAGTCAAATGTGAGTTTCCTTAAATTAGTTGTCCCACATTGAAACTTTAAAAGAATTTGTGTGAGTGTATAAGCTTTAGGTGGACATACTTGGGTTAGGCTCCAAGGGACAACCCAAGTTTTGTAAGGAGGAGAGTCATGGACAAAGTAGACTTTGGCCCAAACCACCAAACGCGCCATCCGACCAACCGGGTGTGGGTTGTAGGTCGGGTGCTAACATTAATTTTTCAAACAAAATTCATTTGAACTTATTCAAATTCTTGCAGGAAAAATTGAATTCATAACGGAATAATTCAAATTTTGCACCAAAAATTCGAATTCAAATTTTTTGCTCCGAACCAGTGCCTTCTCTAGTCGTCTCTCTTCCTTTTTCGACAGTTCACATTTTCACACCTGTTCGAAGGGATTTTCTACCCTTCTGAACAGACACCTTTGTGCCTATAAATACAGGACCTTCCAACATATTCATTCCATCAAATCTTTTTCCGTTTTCCTTTCCTTCATGTATTTATTCTTGATATTAGTTCATAAAGATTTCAGAGAGTTGCAGAACACAGGTTTGATTCACCTGGCAGATTTTTTGTAATGCTGCTACAATCTGTGTTTTCTGATCATTGTTTCTTGGAAGATAGACGTCGATAACCCGTAAGCACCTGTGTTGTGGCAAATCTGTCTTAAGGACAAAGTGTCATACACTTGACTTGATCAAAAGTTTCTATTTTAATTTTCCGGTACAAGAATATTACTATAAGTATTTTATTTTTGTTATTTCAGTTTCATTTCTCTACACAAAATATTGTTCCAACAGCTTCTGATAAAAACAATGATGGATGTCAACTAGGGACCTCTAGATCAGCTTCTATCATCATAGAATCCGATTTCTTCTGCGCAACCGGTATCACCTTTGAGGTACAAACCCATATCTATTTTTGTTTTTATATTTTTTAAAACAAAAACCTCAAAACACAATAATTCTCATCAATGGTGTGATATGCCAGAACTCAGTGGTTGTGATCCCTAGAGCATATGGAATGCAAGTTGTAGTATTAAGGTTAGCTGCCAATAAAGCCATGTTGTACAAAGTTAGGGTCTTGGGGACACAAGACACACTTTTAGATGACTACGGATCACACTATTTTTATCAGTGTTACATTCAAGGTTCTGTTGATTTCATATTTGGCAGATCTTGATCATTCTATCAGATATCATTCAAATCCTCACTACCCGTGTATGATAATCATTTGTCCAATATGTTTCTTGATAATGAGTTATAGAATTGGGTTTCTTAAACTAGAATTGGGTTTCTTAAACTAGGATTGTCAGACCCTAACTTTCACGTCGGCTTATACTTGAACTCAATGGCATTGTACACTGCGAACGAGCATGGCATTGTACCTGAACTCAAAGCAACTTCATTAAAATATCATTTATGAATAAAAAAAATAGATTCAACAAGATTTAGAATTCTAGACATACATATAGTCATAACTTAAAGAAGGGCATAGGACGGAATAACTGGTTTTACATTGGATGGAAGTATCATTTGGAAATTCACATTGGTGTAGTTCTTATGATACAATTCTATCAGTAGGTCTGCCAAATAGGGTGCTACAAATGTTGTTTGCATCCTGGAAATTTGAAGTTGGTTGTGTGTCCGTTCAATAATAGTGACTAAATGGTTCTTCTAGTTTACACATGATCTTTTTTTCATTCAAAATTTTAACAGAAGCATCTCACTGTATTCTCATTTACAAGAACTCAAGCTTTGCAACTAAGAGAATCTCCAGTGAGATGCTATAATTGTTGTTGTTGTTAAATTATAACAACTCCCCTAAAAAATCCTTCTCTAGTGGGTTGCCAAAAGGACTGCCAAACTGAAACTAGGAAATCAGAAAAACACTTAGAAATTGAAATTGATGGCTAGGATTCACTCAAGGTTTGGTGACACAACAAAAACTTTAAACACGCCAAAAACAGTTGGATGAATCTTTTTTATTAGTAGCTCGGCTAATAGCACTTGTCAAAAATAGTTGGAGTTGTAGCAATTTTATAGTATTATCGCTAAATCAACACAATTTTTGTTTTATCCACTTCTCTAGTCCATTAGACCTCCCACTGATCAATTCTTGCAGCTATTAACTCGTACATTAGGAGCAAATTAGTGCTGTTATTTTTTTTACAGTGAAACATTTTCTTTATTGAAACAACATGAATGAATACTTATGAAAGAAAAAGTCATAAGCCTTTT